>VXBH01004419.1:0-67809 GCA_013400035.1 Rynchops niger | reverse complement strand
GACGGTCCCACCCTACGTGAGCACACCTCTCAAGATCTGGGACATGAACGTGAGGGCGGTACGTCCTGAGCCGGGGAAGTCCTCCTGTTTCTAGGAAGAAGTGCTCCCGTTGCTCCCAAGCACGCCCTGCTGGCTGGGAGAGCCCTCCTGGGAGATGGCAACCCGAGAGCGGAGTTGGCACCCGCGGAGGCAGCGCCAGGGGCTGGGGAGCAGCCAACCCNNNCCCCCCAGCCGCACCGCTACGGAGGAGTCAAGCACACACAGCACTACAGATCCCCCGAGGCGCAACAACTCCCCGCAGAAACCCAAAATTGGCTCTGACGTACAGTAATATTGTTTTCCCCAAACGCTGAGCAGAGCTGGAATTCGCAGTGTTTTGGTTTGGGTTTTTTTTTTTTCCCCCCTCCCAGAACCCACGTTCTTTGTTATATCCCAACATCGCCAAAACAAAGCTAGGAACAGGCTCTGCAGACAGGGCCGAGATCTCCCCATTGAAAATAACACGGGAGGAGGAAAAGGTGACTGACCCGAAGTAGCCTGAAGTTTAACTTGTCCCCCAAGAACAGCAGCCGCAGGCAGGTGGGATTTCTGCTGGACATACAGACACCGAAAGCGCCTTTGGCGATGGAGATGGCCTTGACTGACACACAAGTCGCCGCCAGCAACCAGGCTACAAAGCAGCTGGACCCATAACTCAGGTGCCAGCATCACCCTGCCCGGAGAGAGGACGATCTCGGAGCGCAACGGTTTTACTAGCAAATCTCTCGGTGGGTTTTCATCACCCCAGTGCGTTGTTACGAGTTCAAAGCCAACGGTCTCCGTCTCCTCAGCCCCTTTAATAACCCCCCCCCTTTGTTTCGGAGGCAAAATTTGGTAATTAATTTATGACAGCACCCTACGGCGGGGCCACTTGGGAGATGCAGCACAGGTTTTCCCCCCTCCCACTAGTCCCAAAGAAGCTGCCAGCAATTCCCGCTTCCCGTGTTTTACTTCCCATGCGCCATTACCAATTAACAGACAACTCTACCTGATTAGAAGCTGGGAGCCACTACCAGTTTTCTTCTGTTTTTTTTCCTGCGCACAACAGCCCTGCGACAAGAGGCCGGCGCTTTCTGAAGGGGTAACCCCGGTCTCAAGAGTCTGAGCTGGGGACTTAATGTGGCAGAAGCAGCGCGGAGCAGAGCACCGAAATGAAGCCCGGTCTCCAAATCCCAGGTTAGCTCAGTTTTTCCCCACCTCTTTGCCTAGAGCAGACATGGAGATTTCCACTGTTCCCCCTCCCCGAGTACCAGTTTTATTGCTGATGCACTTTGCTGTCAGCTCTGCCCTTCGACTTTGCTGTACGGCCCAGGCTGCCTCGCAACCCCACCATTCCTAAATCCTTCAGCGAGTCAGCCTCAGCCACACGTTTCTTCCTCTTATTACGTAAAATAATTAAAAACAAGAAGTATCATTTTTACACAACTTTGCCCTTAGTCATTACTGCTTCTTGGGAGCCTGAATATTGCAACACAGCTCGTCCATCAGCTGCCGGCGCTTCGTTCCTGCTCGAAACCCTCCTCCTCAAAGAAAACTGGAGTTTTAAAGCAAGCGAAAGTAAAACTAACGCTGTTTACCCTGCCCGAAAGCCTGCCTTTGGCTTTAACGAAGCGGGCGTCACCAGCATGTGATGCGTGAGGAAGCGCAACAACAGGACGGGCTTTACAAGAGGGCAAAGGGCTCTGCTGCTTCTCCGCCCGTGCTCTTCCCTCCCCGCTGCCGTGGCCCCAGCGTCGGGGCACCCCGCCACCAAAGACTCCTCCTGGCACTCCAGCAACGCGTGGTCCGCGCCGTAGCGTGGGCTGCCCTCAACTCCAGGAACATCTCCCGTGTGCTTTTACCTGTTAACAGGTAAATCTCCGCCAGCTAGGAAAAAAAAACAAAAAAACAAAAAAACCAAAAAAAACCAAAAAAAACACCAAAAAAAGGCATTTAAAGCTTAGATTTTAGCCCTCCAGCCAGCGTTCAACCCAGCAATGAAGTCCTGCAAGCAGAACCTTGGAGCACGTTGCCCTTTTGACGGCCTCTTCTTTTTTTTTTTCCTTGAACTGCTTTTGTTTTTACACAGTTCCCCCTTTTCAAAATTAAACGCCGTTTTAGTTTGGTTTGTTTGGTTTTTTTTTTTTTAAGTCGTGGGATTTTTTTGTGGGTTGGTTCCCCCCACCCCTCCCCCCGCCCCGGCTTTGCTCTCTTGTATTTTCTGCATCAGCAAGGCCAGATCTCAACACGGTTCGGTCACCGGTACAGAGCAGCTCTCCAGTAATTTTACAGCTGGTGCTGCGCATCGTCCAGGACTGAGCTGAACCGCTTTCTTTCTGGGGGGTAGGTGTCCTGCCCGGCTTCTCCACGAAAACGGCCACTTCTGCATCAAAAAGAGAAACTCCAAACATGACGTTTACCCAGCACAAAAGCCTAAAGCCCCCTGTCAGGTCAAGGTACCCGTTTTTCACCTGGTATTTGACCATCTCACGGCTCACGGACCATCCTTCTCACGCCCATCCTATCAATATTCTCCTTCAAAGCCAGCTTGCTGTCTCCCCACCTCCATTTCTGCCGCGACAAGTTTAGTCAGTCCACTTCCCTATTCCTCCAAGCCCTGTTTCAATCAAACTCTGTTATTCCGTCTGTTCTTCAGAATTTCCTAGGGAGGTGTTGCCAACCGCAGTCCCATTTGGCATCACTGAGGACAGAGAATACGTTTATTTTTCCTTCTACAGCATGAATCATCCTCTGCACAGCGCTCTCCCTATCTTGTGGCTTTCTCCGAGCTCAAAAACAAAGCTGGGAGGACAGTTTTACTTCCAAGTCTCACCAGCTGAGCTCCATTTTGAGTGAGGGGAAGGCCACAGCTGAGGGACAGCCTGCTGCTCTGCAGGCAAAGGGGCCTGAAGAACCAAGAAGTGCTCACAGCAGGGACAGAGCAGGGCTGCCTGGACACAGATGCGGGACACGGAAGGTCTGGGCAGCCCTAAGCAGGACCTCTAGGACCAGGTAAACTTGAAGACAGCTTTTACACGTTAGCAACAGAACTTGACTTGCGTTCCACACACGTGTCAAGCACATCCAGAAGAGATTCCTACCTGCTTTCACTCCAGCTTCGCAGCAGAAATGCACTCAGCGTGGGGGGCTTCAGCGTTCAGCCTCCTCCAAGTCTATTCCAGAGGCTGAAGCATCACAAACACACTGGAGCCACCTCCTCTTTCATCGCTAACCCTCACCTATGGAGAGCTATCAGGTCTTGTTGGGCAAGCAAGCCCGGGACCTGCACAGAACTCTTCAAAAATAAAAATAAAATACCAAAACCGCTTCTTTTGAAGGCGGTGGGCAGCTCAGCTCCAGGAGAGGAGCCCCAAGCAGCCGGACCCTGCTGCAGGTCTCTCCCATGCACCTGCACAACGCCGTACTTCTGCAGTTCTCAGCCTGCCGCAGCAGAGGGAACGCCTGACCCGGGGGCCAGGGGACCACAAAAATGCAAGGGGGCTTTCGCTGCGGTCTGACGAGGGCATCCGAGGAGGAAGGGCAGTCATTCTTGTCCCCGCAAGCAAGGAGGATTCCATCAGAAGCAGGGTCTCCTGCTGGAGGACAGGACAGGATACAGGGCACATGGCTGCAGGCCAAGTGACGCCCATCGGGCAAGGTGACAGGGAGCCACCGTACACACCCCCACCACAGCTGGGTATGGCTCTGGACATAGGTGTCCACGTACCATCAGGACATGAATCCCAGCCTTTTCCATTGTCATCTACAGGATGACATGAGCTGCACCACACAGGTCCTTCTCTTACAAACTACAGTTTCAGTGAGATTAATCTTGTCTCCCTAACAAGCCCGAGATCCCAGGCCAGGGGACTGCTTGCAGGCAGCATCCGCGTTTCTGGTTGGTCGCAAAGCGTTTTGGCTCCACAGGGATGCAAGGCACGGGGAGAGTTCTTGGATCCTGGAAGGTCACTCCCAGAGATGACCCTGCTCGTCAGGGCAAAAGCTCAGGGGACAGGAACACAACAGGAGACAACACAAGAGGCTGATTTAAAACTTCCTAAGCAAAAAAGAGCTAGAATAAACTATAATGAAGCGCACCTCGCTTGAGCGGGAGAAAACAAGGTGGAAGCTGAGCCTATAGATGGGACTGAGTTGAATAAGAAACTGGGGGGCAGGAGGAAGGGAGAGAAGGAGATGGGGTTATTTGATGCATCCAGCCTCTCCCACCCTAGGAATGCACAGAAGCCAATAGCTGAATCAGAAATACACTTGGGGTAGTTATGTTGTTTAACTTCGCATATTTCTTGGGTTTCTTAGTGGAAAAAATGTTTCGATTTGAAGCTTGCGTAGAGCTGACATGCGTGGCTGCTTCAGCTGCCTTACGGCTCCGAGAAGGGGGATCCTGCTGAGTGGAGCATCAGCCTTGAAGCGAGCGCTGGTCCTGGAGTGAGCGAGCCACACTTGGTTATGACTGAGGACGGCTTCCGTGCCATGAAAGGAAGGAGACAGAACTAACCTTACTGCCTTTTCCAGCCAAGGGAAGCGCTGACAGCAGATGGCTCAAACACAGGACAGGGCAATCAAAGGAGCAGTCAGCTGGTGCAGGAAGACACCAACACAAGACCGCACACGGGAACACATACCAAGCTTTCCTGAGCCCTAAGCCTATTACACTCAGCCCCCATCAGGCCAATAACTGACCCCAAAACCCACTGAATCTTACAATCAAAACTTGCCTTCTCCTACAGAGCCTCTTCTTGTTATCAAACAGGCAACGTTTAGCAAGTGCTTATAGCAGCACTACCCATGAGATGTTGCTCCGAGGCAAGATACAGTTAAGAGGTCAGGGCAGGCAAAGTCCACTCCTTAAAGGAGTAAGAGGAACTACCAGAAATAAGGCATGTTCCCCCCCCGCAACCCTCAAAATATTCCCTCCCTGTAATGCCATTTCAATCTGGTATTTGCAAGGCGGCACCCCAGAGAGAAGATTTGTTCTCCACATCCTCACCAGGGAGGAAGCAGCAATTACCAAAGGCATCACCACGTGGAGCACCCAAACGGCTGCAGGAATGTCCTCATCTGGCTGCCGAGAACCTGGACGTGCAAGGACAGAAAAGCCTCACTCCCCCAGCAGAAGCAGATTTCAGCTGCCAGTTCGGTTCCTTATCGGGCACTCTGGTTCTGGTAAGCTATTTGGATGAAACCTCACTCACATCAGTTCTCAGCAGGCGGCTAGCCTCAGGAGGCAGCCTGCCCTTTTTCTTATTTTAATTAGATTTCTTCTATTTCTTCCAATGGCTTCTCACGAAAATCCCTGCGCTGACATCAAAGGCTACGGCTGGACTCGCCTCACACCCTGCGCTAACAACCCGCCAACACCAAGAGGAATTCACCTGACAAAGAGAGATTTCTTAAACTGAGTTAAGCCAGCCGTGAACACGCACAATCCGGGGGGCACAGATCATTTCCACTGCGAGTCACATGCCACCCTGAAAAAAATACACCATGCGTTAGCTAGAAAACACACCAAGGGCTGCTTCCCAGAACACTAAAGCAAGGCTTGCGTGAACACCCTTCATGCAGGTTCGCTTTCGTGTCGAGATGTTTTGGGCTTTTTTTTTTGTTTGTTTGTTTTGGGTTGGTTTTTTTTGTTGTTGTTGTTTTTGTTTGGTTTTTTTTAACACCGGCATTTGTATTTGTGTGTGGCATACGTATTTGCCGGCTCTCAAAGGCAAGCATTTGGGAGCTGGCACCATGGGACTGTGGGACAGCCAAATTTATACCTGGCCCCAAGTACACAGAGCTACCCGCGAGGAATGTACTCACGCAGTATGCGGTTGGTGCACTCATACCGCTCTTTGCACAGAGGACTTTTTTTCTTTCAAATCCTGCCTTTCTTCAAAATGATTCATATCCATCAGCTACCACAAAAACGCTCAAGACTCAATACCTTTACACAAATTCCACAGTCTCAGCACTATTTCCACTTGCTTCTGAAAAGCACCAGCTGAGTCAAGCCCTTTCCACGCACGTGTCTTTTCAGAGCAAATAGCTGAAAACCTTCTCCCAAATCCTAGCACAAGGGCTGTCAGACAAACTTTTTGAGGTGGGGTGTCGATTCGTAGTGCCAAACTCAAGCAAAAAAAAAAAAAAAACAACAAACCCCAAAACCCACTTCAATAAAATAAGGTCACCTCTAGTAGAAACAAATGGCATCATCTGCACCTACATCTCCTTTTGCCATGCCAGGCTCCCCCCTCGCTGAAGACCTGGAGACAGCTGCAGTGGGTAACAGAGGACAACCTGAACTTGAATGCTGGCCAAGACAGCCAAGGAGAGTGCTTTGATCCTCCAAGGCATCTCTTGCGTTCCATGGAAAAACTGCCCATGGAACAGCCATCCTCTTCACATTGCTTCCCAGGTGCCCTCCATATCCCTTATTTAGCACCTCCACAGCTCCCAGCCCATCACTTTTGATGAATCATCTGCTCTCAGCCTTCTCTCTTACCCCTGTTTTTCCTCTCCATGATTTGATCCCCTCCTTCACCCTGGAGCCCTACTCCATCATAAGTCCTCCCAACCAACCTCCGCCTCCGTGGGGAGTCCCATGACACCCTGCACTTAATGCTCAACACCTCTTGCTTTTTACCTCTTCTTGCCTACTTTTTTTTCACCCAGCATCACCCCATCCCCCAAGAAAAAAAAAAAAAATCCTGGAAGCCACAATCTTTCCTGTTTCCTCTTTCCTGTGACCACAGCTTTCTGGTCTTTTACCTCCTTGACTTACCCACCTGTCATGCTCCGTCTAGCTCTCTCAAGGGTCACTCTCATACTGTTTCCTTTACTGCCTTAATCCTCTTTTGCTTTTCCTTAATGCAGGAGCACGATCATTTCCAAAATCCACTCTCATCCCACATAGTTTACTCATTTTTGTCTCTAAGCCCATCAAGAGCGTTACCGACAGCTGCTTCCCCAGCCGTCTCCACAACGCCTCCCATACAGTTTCAACATCAGCACTCCGAGCGAAACGGCTCTTGCACAGGTCTCCAGTGACATCAACAAGGAGCATTCATGCTCCAGAAGGTTGGGTGCAGAGAGGACTGGTCTACCTCCACCCTGTGATTTTCCCCAGAAATGTGATTAGGACTTTTCTCAGCTGTTTCTTTCTTCTTTAGCTCCCATCTCCTGGCTCTCCCACACACAAACCATTTTTTCTACACGTCAAGTCCAGAGTCTGTACCTCTCTGCCAGACGCTGTTACCTCCTGTTCTGAGTCAGACATGTGGAAAAAAGATTAAAAAAAAAAGACCATTTGACATGTTTAGTATGACCAAAACAGCCATTCTTCTTTCATCCTCTTCTTGTCAACGCAAAATACATCTCCATCCAACTCTGCCACTGGAGCTTGTACGCCCGAGGACTATCATCAACACGCTCTTGACGCCTCTCAGCCTGAAACACGGTGCCATACATGACCTTGGTAAGAAGGGCTATATTTGTATTCAGGTAACAGGTATTGATCAATCCAAACTTCAATACTGAGACTTTAAGAGTAGAGGCTACCAATAACGTTCTCCTTCCAGGAAGTATTTACAGTCTTCTACCCCGGTGACCTGCTCCTCCAAAGCTTTCCTAAAAGGCCATAGAGCTAAGATGTATCACACACAGCAGTGAAGAAAAATGCCAGCGTGAAAGCTATTTGCAATCTTAGATACGATAAATGCCTGCAAGGCATCTACTCTAGGTAGCCCTGCTATCAGCAAAACGCCTATCTTAGCTTTAACCCCTGTAGGTGAAGGGAGCTTAAATGAAACTAGAATTTCCAAAATTGATAGTTGTATCTATACCTTAACACCACACTAAACCACTTCTCAGTCTCCCCTGATGCGCACATTTATCTGGGAGCAGATTAGAAACAGATGGGAAAAGCTGAGATAGCTTATTGTTCCCACAGCTCGTGCTGATTGAGCAGAGCCGTTTGAAGTGCAGTACGTCCCTAACCCACCATACGTCCCTAACCCACCTTAAGGCCACAGCGGTTAGATGTCCCTTCAGATACATAGCAGACGTGAACAGATCTTGCAAGATACACATCTTTATGTGACAACTACAGTGCACCCAAGCAAAGCGTACGCTACCCTGTGAAGCACATACAACGCGCGTACCATTTTCACCCTGGGCTCATTTCCCATCTCACGGCTCCGTAGATCCCATCGTAACGCAGATCTGGACACGAGTAACTCTGCCACTGACGGCTTTAACAACCAAGTCATGGTAAACGTGTACTGACAGCACGTAGTTTTCCTGGGTCAGAAAGGAAAGAGACCACAGAAGCCCACACAACCAAAGCCTTACTGCTGTCCCCACCACAGCCGGCGACTCCAAAGCCAACCAGCTGAGACCAGTTTCAATTCATTCAAGCAAACACAGCCTATTAACAACATACCCAACCTTCAGCCAGCAGGAAAATTTCCTTCTCGGATAAAGCAAGACTGGGTTCACTACCCCCAGGATAACTAACACCAAAGGACAGACAGGAAAACTCCTGCGTTTTAGCTCGGCAACGCAAAAGCGTAGCCTACGAGACTGAGAACAGACAGCACAAAGTTCTGCCTCACGTGGTACTAATTAGAAAGGATTAATTTTCTTCAGAACTCTGGAAAGAACAAAAGCTGCACATCTGCATGACACAGCCAAATCCAGCTGCTCGTACTTGCAGACCAGAGTCTCCCAAAACACTACGACTGCCACGGAGCCTGTCAGGACAATGCTCCCAACCATGCAGTTGCACAAGCTCTCCAGGTTACGGGTGCTTCACTCTGAACCGGTGTGAGACAAAAGGCAATCTTTTTATGTTCCACATTGTGATAAAGCGCAACCTGCCTCCTGGTGCCACCGTGTAGAGGATACAGCCTACAGTTCATCTGGAGAACTGGAAGTTATTCTACAAGTAACTTTGTTCGTGTATAGAATACGAAAGTTACTAAGGCTGAATCAATGGATCACCACACATTTTCCTGAAATACCTTGTTCAGCCCTCTTAAGTAATGTTCAACTCAAAATAACCTGGAGTGGAATGAATATTTGGGTTAAAGAAGGCAGCAGGGCGATATTTCAAGTCTCAGGGACCAGTTCTGCAGGGAGGGAGGCAGACAATCCACCTTGTCTTCATGCCAACTCCAGCCCAACGACAACCACCGACCTGCACGTTCAATACATGGGGCAATGTGAGGGACCAAGCTTTCACATTAGATGTAATAGAAAAACATTCTTTACTCTGCAAGTGTCTTTACAAATATATATTTATATATTTAAGCCCATTTCAGGCCATAAAAGCCCATAAAAAACAACCAGTACCTTTCTGAACAAGAGAAACTGCGATCCAGAAGTCTGAGGTGAAAGACTCCCACACAAGGGCTGCTTTGGCGCTTCTCTGAAGGCCTCTATTTAGCACATAAAACCATTTTGAAAATCACATCAGCCTTTTATCTGCAAGCAGGGGCACCATTTTTACCCCACCTTTACAACTCTCTGTATGAGGTAAACTGGAATCACTTTTACATTATCATTTACCGCTTTAAAAAGGGGATATTGTGTCCTGAAGACCAGCTTTTCCAAAAAACATTCGTGAACGGGTTAAAAAAAAAAGTAAGATGCCGCTTGTGGATCCAACCACAATGTGCTGTTGTCTCAAAATAGAAGAAGTTGATACTAAAAAGCTATTCCAGATACATACATGTACAAACACTAGAGCTGGTCGGAAAGATTCAGTTTCAACATTTTTAAAAAATGGGGAAAATTTTCCTGCAGTGTGGCTTTTGCATTAATTTCCCCTGTCCTCACTTTTCTACCAGTTCCATATACCCTTCAAAAATAAACAAAAAAAAAAAAAAAAAATCAACAAACACATGTCTGCTTTAAGAGTGCAAAGTCCATCCAAATCTCGTGTTTAAGTTCACTATCACTACACTTTAAAAATCCTGATGGCAAATAAAAAGGTCTCGATTTAACTTAGCAAAAGTGATACCTAGAAAATATTCAACATCAAGAGGTCTTACAAAAAACTTCAGACTACTAAAGCATTCTAAGGCACAGTGTTTTGGAAGAAGTGCTTTCTCCCTTTAGTGTTGCTTTATACACATCACGTGTGCGAGTCCGAGTGATGCATGGAGCGGCAGATGGATGCCATGCCTTCTCCCAAATCCGTAAATCCAATCTTCTGCTGCAGTTTCAGACGTAGGCTCCCAACGCTGCATGAAATTCAGTTAGACATTGCACCAGCTGCTGAAACTTGGGTCTTTCTTCAGGATCTAGGGCCCAACAGCAGGCCATCACAGCAAACCTGCAAGGCATGAGACAGATGGGAAGACGTGAGAACGTAAGCCAGGCGACCACGGTCCAAACCTGAAAGTGAAAAACAGCATTTGCTGCTAGGAAACCTGCTGACTAGAGAGAGAAAAGGAACCCTGCCTCTTCTGATACACGATGCTCAACAACTCCTTCAGAAGACAGACACCTGAAACGATCAGTATACGTCCTGCGACTGAAAGCGCTGGTTTGATTGAGGACACGAGTCAGAGGCAATCCAGGAAGCAGCAATACATAGCTCATCGGAAATCGCTCAGCTATTGTAAAAGCATAGTTCAACGTGTTTCTGCGGTAGGTTTATGGGAAGGGGATTTCGAAGAATACATGAGGCAGAAAGTAGGGCCCGTGCTCTTGCATTCTCCTGCACCGTTGGGATGATGGATAAACACCTCAAGCACTTCCATTTAACCCCGTTACACACAGTACTTCTCCATAGTCTTGCTGTGAGAACGGACATTCCCTCTACCTACAAACCTAGTGGCTTCCTCCACTGTGGCAGTCCCACGAACGCTAAGCTGTGTGTCCCTGCTCATGGAACAAGATGATCTTCAAAGGTCCCTTCTAACCCAAATCATTCTACGATTCTATGAAAACCCCCAGCCCTCTGCCCCCCTCCTCCTCCCATCCCAATCAACCCCATTTCTCCCATGGGTCAGAATAAGGAAAAAGAGTTGGGTCAGGATTAAGCAAAACTCAACAAGTAGCATTTAATTTTAGCCTGAGTTCCTTGACATAGGTCACTGAAGCCAAACAAATACTTTCACAAGGGTTTGTCTAAAAGGCAGAATAAACAGGCAGGGGAAGGCAAACCCGGCTCTTTCATTGATAAGGCTGGCTCAACATGCCAAAAATTACAAGTTACAAAACAGACATTTTATTCTCTTTCCAAAAACATGCACTTACAGTTCATCAGGGCAGTTGATTGGCTGAGCTATTCGNTATATATATACACACACATCCACGTTCGACATGACAATACTTGGTCTTGAATAGGAACAATTAAGAATCACAGAACAGGTGTTAAGTTGAACTAAAATTAAAATCTTAATGCATTAAGATTTAAGAGCTAAAAAAAAAAAATCATGTATTTATTNAAACCTGCAAGGCATGAGACAGATGGGAAGACGTGAGAACGTAAGCCAGGCGACCACGGTCCAAACCTGAAAGTGAAAAACAGCATTTGCTGCTAGGAAACCTGCTGACTAGAGAGAGAAAAGGAACCCTGCCTCTTCTGATACACGATGCTCAACAACTCCTTCAGAAGACAGACACCTGAAACGATCAGTATACGTCCTGCGACTGAAAGCGCTGGTTTGATTGAGGACACGAGTCAGAGGCAATCCAGGAAGCAGCAATACATAGCTCATCGGAAATCGCTCAGCTATTGTAAAAGCATAGTTCAACATGTTTCTGCGGTAGGTTTATGGGAAGGGGATTTCGAAGAATACATGAGGCAGAAAGTAGGGCCCGTGCTCTTGCATTCTCCTGCACCGTTGGGATGATGGATAAACACCTCAAGCACTTCCATTTAACCCCGTTACACACAGTACTTCTCCATAGTCTTGCTGTGAGAACGGACATTCCCTCTACCTACAAACCTAGTGGCTTCCTCCACTGTGGCAGTCCCACGAACGCTAAGCTGTGTGTCCCTGCTCATGGAACAAGATGATCTTCAAAGGTCCCTTCTAACCCAAATCATTCTACGATTCTATGAAAACCCCCAGCCCTCTGCCCCCCTCCTCCTCCCATCCCAATCAACCCCATTTCTCCCATGGGTCAGAATAAGGAAAAAGAGTTGGGTCAGGATTAAGCAAAACTCAACAAGTAGCATTTAATTTTAGCCTGAGTTCCTTGACATAGGTCACTGAAGCCAAACAAATACTTTCACAAGGGTTTGTCTAAAAGGCAGAATAAACAGCCAGGGGAAGGCAAACCCGGCTCTTTCATTGATAAGGCTGGCTCAACATGCCAAAAATTACAAGTTACAAAACAGACATTTTATTCTCTTTCCAAAAACATGCACTTACAGTTCATCAGGGCAGTTGATTGGCTGAGCTATTCGATAGCCGTCCTTTAAATAAGCAGCCATCTCAAAGGGGTCGATGTCGACATACGGGGTCTGTCCCAGAGTCATCAGCTCCCACAGCGTTACTCCGAAGGCCCACTAAAAAGAAACAGCGTACAGCGTTAGCAGAGCACGCCGAATTTTGGGAGCTCCTTCAGACATTCCACAAACATCAGTCATAAATAAGACTACACGGAGTAAGAAAGCTTTATATAAATGCTATATATATATATATATATATATATATACACACACATCCACGTTCGACATGACAATACTTGGTCTTGAATAGGAACAATTAAGAATCACAGAACAGGTGTTAAGTTGAACTAAAATTAAAATCTTAATGCATTAAGATTTAAGAGCTAAAAAAAAAAAATCATGTATTTACTGAGTTTTACCAGTATGACATTTCAAAACACTTGACAAATCTAAGGAGTATGAAAAATACTTTTTTAAGATTTTAAGATTTTTTATTACATTTTACCTTTTCAAAACACTACAAAAATTCCTCAGAAAAGGTCTGTGAAATCCAAAGTTTCAGAAGAGCAGACAGAATGAAACCACCATTTTTTTTTTTTAAATCAAAGTCAACTACATATTTTGAGTATATACTCACAAGTCGGACTCACGAGAAAAATAAAGATTTCATCTAAGGAAACCTGACAGCTGGATCTGCATTCAACACATTCAGCCGACAATACTTGCCAAAAGGAGCTGAAGGTGATGAAAAACCAATCAATCAATTCATGTGCAAGTGCAGTACAAGTGAAATGATTTACTAGCTGGTATCAAGAGACAAAACATAGATGGTGCTGATACTGCACGCTGATGATTCACTGCTGAAGTTACAAGTGCTGCAAACATCATGATTTATTGAAAAGGGGCAGAATTCTGCAAGCCTTAAGAGATTCTTGGTTTTAACCCAAAGAAATCCCCAACCCCTGAGCGAAGCTTTAACTAAGGGATGCTGTCAGCAGGTGCTGATAGGAAGGCTCAGAGCTAGAACAGCAGGGACACAAATCATAGAATGGTTCGGGTTGGAAGGGACCTTAAAGACCACCCAGTGTCACCCCCCTGCCCTGGCAGGGACACCTCCCACCAGCCCAGGTTGCCCCAAGCCCCATCCAACCTGGCCTTGAACCCCTCCAGGGATGGGGCAGCCACAGCTTCTCTGGGCAACGTGCGCCAGCGTCCCACCACCCTCACAGTGAAGAATTTCTTCCTGAGATCTCATCTAAGTCTCCCCTCTTTCAGTTTGAAGCCATTACCCCATCCTTCCTATCACCAGATGTGGCCCCACTCTGAACACCCATCTATTAGCAGCGCAGAAAGGCAGGGGAAGACATCCTTTTAATCTACAGTTAAGAAAAACGCCAAGAGGCAAGTGGTGGTGCACCTAGAACAAAGGGTACGTCAAGCAAAGCTACTTTAAGAATACAGCTATTTCTAATTCCCTAAGGAACTGCATAAAAATGGCAAAAAGAGATGCAGAGCTTCACGTCCAATGGAGAGAAAAAAACCCCACAGAATTAAAATTCAACAGGAATCGTGTCTTGTTTTTCTACGCTTTGGCTGACTGATAGAACTGTTGGCAGAGAAGGAACACATCAGGAATGTTTCAAGCCAGCAAAACCATTTTGAAGAAACGCATCCAAAAAGCAAGCCCAGAACACGTGCCAATTGCGTCTGAACTGTCACCACCTCAATTGCGTGTAACAGATTTCACCGCCGATTAGAAGTTACACGCAATCGATAACTTAGATTTGGTCCTAGCAAACAGACAAAAACATATTACACCGTATTTGTGAAAAGCACCCAGGTAAAGGCAAAGAGGACATTTAGGGCAGACAGTATTTTCTACACCCAGAAAAACTGACCGTTTTTGCACCCTGCAAACTCAGACAGCTACGTATGTAAAGTTAAGAACCATGCATTGGAAGCTGAGCTGGATTTATCCCTACGTAACGCAAGAAGGAGTTCTGTGTTAGAACAGCGTGGAATGTACGCTGAATTGCACTAGTTTTCTGAAATGGTGATGGTACTGAGGTGCCTGCATCCGAATCAAGTTCTACATTTCACTGCCAGTGTTACATCAGCTTTCATTTCCAAGTCCAGTCTTTGCAAACAGTGAACACTTTCCTGTTCCAGGCTTAAAAAAAAAAAAAAAAAAAAGAACCAACATTTAATCTATCCCATTTAGTATTATAAAAACATGCTTTTACAGGCAACTTCTATTTCCTGTTCTGTCTTCCAGTTGGGTATAACACAAAACCCCACACATTTTCCAGTGAGCACAGAAGTATTTCTGGAGCAGAGCTGACTCCTTCCCTTCCTTCCTTTTTTTTTTTTTCTTCCCTTTTTTGTTTATGTGGTTTGAGCACTCGTACGGAGACCGTGGCAATGACGAAAAAGAAAACAACCAGAACTTTTCAAACGTTTTCTGAACTAGCACATTTCAAGATGCAGATTACAATCCCTGGATGTGGCCATGGTAAGGAAAGCGTCCTTACCAAAGAAAACATCCCCTTAGCAGGAAGGCACAGATCATAAGGGCAAGTGGTTTACCATTAATTAGTACTAATTATCACAGGTCTATCTTCAAGGACAAGCTCCTGTAAGCACAAGAACAGTCCGTTCTGGTGCGCAGGAAGCTAAGCAAGCATGGTAGAAGGCCACCATGGATGGACGGACTGACCAAGGTCAGGCAGTAAGGAAGGGAAGAGAGGGTGGAAGCAGGAGAAGGCTGCCTGAGGAGTACAGTGAGAACACATCAGCATGCGGGGATGGAGCTTGGAAAACGAAAGCTCAGAGTTAAACCACCACGAAATGCCCACAGAGGAAAACATTTAGGGTGCACCACCCAGATCAGACCACTGTACCAGACAGGATGCATCCAAGAGCACCAAGGGAGCAGGCTGAAGTCACTGCAACGCTGTTCTCATCATCATCTTTGAGAGGCCACTGCAACTGGAGGAGGCCATTGACAACCAGAGAAAAAGCACCCTCTTGAAGAGGTGGGATGTGGGGAACCATGGGTCAGGTAGTCTAACATCAGGTCCTGCTAATGTCAGGGAGCACCTGATCCTGGGGGTCACTTCCATGCACATAAAGCATAAAGGTGTCTGGGAACAGCCAACATGGACTAAACCTGACTAGTTCTTTGCTGAGAAGAACGTTAGTGGACACAGGGTGAGCAATGGATGTTCACCTTGACTTCAGCAAGGCCTTTGACATCATCTTCTACAGCACCCTTATACCAAATTAGTGAGATGTTGACATTAAAGTGGCCGTACTGCTGGACTCGAATTGCTGTAGTGGTCCAACTAGCAGCTGCCTACAAGTGACATCGCTCAGGAATCACTACTCTTATCTCCAGTAATGACCTGGACTTTCAAGAAGCTTGTGGATGATACCAATCTGGGCAGAGTGGTTGACAGGCTGGACGACAGGGTTCTGCAGAAGGACCTCCAGAAGATGGAGAAATGGGCTGACAGGAACCCCAGAGTTCAAGGAAAGCAAATGCAGAGTCCTGCATCTGGGAGGGAATAGCTCCATGAGCTGGCTGGGGACAACCACCTCGAAAGCGGCTTTGCAGAAAAGGAGCTGGGGGGGCTTGGTGAAGAAGTTGAAAGCATGAGCAGCAGGCCCTTGGAGCAGAACGCACAGCTGCATTCTGCACTGTGTTAACATAAGCGTAGCCAGCAGGTCAAGGGAAGCAATTCTTCCCCTTCTTTTCTCTATCCGAGAGGCTCCAACTGAAATACTCCGCTGGGGACTCTGGATCCCGTTCATTCAAATAGCAGACAAGTCCCAGTACAGATTGCTCACTGAATTTAATTGCCTTTTCTGCTAACACTACCAAGGAGAACAGCACGCAAAGGACAATTTTGCCATGCAAGGAAGGGCCCGCTCAACCTTTGAAACATCTGCCGCCAGCAGCCAGTGCAGGAAGCAGCCAAGTAGGTGCTGTTCTGGACAAATCCCTGTCAGCTATTCAGTGCCACAATTCTCCAAGGGCTGAAAAAAGGGAAAATTATCAACAAAATACATTTACAAGATGTAAGAGGAAAAAAAAAAACCAAACAAAAAACTTACGACATCACTAGCACTGGAAAATTCATTGTTAACCAGGCTTTCAAGAGCCATCCATCGAACTGGTCTGTTTTCATTATCTCCCAGGCAATGGTAGTCCATAGGAAATAGGTCTCGAGATAGCGCGTTGTCTGTAATCTTAACCTGAAGTGCATCGTCAATGCTAATTTAAAAGAACAGAAGCATTTAGCAAACTTGGCGTTACAGTTTTACAGAAAATATTTATGCTCAACCATAAGTTTCAGACTCGGGATTTAATTCGGGAAGGCTAATCACACTAGCCACATTTCAAAGCGCTAGCGTTCTTCTAGATCAAGACACGGTTATTCTGTGATTATCAAGTATTATCAAAGAACGTATTTACTCTACGCTAACAGGTAAGCACTAGAAAAATCAGCAGTCTTAGATTAAATAAAATCAAACATTTACAAGTGCATAAAAATACAGTTAATGCAAACGAACTCCCTCAAATAATTCTTCCTCCTTTGGAGATCTCCTATCAGATCAATTAAACAAATTTTAGCTATAGTACCTCTGTAGCCAAAGACTTAAGCAAAGCAAGTAATGCTCGTTAAAGCATTAAACTTAAAAAAGTAATACCTTGTTAAAGCAACCAATACTATTTGTGGCCTAAAAGCTTGTCTCTGATCAAGCAATCTGGTCAGATATTTTTACCCCTCAACAAGAGATACTCATTGTGACTCTTGCCAGAAATAGGATAAAGGCTTAAGGAAACTTCGTGTTAATCAAAAAAAGATGACTCAAAAAAGCACGCTGAGCCTACTGATTTTTCTCACACCCCTGGGGTGTTAATTCATGTTCTTCTGAACTTCATAAAGCGTGTACTAAAGTTCAATGTTCTCATAAACAGCTGACCAGAACATAAGTAAGATGTTGGCCTTAACAAATGGCCAAACAAAAAAATGACAAAAACATAGGAATGACATTGTAGCAAAATGGTGTTTGCTGTCTTTTCATCTTGTCAATTATTTCTTTATTTTGATGAGAAAAAATACATAGAAATGCTCAATTTGTGCATTGCCTGCTTCGCTATCTCACGTACCTTCTTATTTATGCCATTTCTATGCACTTTCATGGCAGTTCATTGCCCTCAAAATTTATAGACCAGGAAATTTCCATCTCTAATCACTCTGAAGAGTTCAGAGAAATTCCTAGAAGACCTCCGCCTCCCCTCCGCTCCGGGGAGACCCCCCTGCAGTGCTACCTCCGGCATCAGAAGGACATGGACCTGTTGGAGCGGGGCCCGAGGAGGATATTCTGCTTTCTTGAAAGCCGTGCTCTCTGGTTCACCTTATTTTTAGAGAAAAATAACTGCACCGACAAGACGATTCATCCTAACTTTTGTAATAAAACCCCAAACAGCAGTACATTTTGAAGTGGAGATTAGGTTAATTGGAGAAAGCTCTAGCTACTGAGGTACCATGGCCTGCACGATGACTCTATCCCGTCGAGTACTTACACACAGTTTCTAGCAGCCAGGTCTTTGTGAATGACCTCCCGTCTGGCCAAGTAACTCATTCCACAGGCAATCTGAATGGCCATATGTACAAGGTCCTGCTGGGAAATTGCCTGCAAAGGCACAGAAGAAGAATCATGGCAAAACCGCAAGCCCAGCGCCTGCTAGGGTCGTGGCTTTGTCCTGTTCCAGTGCCCCACCACCACCACCACCTTTAGTGGCTGATGCTTTCTAGCAGCTTATTACAGACACTGTTGAAAACTTACAAACCCTCCTTATTATAAATGTTAATTTTTATTTTTTTTAACATGCCAGGGCAAAGGCTTCCAACGTACAACGGCCTCACTGCTCCACAGCTTGCCCTCTGATTAGTGGTGAATATAGGCAAAACCAGTCAATTTTACCCTTCTTACCGTACTTTTATCACTTTCTATTTCTCTGGAAACCAACTCATTTTCAGGCAGCAGGGCACAAACAGCCATCAAAACTCTTGTTGCTATCTACTGCTGAAAACTAGTACCAAAAGCTCCATCAACTTTTACAACTTCAGAGTCCTGTATAAATTAAACCCGCGAAAATACTTATACGCCGTGTTCACTCTTCTACAGTGTTTCAGAAACTTCAGTATGTAGGTGGCCACATTGAAGCCGCAAGACTGGGGTCAAAAATAAACCAAATACTAAATTAAAAAAATATAATAAACTGTCTTCTTCGTTAACAGGTTCTTATTAAGAAAAATACCCATGTATTATTTCAGAAAACTCAAGAGTTTGCTTTAGGCATTTGTAGAAAAGTTCCATCTTAAAACAAGTATCTAGGACACCAAATGTCCCATTTTTTGATAGTTAAGTACAGTCATAACTAGTTATTGAGAGGCAACTCCTGTTTGAGATAATACAGATTATAAAGTACTCTTTCTGCCTCCATGCTTGGAAAGGGATATTAGTGCGTTGCGTAGGGATTTATAACTTGGATAAAGCAGCAAAACAAATAAAAGCGAAGATCCTAAGAGTTTATCGCAACTTGTAAATTAAGAGGCAGGTGGCCCTTGCTAGTTAGAAACCTGCTACGTAACAGGGATAAACGCTGACCTCAGGAACAAGATGGCATTTTGTGCTTGATTTAGTCTAAAGATGGAAGCCAAATCAAGGTGAAGTTGAAAAAAACCGAAAAGACAAGGTAATCCTACCAAGAGGGATAGTTTTAATACGCATCCATCACTAAACACTCAGATTTTTAAAATTATGCAAAATACATTCTCATCTAGGAACATTTTTCTTCGCACTTCTCACAATACATGTATGCAACAGGTTCCGTGAAACACAGTAAAGTTATGAACGCTAAAGGCCACCCACAGCAGGGAAAAAAAATGAAATAAAATCAGAGATCACCTCCTTTAGTATCTAAAGTTAAGCAAATTACTTAATACACATCTACAAACACAAAATACAGTCCGACTGTAAAAGTCAGACAGAAGTGCTTTATGCTTACCATAAAATAATTAACTGCAGTAATTATAGGGATAATCTATTAACTATATCCCCCAAAAATAAACTGTAAATCTGAAATTTCTCTATACACAATTTCCCCCTGTGTATTCTGACTTAAATCCACAACTATATACCACCTTCTCTACTTTTTAATGTTTTTTTGTTGTTGTTTTTTAAAATAAGATGTGTTGATACACACACCAGCTACTGCCCCAATCAGAGTTTAACTCAGCTTCGTGCCCTGTGAACGTCTGTGATAACGCAGGCAAGAATGTTTTCCTTGTATGAATCAAGACAAGCCCTTGCTAGGGAACCTGCTTGCCCATTCTTTCATTATCACAACAGAACAGGTGACTACCACGATGATTTCTTTGAAGGCTCACACACGCGGATGACAAGCCAAGTCTAAATTTAATGGGCAACGAGCCACGGATTTCCGAGCGTACCTGAGGATTGTTGGCCTCCACCAGCTTGCACTGTCGCAAGAATAGTTTAAGGTTCCCCCAGTTCATGTACGGCAGCAGCACCATTGGTTTCTCTCCCTCTTCTATACAGACGTGAGTGATAGGTAGCAGATTCCTGGAAGACAGGGAGAGAAATTCCCAATTTTATGAAACTGAAATTTGATAAAAATCTTGTCAATCCCTAGAAACTTTAAGTGAAAGTAATTCAACATCGAAGAAAAGCATTAAATCTTGCATTATGAATTGCAGGGCACAAGGTCTCCAAATAACTGAAGACGTAAATTTTTTATTTTTATTTTTTTAAATGAGATATTTGAGTACTTTCCCATTAGGAAGAACCCTCCAATTTTTTTCCCCTGGTCCTAATGGGCTGAAACAGGTTTCTGTGAATACAGGTTATCATTATTAAGAAGCGACATATCCTCAACTTGGAAGCATATCATTCTAAATGCAACCATAGATATCAAATATTATAGCTCCATAATATAGTGGTTTNGTTAAAAAAGTGATTAAAAAAAAAAAAAAAAAAAAAAAAGGTCAAAACATCATGTTTGATCCACTTCAAAATGAGAGAGCAGAATTTTTTTAGTTTTGAATCAACTAAACATGAAATCGCACTCTAAATGCAGAAGTATGTCAGGAGATTTATCCCCGATGTTTCATTCCTCCTTACGGCTCCGATAACCCCCACGCTGCATTGCTTAAAACACCTTCCTAAAGCGTCAGCAGCAGAATTTGTGGAAGCTTGAAACAAACCGTAGTTTCGATTTTAAAAAAAAATGGTATGTCCTGTTGAAAACACATTACCAAGTCTCAATGAGCTGTTATGATTTTTAAAAGGGAACTTTGCTATTTCCCGTTCGTTCCTTGACGAAGTCGGATAGCCAGGTGTCACACCCATGAGCTCTACATACCAGCAGCTCTACCTTCAACTGAGATAAAGGTCCCAGCTCCACGGGCTGTGCACAGAAGAAAAGCTTTTTGGACTTTTTTTTTTTTTTTTTTTTAAAGCGTTTGACTCATAAAAGGGAGGATAACAACTGATGAGATTGGGTTGTTCCACTTTATTTCAATTTTAAGTATGTTTCCCCAAGAACCTGCTACTCCTCTTAATAAAATAATCCTGAATTTTAGGCAAGGTCTTAATTACACTAATTCTTAGAAAAGCAGATTTTAAATCCACTGTAGAACTAATAATTCTGCTTGAATTGTTCTCATTTTCTTCATGTTACCAGTAAAAAAAAGATCAATTACCAGCCTAGGGACCTGACGATGACTGCTTCTTCTTACCCACGTCCTTGCCAGTAATGAACATCTTAAAGGCCAATCTCAGCCTTTAATCCAAGCTGCAAAACTGCCACTAACTCAAGCTGTTTGGGGCACCAATTGAAAAAAAACTTAAGCCCTTCCCCCCAAAATCATGCCATTAATTCTTAAGGAATTAATCCCCTCGGTGACGTTATGAAGCCATATATCAGGACCACACGTGTGCCAGAGTGCTAAAAGCACTTCCTCGTCTCCATGTGGGAGGGCACCCAATCACCGTATTTTTCTGTGCCATGTAGGAAATTACGAACAATACAAAACCGACTAGTAAATTAGCTAAACGGATAATCAACCTGCCATCTTACTCCCATCATCACTAAGACCCCAGCACGTTTAGCAACTAGTCTGTGCAAGAACCAGTGTAAACCCACGCGTGCCTGCAGCACCTTTTTCTGTAATAACGAAGGATATATAAAAGGCACATCCACCCCTATTTCACTGCGAGGCTTGGAACACCAAACCAAACGCTTTCGCCCCATTTTCCCACATGCTGCTACTATTTTATTTTACTGACTGTACAGCTAGGAAACAAGCGCAGCATATCTAGAATTCTGTATTTGAAAGTGACACAAACCTACTTTCAGCTCTTTAAGGCTTAAAAAAAGAAAAAAACCCTTCAAATGTACAAAATGTTGCTGAATTCTGAAAAAAATGGTTTCCTCTCCCCCTAGGAAACTTTAAGCACATGTATTTTCAGCTGGCACAGATAGAGTTTTTGCTTATAAACAAAACACTGCCTAGCTTACCTGTGATGAAGTCCTCTGAGTTTACAGCTTTCGGTCAGCATCATTGTCACCTGCACCTCTGAGGCTTGATCTAATGAAAAGAAATGAAGGAACCACAGATGTAACTTGGGAAACAAACCAACACATGAAGTAAAATTTGGTCCAGAACTGCACGCCAGTCGAGGTTATTTGAGCACAAACTGAACTTGTTTGCTTACTTTTTTTTAAAAAATGGGAGTTTAAAAACGTGCAAGCGAAGTTTAGGACATATTTCTGCTGAAACAAATGGGGTGAAGCAGAAAAAGGCAATAAAGCGCACTCCAGGTGCCGACAGCCCCCAACTGCCTGCGCTTGGCAGCGTGGGTCACATCCTGCGTGCGGGGCTGGTGCTGCTGGAAGAAGGGGAGCAGGCCGTGCGCTTCCCAAAAAACACAGAAGCGCTCAGAAAACACTGGTTCGCCGCTGAATCACTGGTATAAGGTTCTGCAGTTTACTTCCACGTTGGAACAGGCTGCCCAGGGCAGTGGTGGAGTCGCCATCCCTGGAGGTATTTAAAAGCCGGGCAGACGTGGTGCTGAGGGACATGGGGTAGTGGTGGTCTGGGCAATGTTAGGTGAATGGTTGGGCTCGATGATCTGAAATGTCCCTTCCAACCCAGACAATTCGATGATGCAGACCATTTATTTCCAGATTTACTCATTTTCTTGCTCTCGAAACACTTGACTCCTGGCAACCTTAGAGAAGTTTGCTGTTCTCTCCCCCACCTTTCAAACAAAGCAAATGCAAACCACTGCTGGCAGCTAAAATTCAAGCATCTGTGATAACTCCAGTATTCCCCAGCAACCAGAACACCTCCTGAGCCGCAGCAGAAGTGTTGCCTGTAACCCCTTTCCCAACAAATATTTTTGTGTTTGGCTTTTCCCCACCCCGCTCTGGTGGCAGGAGGCAAGAGGGAAGCTTAATGCGATGTAAATCGGAGCTCGCACTATCCCACCCTCCTCATACCTGGGTGCATTTTCTGTCCCTCCTTCGTGCTAGAACTCGTACCAGTGTGCCCAGGCAGCAAGCTAGCACAAGAGAGAGCCCAGCAAAGGCCAAGCAGTTTTCCTTAGGAATTCAGGATGTATTAGGATGAATTTACATATTGCAGATGAGTCAAACCAACATTTTACTACCCTGGGAGGAAGGAGAAGAGAGGGAAGAGAGAACTCATCTGCTCTTCTCCTTTTTTCGTGGTCTTGCCCTCCTCCCTGTACAAGCTCGGACACCGTTTCCTAATTGAACTTCAACCCTGCAAAAGAACACATGACTTTTGACCGAGTTAAGCGTGAACGTGGTCAGTGCAGATGAGCACAAGGTAGGGATAGAAAGCGCGAAGGCCAGAGGGAGCACAGCCTCCCCCTCATGGCAACGGCAAGCTAATAGATAGGCTCTAAGTGTAATACCTGAACTGGCATTTAGCTTTCCAGATCTGCTGGAAGAGGAGACAGCTTCAGGCACCACACAGCTCCCGCCTAAGAAGGGCTCATCAAAAGAGAAATCGCGCAACTCAAGAACCTGCGAGCCACAAAACACGGGCTGGATTGAGAAAGGTCCCCTAAGCCAGGGCAAGGAACGATATCCCAAGGCAAACTATTTCAAAGGCTGCTTTACCACCTCAGCTCAGGAGAGATTAAAAAGGAGACATGCCTTCCCAAAAACATACAGGCACTAAAAAAAAAAAGGAGGGGATCAGGAAATGGAGGTTATCAATGCAGATACAGGTCCCAGCCAGAGGCACTGAACCCTGAGCACGCTTGGAAACTCCTGAGGACCATCGCTGTCTGCACCCTGCACAGGCTGGAGGGATCAAGACCACTAAAACCCAAACCACAGCACACAGAGGTGCCATTACATCAGTGACAATTATGGCGGCAGTAAATTATGGGGTGCAAAATGGTGCCTTTCCTTGTATTTGATAACAAGTACGTATGGAGGGAGGGTAGGAACAGGTCTTAGCAGTGCAGGAGACATTTAAGTAATGCTTAGCTAGAGCTTCTAGTTTGCACTCCAACACTCAGAGGCACAAGAAAGAGAAGGAGCTACCTACTGGGCAGCGAGAGCACTTGAGCATTTTCTACATGATGAATATGGTATGTTGGAGACGGACTTCAAAAAGCTTGTAAACAAGTAAGAAAACCCAAGACACTACATTAAACTAAGTTCTACGGGCATGAACGGCTGAATCACCCGACTGTTATATAGAGCAAGAAGCACTAAGATTAGAGGTGTAAAAGCATATTGTAAGAAGTTTGAGGAGCTGCCAGCAGACTACTAGTACACAGCTTCAGGTTTAAATGCATTAATTACTAGAACTCAAAGACCACAACCTTTCCAACCCAGCATACGGCGGGGGGAGGAAAGAGACGACTAGGTGTGAGTTGAAGGTGATTAACTCCCTTATAAATACTCTTTGGCCTTGTGCTTGCTTAACTGGTTTGCTTTTAATTATAAGAGCCACCACGTAATAATTCAAAGCTCTAAATCAGAGATTATTTAAAACTGGCTTTAAAATCTACAGAACGAGTTAATCTGGTTCGGACAATGGGTCTATTCATCCCTTCTCGCTACCCCTGCAAGAGATGACACTCTTCTGCCGATGCCTTTCCCTTTCCATCACACGGGGTGGTTTTCAGCAGGTCACTCTTACGTTTCATTGCTTTTTTCAGCTCACAGACACGACGCTACAGGCGTCGAGCGCCCAAAAGGACGATTGACTCCCATTCAAGTATATACGGAAATCCAAATCTTATCTTGTGAAACAGTCCCAGCATCCGTATTGTGTTTTCTTATCAATATTATTTCCTTGTTTTCTGTATGGAAAAAACTTACACAACACCACCACATTCAACATGCTCGGAACAAACAATAACAGTACAAGGCTAATCCTCCTCTAGCTTAAACCGGTGCCAATTTACAACCACCACACAATTTGATTATTGTGGTCTTCCACTAGATATAATTCAAAACACAACATAAATCATCACTTCTTTTAGTTATTCTAGTCAAAAAGGGGTTAGAAAAATACCAAAATAATGCTACTGCAACAGTGCCCACTGCAATCAGACTTCCCTTTATGGCCACTTTCTTTAGCTACACAACAAAAAGTACATTTAAACAAACTCGTAGTCACATTTAGCAGATTATAACCACTTTTGAGCATTCAAGAGACAGGTCTTCAAAGATTACGAAGAAGGTGGTTTTGGTAATAAAGCATTTTATTCTGACTATCTGGAAAGTCCACAGCATTTCTGGCTTTGATACGAGAAATACGCGGTCCCAGAGCAGAGCCGGTGACTGGGTCCAGCAATTCCAGCTTGGTGAGACATTTTTACAAGGACCTACTAAGGTGAATCCTACAGATTTCATTTTCCTGCCTGGGCCAAAGCGTAATCCTGTACCGAAACCACGTATCACATTTCTAAGCATTACATGTAAGCACACAGACGTGGGCATTTTATTCGCAGGACTGTTTGTGCAGCCACACGAAACGAGACCTGGGGAACGATCTTGTCGAACACACAAGCATGCCCACAGGCTTCCGCGGCTCTTTTTTTCTGTACCGGATCCGTGAAGTCATTTGATGTGAACACAGCCACACACGGAGCTAAAGAGGGGGGGAATGGGAGGGAAGCCTCCCACAGAGATAGAAAGCTCTTAAATTAGAATAGCAACTTAAAGCCAGGACGGAGGCAGCCATAGCCTCCCATACATTAAAACCGTGCATCAGGAAACAGCCCCGAGTTTAAGTCAAACACTCCAGGGCAAGGCAACAAGGGCTTGTTGCACAACTACTTCAAAGCCCTTAAAAAAAAAAAGCTAAACTCCCCCCTGAGATATTAACGCTATTTGTGATTAAGAATACGTCAGTGCTCAACTATTCATGCAGTCCCAGCCCGATGATGGTGAGGTGTTGCCAGGTCAGTGCTTCTTCTTTGCCCTGAAAGAGCAACATCTATTTCCACGAGGCTCCCATGCACCAAACAGCCCAGTAACTGAACAGCAGAGACTTCAGGTCGCGTGGGTGAAGGGAAAAATTTAACACCCAGTAGTGATTCTAGATGTTCAATTGGGACCAAAAAGATCCAACTTTCAGAAGGTGCTTAAAAGGGAGCCTTCCACTCCCTGGAGGTGTCCAAGGCCAGGCTGGACAGGGCTTTGAGCAGCCGGGTCCAGTGGGAGGTGTCCCTGCCCAGAGCAGTTGGGACTGGATGATCTTTAAGGTCCCTTCCAACCCAAACCATTCTGTGATTCTATTTGAGATAGAGGTAAATGCACTCCTGAACTAGGAAGATGCTTTTAAAGCACCGGTTTTACCCTTTCTGTGCCAAGACCCTGGCTGTGAAAGTCTACCCTAAGGCAACAGAGCAAGAACAAGCCGGGATTTCAAGAAGCTTTGATACGGCTGCAAGTGTATCTCATGATATTACGTTATTTGTGTACAGCCAGGCACAATGGGGCCCTTGGCACTACTATTTTTATATAATAGGCTAATCTCTCCACACAATTCTGGCAAGCGCGATATGTGCTGAGGCCCTTCCTGGTTCCTGGGGAGAAAGAGCACCTAGTCGATTTTTACCAACTTCTAAAAGGCCATCTGCAAAACTACAATTTAAATCTTTGTTTACCATCACTCATCCATCGCATGAATCATTGTGACACTCGCGTGAAAAAAATCCCTGGCAAGCGTTGCGATGACACTGACATTGCAGCGATTTGCTTGTTGCGAGACCGGGCACCCGCAACAACTGCGGAGCATCACGCTCTGCATTCACTAGGTGGTACTATGTCAGAAAAGAGTCACTCCACACCTCAAATTACTTATCAGAGATGAAAACCAGCAATTACCTGGATATTGCAGTGGGTTACGCGGTTAGCTGGATGGCTTTCAAGAATAACATTTTAAGTCAGACCTCCTAGAACCTCAAAATAGCAAGGCACGGCATTACAACTTAAAAGACTTTAGATTGGAGCACAGTCACTGAAATCTGTTTCTTCAGACAGAAGACAAAGCAGAATCTTAAAAGCAATATAACCAAAGCTTTCAGAATTGAAGCAAGTCATTCCGGAGCCCTTTCACAGCCTCCTATGTGCAGTAACGCACAGCAGTTTCTTTCAGCACTCCTATCAGCAGCAGTTTGGCAAACACTATAGCTAGGAAGTCTCAGGCTTCCGATAAACGCGTTTCCTGACAGCAATATTTAAAAAGATGTTTTACCTGAAGCTTTTCTCACCTTTGGACCATTTGTAACGTCTCGTTTCCATGTGAACTTCCTTCTATCTCATATTGCAAGCTAATATTCCCCAACATCACAACACTTATACAGCCCATTTTCTATATGGTTACCTGTTTTCACACAGCTTGTATTACCCTCATTATCTTTCAAACTTGTGGGCTTTGCCAAATACACCGTGACAAAGTCCACAAGCTCAAGTTATTGAAGGGTGAAAAGCACACAGGCAGGCACAACGGTCACAGATCTGTGCCCATAGGAATTGCGGGTGTAGTATTAGAACTGCCCTAGATGTTCCGCTTGAGGTAAGAAACGCTCCCAGTATCAACACATCCTTTTTAATTACTGCCGCTTCTGCCCAGCAATTCGTAATGTAAAATTTCTCCCAAGGCAGGATTCAATCCCAGTTCAAACAGAATACATGCCGGAATACTGCTTTAACCCTTCTACGCAAGTCTTTGCTTTTTTGGAAGAAATTCAATGCTCAAAGACTGTCCTCATTTCACATCTGTTGTACATGACCTTTTTCATGCTGCTGGCAGGTATTTTCAGAACTTTCCTTCAACAGAAGAACGATCTGCTCACAGAACGCAAGTAGTCATCATCCAATCTACTTTTTTATAGGTAGAAGGGGAAGTACATACACAAAAATATTTACGCTTTAAAACGTCAAGAGGCCCTACCAGTTAGACGGTGACGAGTTACCATGGATGCCAACAGCACATCCGGTGGCTTTCTGCCTACCGCAGACGCGAAGGCAAAACCCCTCGCTCCTCTTCAGCAGCTCTGTTGCATGCACAAGGGTGGGTGGCTACGGAGGCGTTCAGGTAACGGCTAGACTTCCACGCATCAACGTCTGCCTGCTTTACAAGGCAACCATGCATCATCCTACAGAATTCAAGTGTACGTTAAGACATGCATACACAAACGAGAAGGTAAGGAAGTTACGACACAGCGCGCGCTCTGCTGAGTCTTGTAAAAGCTTCAGTAAAGCAGGATTTCTCCTCCAATCTTAGTATCAAGGCTATTTATATCAAAATATTTGTTTCCACACCACAACCGCACAAGTTTATTTTCCAGCGCAACGCAGTTCGTATTTCCAAATACAAGCCTCATTTTAACGTATTCTGGACGTGACCCCACTAAAACAGGGCATGTTGTTCTGGTTCTCCGACATCGCAAACGCGCACACAGTTTTCACCCACAGAAAAGGGCAGAGAGAAGTACGAGTTGGGGACAGCGCTATTTCCCGGCTTAACAACGGTGCTAGCGTCCAACCAGCAGCAGCAAATAGCAACAAGTCAAAGGCTCTTTGCTCAGTAACCCATTTAACTTAAAATTAAGCTGAAAGCCTAAGTAAATGTGAAGTGAAATTGGGGAATAGAGACAGAACTGATTTAAGGTTTCAGAATCTATTGACTGATCAAGGGCAGCAGCTAAAAGAACTGAAATACAAGTAGTGATTTTAACTGTATGTAAACAAAAGTGTACTGTAGATTATGTTTTTGGGGTTTTTTTTTCCTGCAGAAGTGCATGGAATAGCAAACCTTTAATAAGCCCAGTACTTTGGACATCAGCCTCTGAGAGCTGCTGCTAAATACATACCGAATAACTGAATATATCAGTGTATATTGTACTATTTTAGGTCTCTGAAGATGCTTCCTTAATGAACTAGGACCGAATGACAAATAGAGTGCACTTTTAAAGCTGATACTCAGAAATCTGCTACTTTTCCCTAATTCTTTAAATTCAAGTATCTTCCTTCATTACTTAAGAATTTAGCTCAGACTAGAAACAGCTCTTCTTGAATTTCTGGTCATAAACTTTCTTCTACAGAAACAGGATCCTGTACTCCCATTTTGGGAGGTTAAATACTTTTAACAATTAACTTAAATGCTGTGCATTTAAAGCATGAACTTAAACTTGTAACCATTTTCACAAGGCTGAGCTTTTAAGAACAAACCGCCCAGAAGAGTAAATTCAATGCAACTTAGAAACGGTACTTTGGGAATAACTGCGTGTGCTCCAGGTATACTATATGTCTACTATATACAAGAAACCCTTCAACTTGGTTAACGCAAAGCTTATTATACACATTTAAGTCACCTAAGTATGCCTACTGCTTTTTTTTTTTTAGTAGTGTTGTGTAGTCCTGAGGTGTACCAGACGAATTCATGGTAAGGTCCTGCTTCAAGGCTTCCATCACAATCTCTATTGTGTACAAGGGTGCCCCTTGAGCAGCCCCCCTTAGATTAATAATAAATACAAATTTTAAAAAGTACAATGTGGGAGGTAGCCAAGAGGGCTAAGAGTCCTTTAGTGACCTACGATGATATGAACAAAACTCAAAGCATTGTTAAAGTTAATGAGATAATGAAGGCTTAAATCTTCACTTACACTATGACTTTGTTTCCAGTGTTTTTCATGGGTGGTTTGTTTTCAAACACTCCTCCTTTGTAGGCCAGAAAAATTTTAAGTGGTTAGAAAACGAAATGGAAGCAGGCAGGTTATCTTGAACAGCACCATCGGATGTTTTTAACAAAAATGTACCTTGGCCAGAACACGCTAAATGAGTCAGGGCTCTGCACAACTCAAACTCACTGCGTATGTTCCTGGAATAATACAATTCCATTTGTTCTGCAAAGAGTTTTCTCCTTCACAGGAAAAGCACCATGAAACAATGTGTTCTTTACATCAAAGGTGAAACCCATGTGTTTTCTTCCTTTTCTGATATAAGATGATCTGGAAGATTCACAAGAATGTCTATTTCACACATATAAAGGCAGAAGGGATCTGTCAGTCATTGGCAGGAGATGCAATGCCAGCTCGGAGAAACATGCCAACCGAGACACTTCCCGAAGCTAGGCGTGATTGGGAACCTCCTATCGGAAAGGAAAGTGGAGCATTACAACTGCCTACAACAATTCTACCGCAGAGCAAGAAACACAATTTAAAAACCAAATGCCAGCCAAGTCACTCATCTTTCTAACGAAAAACTTACCCAGGTTGTGCTGATTCCCAGATTCCAATATCCCAAACATAGCACAGATACACATTCTTGTTCTTACTGGCAATGAGACACACATCCTTAATCTTCATCAATGTCCGTTTAAAGAAAGAACAAAGGCCAATTATACAGAGAGAAAAATCTAAACATGAAAGAAGCTAAAACTTTTACAATAACTAGCAAATTAATACAAAAGTAAAGAACAACTGGACAGCCAACATGAAGGATCTAAAGGATAAGGAACTGGCTGGCTGGTCACATCCAGAGGGTAGTGGTCAATGGCTTGATGTCCAGATGGAGAGGAGTGATCCGTACTGGGGTCTGGTGCTGTCCAATATCTTCATCAATTATGCAGACAGTGGGATCAAGTGCACCCTCAGCAAGTTTGCTGATGACACCAAGCTGAGCTTGACAGGCCATGGGGACAGGATGCCATCCAGAGGGACCTGTATGAGCTAGAGAGGTGGGCCCTTGAACTTATGAAGTTCAACAAGGCCAAGTGCAAGGTCCTACACTTGGGTCGGGACAATCCTCACTATCAATCCAGTCTGGGGGATGACGTGATAGAGAGCAGCCCTGCGGAAAAGGACTTGGGGGTACTGGTGGATGAAAAGCTGGATGTGAGCCAACAATATGTGCTTGCAGCCCAGAAGGCCAATTGCATCCTGGGCTGCATCAAAAGAACAATGACCAGCAGATCCAGNTGAGGGTGGTGAGACACTGGAACAGGTTGCCCAGAGAGGTGGTGGAGGCCCCATCCCTGGAGACATTGAAGGCCAGGCTTGATGAGGCTCTGAGCAACCTGATCTAGTTGGAGATGTCCCTGCTCACTGCAGGGCGGCTGGACTAGATGGCCTTTAAAGGTTCCCTCCAACTCAACACATTCTGTGATTCTACAGAAGGTATGAACAAGTGACACCTTTTGCCCAGGGCTCGTGATCTTTGTACTCCCAAAGTTATTAGAGCTTCCAGAAAGCTACCTCTTATTTTGGCAGCTGACAACCCATTTTTTCTTTTAAACTCTCCTCTTTGGCACAGAGCACTGCACATAATGGAAGACTCGGGCATCCAGACACACTCTAAAGCATTAGATGATATAGCATTAAAAAGATAAATTACAAATTAATGTATTTCATGAACATGCAGGGCATGTTACAACTTTGCTCCGGACTGCACTACAGTTAGGTGAAAGAAAAACCTCTTCTAAGGGACCTGGAGTGAACTTCTGGCACTCAGGGATGAATTCTGCCTTCAGACTATATATTTATAAAAGATGTGGTGTTAAGATTTCACGAGAAGTGTCTCCAACTTTTCAGCCATATCAATTTACAAGCTACAGAACAAGCAGTCACTGAATCGGTTGAAAAACACTTCAAAGACTTAATGAATGGTTCAGATGAAAGACTCCAGACAAACTCTGTGGCGCAAGAGAAACTAGTCAAATAATGCTCAACACGCAAACTCCAATCTATTTGCCTCCTGCACTGATGTTTCTTTATGAGGATCAAACTTGCCCTTTGAGAGTCTGACCTAATAGGTCAATCCCAGCTTGAGAAAATGGGGAATACAATAGATTCCTCAAAACTAGTCTCACACTCTCTGAATGGCCTCTTTCATTTGAAGAGTTTCTCAGGACAAAGGTAGGCAGGTCCAGGCTTTCTCAGTTTTTATGTATTACCGATTCCTTTAACAGCAGATCATTTCAGAAGGGAAAACAAGTACTAAGTTCAGAAAAATCAAGGCGTCTCGGTTTCACTTAGCACTCTTCTGGTTTATAGTAAAGCTCAACGCCTTACCAGAAGGCTAGAAAACCTCAGGGAAGGAAAGTGGAAAGGGCTGCTGCAGTTACTGACATAACCAGCCAACTATCTTTGCTTTTTGATCCTCTGGGGAAAAGGATCAATCCCGGGGCAAGGTAAAAACGTAGGAAAAAGGCAAACTCACAAGGCTGCAAAGACGCTCTGCTTAGAGCACGAAACACCCACAGGTCTAACTATTGCCTGATGAGCACGTCAGCCACAATGTTCATATTCTCCAGGATACGAAAGGAGAAAACTGACAGCACATTCTCCTCCGTCCACATTATTAGGAAGTAACCCATCCTGAAAGGTTATGGGTCTTATAAATACATTAATATGAAGAAGGAACACAAGAAAGAAGAGATCCATTATGATATGCAGCTGCTGTTACATCCATGGCATGACCTTTCTTCACAGGTTTTCTTAATGAGAAGTATCCATAAACCATTATTTGAATGACACAATAACCCTTCTTTGACACCCTTCCTAGTACAGTAGAGGTCTTCTCTTAAAAGAACAACATACGTGAGCTGCCGCTGGCTCAAGGAAGCCTTCCAGTCCCATACATACTACCTGTTGGGATTTCTTTGGCACATTCAGCAGATAATCATGTAATCCACTAAGCTTTACCACTCTGCACAACGCAGACTTGCTATGATCAATACAGCTCGCAATGGTAACGCCCAACACAAAGCCACTTATAAGGCGGTACGCTGGTGTTACCCTGCAGGGGTAGAGGCTCATATCCAGTGACACAGTGGACAACTGCGATCAGGTCTAGACAAAGTTCTCAGGTTGAGGCAGGGGATTCTGCCCCTCTGTTCTCATGAAATCCCACCTGGAGTACCGTGCCCAGCTCTGAAGGCCCCAGCACAAGAAAACACAGACCTGTTGGAGCAGGTGCAGAGAAGGGCCGTGAAAATGCTGGGAGGGCTGAANAGGTCTCTTCCAACCCAAACAATTACAATTTTAATATGAAGTTCTAGTCTGGGCATAAGTGTACTGATGATATTTGCCATGTCCAGGTGTTCTCCTTCCAAAGGGTTCCCTCTATTGGTAATTCTAGATTTAAAGCTGTTGCAAGTACCCTAATATAAGAACAGTCAATGCACTGTCTTAAGTTTCTCAAGCTCTGATCCTGCTGACATGAGGTGTTTTTCCTCTCAAGAAGGTTATTCTTCCTCACAGCACCTGCTGAAACAATTAAATTCACATTTCTCAGAATATCTGGAACACCCCCCCCACCCCCTCCCCATTATTTCCTGTCATTCAGAGTACCACCGGACTTTATTTTATCAGAGTGCTTCACTGGGTAAAACAGGACAGTTCTGGAGCAGCCCATTCCTTCTCGGGGGGGATAAATTAGCTACACAGACGAAGCCTTTTTCCCTTGTTTCTTTTCCATGACCCTCAGGCTCCTTTCTTGCCTTCAGCAACAGAGATACTAAAATCAGTTTAATAGTCCTCATACCCATTTTGCTTTTGTGGTCCTGCCCTACTCCCGTGTTTGTGCCAAACCAGCAGTGTGTGTGTGGTCACAGAAAGAACTAGATCAAGGAAAAAAGCCTGGTTAAGAGAGAACTTTTGCAGGTTGTTTCTTTTCCAAGCTAATCAAATTCCCAACTTATTACATGACCTAGCTGCGCACACAGCTATCACAGCCAGGGTACGTAGACGAAGCTGCTCAACGTTAGCACTGCAAATGAACTGCTGTAAGAAGAAATGACGATGTTTGTAGTTATTTCCTAGCAACGTTCAGCCGCCCAAACCAGTATTATTTCACAGACAACTATCAGCAAAATCTATTATAAACTCGGTCCATATAGATCCTTTTAAAAGCTGAGAAATTCTCTACAGACAACAATTATGTGAGTATCATCACTCCCTTAAGACCGTGCTCCAGTTCACTGCAGCCAGCAAACCTTTCACCGCGAAGGGAAGGGCTAGAGAAAGCAGGAGGTGTGCTGCGTCAGAGACACAAGCCACCGCAAGTGAGAAATGCGGCTTTAGGAGTGGATTGTAAAGCCCCATTTTGGTAAAGCAATTAGATAATGGCGATGGGAGGCAGCTAAATTAAGATCTGTTCTCGCAAATGTTGTCATTTAATCCAATGCTATAAGAAGTAAGCACGTTTGAGTAGTGCTATACAGATGTCAAACTGCCCTGGTCATAATTTGGGGGCTCACAAGAGCCACAGCATTTGACAACTCTGAATCAGGGCAGAGAACCACCAAATCACACAGAGAAGGGCATCACAGATTAAGGCAACACTAGTGAGTAACGCCCCAAGTGAGACTGCCGCCTCGTACACAGAGGAGGGCCAGGCTCATGCGACATGGGATAAGTCTTTTGGAAACTACATCAAATTAAAGCAAAATCACTCAGAACCATTTGGCAGGGAGGGCAACAGAAGAGGGCAGAATTCAGGAAACGTTCCCAAAACACTGGAAAGAACCATGCTTCTTTTTTATTATTTAAATAGAGGACGTTCTTTTGTTGCTTTTATATAAAAGGACTGTTACTTTTGTTAAGGCTATGGCTACTTCAGCAGGCACATTTCTAGCTACCACCATCATGCTAAATAGTACACACCAACATCCTCCGAAGGGGCAGCATATCTACTTTTCAGAAGTCCTCCCTGGACTCAACAAGGAGGAAAAGTGCTAGAGAATCAAAGTGTACCTCCTCAGAGGCGCTCCTCAAGAAATAATGGAAATATATCTTGCGACTATGAGAGCAACTGTCACCCTGAATCTCGGGATGCCCAAGAGGATGCCCAAGAGGAAAGAGCAGGAGAAGCGACAGCAGCAAGTCCTCACTGTTCAACCCTCCATGAATCCCATCAGCAGAGGCACAACCAGTTGTCCCAGAGCACAGATCAGGCTCTGCTGGCTGACTCGACGCTGAGACAGATTTACTCACAGGTTACCCTCCTGCTGCCCACAAAGCACCCCTTCACTGCTGGTGCCCGTCCCACCATTCCAGAGCAGGCTGATTAGGAGGGGAGGATTTGTTCGGCAGGAAAGGAGGCTAATTTCACTCTGCCTCTGTTGATTACTCACAGCTGGTAACTGGCTCAGAGTACAAGTCAAACATTTTAAAGTTATCAAGCATCGGAACAGGCTGCCCAGGGAAGGAGTGGAGTCGCCATCCCTGGAGGTATTTAACAGATGGGCAGACGTGGTGCTGAGGGACGTGGGTTAGTGGTGGGTTCGGCAGCGTGAGGTTGATGGTTGGACTCAACGATCTGAAAGGTCCCTTCCAACCCCGACAATTCTGCGATTCTGTGAGTTCAGCATATTTTGTTGGAGCAGCAGGTATGGTGTGGGACACTGACCCGTCGTCACTGCCAAAGCACACCATCCCGCTGGGCCTACGTCAAGAACAACGTGCAGCTGAAGAATGCAAAAGCACCCATGCCACCCCCTTTTTAGCTACTTTTATTCCAAATCAAGTTGGGTTTAGGAAATTCCTCCCCTTGAAGTGAGCATGAATCTTTTTCTAAGTGGTTTTCCCCATAAACTTTTTTTTTTTGTTATTACAAGCATCCAATTACCAAGAATAATAGGTTACTTTAAGCAATGTGTTTTTCTTAAAAAAGGTCCAGAATAAATGGGCAGCAGAAAGATTCAACAACAACAACAACAAAAAAATCAGCAGCTTCACCAATCCCCCCCCTTCCTCTTTAAAATTAGTATCATTAAAAATTACTAGCCAGGCAAAAAAAAAAGAAATTTAAAACATGTTGACATTCTTACAGAAGCCTAATATTTTTTTTTTTTTAAATTAAGGAAGTTGTAAGATGAAAAACCAGAGACAATAATACAACCAACTGAAATGACAAAAACAACTGGTGAAGCTGTACAGCTGTGGTACTGTACAGGGAATTCAGCAGAACCACTGTAAGCTACTAGAGAATTAAAATTATGAGTGTAGAGGAAGGGATATGTGTAGGATAAACATAATATATGTAGGATAACACAGTTTTCATCTATACTTACCTTCTTGTTTAAGTCTACTTAACAGGATTTAAATCACTCCAAGAACATATTTCTTGAACAACGACAATACATTTTATGTTTGTATAAATTAAGTTCTAAAATGATAATTCTCATGCTTCAATAGCCAAGTTTAAGGACGGCAGAAACCATGCTTTATCTTTTGTACAGCCACGTAAGTTGATAAAAGATTTTTAAGATGTATTGCAGGTGGTTTTTGCCAGCAATTTGCAGGGGGAAAGGCTGTGGATGGAAACAACATGCGAGGAGAAAAAAAAAATAATTTTTTTTTACTTAGAAGAATAATAAGCAAAAGTATTCAAGACGCAGTAACTGAAGGCACTGGTGGAGAACGCACACATTTTTCTTCCATATAAGATTTCTGTTCTCTCTGGCTGAAGGCAGCATCCAAATCGCTTTTGCTTTTTAAGCAGTAGATATTTGCATAATGGGGGGAGGAGGGGTTTATTTTTAAAGCCAGATTTGCTACACTCAGCAGGCACCACAATCCAAACAGCTGGACACAGAATACAACAAACCTCCTTTATGTAAACGTACCTTTAACAGTTTTGACAAAAACTTGTTTCTCTTTACTGGGGTCTTTTTCTTCTATTAGAATCCCATGGAAAATGCGCCCAAACGTGCCTACAAAGAGAACATACAATTAGTAAGTATTATTTGGTTAAAAATACACTGATAACATGAAGAGAATTTAATATCTATTAAGAAAACACTACCTTAAAATGATTCAGCACAGCAGAAAGTTAGGAACAATGGCTGTTAAGGAGTAAGTCCCAAATGCCCTATTAAACCAACAATATACAACCCAGCCACCTCTCCAGCACCAGGTGGATTCAGAACTATTTGCAGTAAATGCTGAAAGCTTTAGGTAACTAAAAATTAGGGGGATAAACGTCAGAGTGAACTAATGACAGCAGCAGAATCCAGTTAAAACTGAGTATCGATACTGATGATGGGTTTATTCGTGGCATTTCAGTCTGTCAAATGTCTGCAGTAAAAAACTCCAGCTCCGTCCTTTTCTCGTCCAGCAGATCTGGAATTGTCCAGTAGGAATGTTTCTCACAAAGATTAAATTTTTTTGGAAGTGTTCACGGGGAAATACTGGTTTCAGCCAACCAGTTTGGGAAAAAAGAAAAAAAAAAAACAAACCAACAAAACAGTATCTTATTATTGAAACGTTTCACCTCAGCTGGAAGGTGTTGGGTTTGTTGGGGTTTTCTTCCAGTCTTTCCAACGTTTTTCCATTCACAAAGTTCTAACGAAGTTATTACAGGAAGAGGAGCTGCATTAAACAGCTGGAGTAAGAACAGCTGCAGCATGGTAGCACACACAGAATTAACTTTTTATGCCACTCAGGGTGGCAACACTTTTCTGTCATGCTATTACTGCGGCACCAACATGTGCGTCATCTTCATACAGTCTGTTCATACGCTGCAGCCCTTTCCCATTGATAAGGCTGAAAGATCTCTGATAGGGATTGCCTGAGCCAGTTGTACGTCTTCTGGCACGAAAGGTGGGTCCCTTTTGGTTTCTGAATACTTAACTTGGTTTCTGAAGACAGTGCAACATTCTATTGTCTACCCTGGGACTGCAAGTAAACTGCAAGACAGGCATCTTCAAATAGATTTAAATAATCAAACGTTTAAATAATCAAATAGATTAGACATTAGGAAGAAGTTCTTCACCATGAGGGTGGTGAGACACTGGAACAGGTTGCCCAGAGAGGTGGTGGAGGCCCCATCCCTGGAGACATCCAAGGCCAGGCTGGATGAGGCTCTGAGCAACCTGGTCTAGTTGAAGATGTCCCTGCTGACTGCAGGGGGTTGGACTAGATGGCCTTTAGAGGTCCCTTCCAACCCAACACATTTATGAGTCTATGAAATTGTCGTCTCATTAAGAAGCAATTTAACTAGAGACTACAGGCGACTATAAATATACAGCATGTTATTTTGCAGTAAACCAAAACCCTTCTATCTTGGTTCCTGAAGACATCATAGGAGTGCCTTAAATACATATTTCCAATACGCAGATAAATGTAAAAGTCAAAGGGAAGACAGCATCTTGTAACTCAAACGTGTTATGGTATCGAGCTATCTCTCTATTTGTAAACGCTGGAATTAAAGAGAACAGGGAAGCACGTGAAAGCACTTATGACTAGAAAGTAATTTTCACGCGATCCAGTATCAGACACAGTAAGACTGTAACACAGCACTTCTGTATGGTCCACGGTTTGGGATTTTCATTTTGATTGCTGGTTTTTCTTAACAGTGCCCTGAAAGACTCCTATCTTAGCAGGAATTATACATAATCAGTGTGCTATAACATTTAGAGACAGCTCTGTGAACACACTACTTCCGCCTTGCTGTCCTCCGGGCTCCTTACAGATGATGCCGTTTGTATTCCAGACCAGACATCTAAGCCATTTCTCTGCTTCGCCAGAAAACGGTAAAGGTCCACTCACTGTTAACATCTGCCCCATTTGCTAACGCGTTGCTATTTTGTTAGATTTTTTTTTAAGACACCTACATTTTTGTCTTACATTTAGCACAATACGAGCTTGAAGCAGGTTCCGAACCAGGCACCACACAAGCCCAGCAACACAAGAGGCCCCCACGGATCCCTCTTCCTTTGCGCACTCTCAGACCTGGTGCTTTGCATTTGCCAACCGGTTATACCACAGCAGAACCATAATCTCCTAAGTTAAAGGTATTAGTTTAAGTTATATTAGTTTGAGTTGCGGAAGCTACTTGAAGTTTGTGATGAAGCTCTGGCCAAGAACTGTAAAATATGTTTAAGTTCCATTGGCAGCACTTAGGAACTCTTGAAAATTTTATGCAAACCTTTCTGTTACTTGCTTCTTCCCCTCTGAAGCTCATTTGTCCTTAGGTGACAGAGGTTCAGCTCTGCTACGATCCTGAAACTAAAACTGATTTTTCATCAGGATCTGTCTTCTAGTCCCTGACTAACTTTTGAAGGTTTTGACAGGCTCAAATAACAGCAGGAGGCCAAGAAATAAGATCCCAGCATTAACTGGGGCCACGTCGCATTCAACAGCCATTTAAGCCACATCTCGCAGAACAGGGCAGCCCAGCCCTGTCACTCGGTGCTAAACGCCTAAAGCTGCGGCACTGAGTCACCTCTCGTCATGGAGTGACTCCTAACATCACAGCTACAGGCAACAGACAGCTCAGAGGGACACAAAGCACATCCCACATGCGAAGGAAGCTTCTTTATAGAACTGACGTTGGAGCTGAGCCCAAAACTACCTCCCTTAGAGATTCAGAGGCACACATTAAATGGGGAGTGTAAGCATCCTCACATTGTTTTTCAGGCAGTAACGCAAAGCATTTAGCAGTTCTACCTTCAAAGGCCAAGTACCTCACATCTCTAGATTTGGCAAGTTTGATTTCTCACGGGGCTCAGGGAATACAGACCGTGTGGCAGCAGTTAAGGGTAAATAAATATTTAGGAGTTTTTGTCATTAAAGTCTATTTCCCAAATTCAACTTCAGAACCAACTAATGTTGTGCACAAACACTTCTAAGGTAAACATTAAACAAAACAAAAGAATCAGGTAATCTCTGAATTTTTCATATCGGAGCTGCAAATGTTGCATCTGATTATTAGATTTCCAAATCAGAAGTTATTAAATTCAGTATGTTTAGACAACTGAGGTTTCTGGGGGTCTTTGGGAATTCTCTTTCTTTTTTTTTTTCTTAAGAGAAGCTCTCCTGCAATAAAACTTACAGAAGTGAGTTACTTTGCCACCCACAGCCCCAACTGATTACCTCATTCCTTAGCCATCTAACCCTTTCCTTTATTTGAAGGATCAGATTATTAAGACAGACAAGCTGAATGATTTACTGAGCCTGGTTAGTGACTCCCCCATTCTAATAAATTCTCAAACTGCTTNTATATATATATATACACCATGTTGTAGTCAACAAACGTCCGAGTCCTGTGCGTACCTTCTTGGAGCACATCTTTTAGAGTTATCCTCTCCCTGGAGATGGCTATGTCCTTCACTTTAGCTTTTGCTTCCATTAGAGTGACACTTTTAAGATCATTCTTCTCTATCCGTAACGTAGGATAACCTGAGGAGCCAGCAGAGCCAAACAAACCGATATAAATACCCTTATAATGAGAACACAAGCACATTGCTTCACCTCAGCACCACCTACAGGTACAAAGACACATAAGCAGCATGTACTTTAAAAGATTATGTATTAATCTTAAAAAGATTATAGTGTTAAACAACAAACACAAGAGAAGTCATGTGAATATAATAATCCGCAGGAAAAAAGTCACACAGGAATTCTAGAGCGTATCGTGTAATCAAGTCTCATTATTAACACCGAGTAAATAAAACTCCTCCTTACGTAATGAAGCTGATTAACACGGCACTGCACTTCCCTGCCAACGCGGAAATAAAGATGACGGCTAGAGACTGTTAGAGCAGACTTGTTGGAGTGCGGAAGATGCCTGACCCCAGCAGCACAGAACCAAAACTACCAGTGCCCTCTTCTGGCACTTCTAGACATCTAGCTACACTAATCTCATCAAAGATCTGAGTATTTTTGCACAAGTTCATAAATCACTAGAGAAAAAGCTTGAGCATTACTTTGATGATAATTTTTTTTTTTTTTAATCTAAACTTTACTGAAAAGATTAATATGATTGCGGAAGGACTAAGAAATGTTCTTCCCGTTTGTTTTGTGCATCTGACCTTTTTTCTTCTTATATTCGTTTTCCCCTGTGCTACTAGGGGTGTCCCATCACAGGTAAGAAACATTCTGAAACAACACAGACCGAACAGATCTAACAGGTCCCACTTAGGCATAGCAGCCACCACGCTCGCCAAGGTCAGGAGGGTTTAACCATCACTATGGGCTTGGTTTGTAGGCCACCTTCACGACAAGTCCTCCTCTCCCCTTTTGCCAGAGGCTCACTAATTAGTTTCCAGGGGTCGTATTCAAATTAACCAAACAGTTAATAGGACATCAACAGCAGAATGTGATCTGGGATAAGAGATGGAAAATAAAAAGGCTGGGAAGGGACTTCAGGTGGCAAGAGGGAAAACCAGCTCAAGAATTAGTTGCATGATAAGGTCTCTTCCAAACTCTGTGGAAAGGACTTTTTAAAATATATTCATTTATTTATGATTTTAAAATCAATGATTCCACTAAATAAATTTTAAAGGCAGTTTTTTGCAAGGGAAAGATGAAATTGGGTGGAAAAAATAAGACACACACACCGTTTTTTTTTTTAAGGAGACATAGTACAATTTAGAAGAAAGCCAAAACTTTCCCAAAGTTTCAAGAGTTCAGTCTTAGGTAAACACCTGCTTCCACATGTGGGGAGGAAACAAGAAAACACAGTAGGGCTGAACAGTAATCACAACGTTTGTGCAGTGCTCCCTCATGAATTGGGATGCTCTGTATCACTCCTAACCACAAGCAGAAGAAAATGGGAGACATTTTTGAGCTTTCCAGTATCTGAAGGGGGATAATATAAGAAAGCCGGAGAGGGACTTTTTACAAGGGCATGTACAAGGGGTAAACGCTTCAAACAGAAGACAACAGACTTAGATTAGGTATCAGGAAGAAATTCTTGGCTGTGAGGGTGGTGGGACACTGGCCCATGTTGCCCAGAGCAGCTGTGGCTGCCCCATCCCTGGAGGGGTCCAAGGCCAGGTTGGACGGGGCTTGGAGCAACCTGGGCTGGTGGGAGGTGTCCCTGCCCAGGGCAGGGGGGTGGAACTAGATGATCTTTAAGGTCCCTTCCAACCCAAATCATTCTATGATTATGGAAGAATAAAAATCGCTGGTGGCAGATGAAAATGGGAGCCTTTTAATTTTCACTTTCTGAAAAGCTCAGGAGCACCGGGGTACTATTTCAGCTTGGCAGTTCCCACTCTATTGAGAAAGACAGCAATTTGAGTTTAACAGTAAGACAGTTTGTTCCTCTGGCCAGGCTACCCATTTTTTTTCCCCCCTCACTTTGTGATATAAATCCGTACCTCACTTCAGATCTTTTAAAGCAGGCTCTTTAGCAGTAGCTTAAGCCGATTGAGTTTGGGAGTCCTGCCTCCCTCCGAGGCTCAGCCATGTAGACCCACAGCCTCTAAGCACCACTCCTGGTGCTCACAGAGCCAGGCTACCAGCCAGTTCAGAGACCAGAGGCAACCAAAAGCCCATCACCCTACCAAAGAGGGCGGTTTTGGGCTGGCTCAGCTCCCTGAATCGTCTTGCAGCATAAATGCCAGCACAAGGGAAAGGCTCGTGCCTCAGCCCAATGAGACTGAACTGCCAAGGAACAGCACATGTGCATCTCTACACTGTCCGGCTTCGCTACAGTCTAAAAAAATCCCATCCCTGCAGTGATGCCATACAGAGGGATATGCCTCCATTAGAGGACAGACAATTTTAGGAGTAAGCATTCCGCAGATAATAAATACCTCCAGTAATTATAGAATTTAACACAGAACGTAGCTAGCATCAGTCTATCAGAGAGCATATAAAACCACCACCTTTCCTTTTAATTCACTGCTCTTTTTAACTATTTAACATTCTTTCAAGCAAAGCCGTGAATCAAGAGAAATCATGGATATATCACCCTTGTAAAGCTTCTTCCCCCATTCATTTCCTTTGCAGGTTGCAACAACAAGATGAAAAGACTAATCACTGAGATCTCTAACACCAAATACTCCAGTGGTGCCCAAGAGGGTCTGTTGCAAAGGTTTGTAATTAGATTAACACTTACTGGTTACTGGCGTTGCATTGTTTGGCGTGTCAGCTCGCAAGTACTGTGTCGTCTGTGTGGAAGGTTGGGATAAACCTTGTGAGCTACTGCTGTCACTAATGCTGTTTTAAAACAAAAATGGACATGCGCATGACTGCTTGCCACTGTAATAGATTAAAAATTAAGGTATCTAAGTTAAAACCAGAAGATTTTCCAGGCTAGACTTTGAAAAAAATGGCATTTTTAAAGTCTCTCACACATTAGAATGTGTTTCAGGTAGCATAAAAATCTTATCACTTTCGAGTGTGCACAACTTCCTCCTATTTGTTTTGCAGAATTTGCTGTTTTCCAGTACTTTTTCCCCCACTTTTGAAAAAAATCAAGGTGACAAAACATTTATTGCAAGAACCACTCTGTCATGCCAGAAACAACAAAACCATTATATTCCAGAGAGGATATTTATGCATTTCTTTCATGGTACAAACACCCCACTGACAAGCTACGACTATCAAAGTTTGAAAGCAGCAGCCTGAGCCAAAAGGAGAAGGGCCCGTAACACCCCGCAAAGCTGAACTAGCTGTTTCAGCCAGCCATCTCCTCTCTGGGCATGCCAGCCGCTCGCTGTCGGCTGCCCTTTAGTTCCCGTGCTGCAGCAAATATCCAAAAGATATTCCCTCGTTCACTGCTGCAAACGGTTGTTTGCCCTATAGCACTGTACCTGTCTCAGCTCTCGTTTACAGCCCAAACTGCTCTCGCCTACTTCGTCATTCCTCTCTCCAAGGATACTTGTTGCCCCTTCCAGGGCCACCTACAATCTGGTTTTGAGGTATTTCCTTTGGGCAGAAGGACTAGAGCTACACACGGTGTTCAAGAGACAGGGAAATCATAGCTTAAATCGTAGCAGGATGTTTTCCATCTTATCCTCATAGAAAAAAATCCTACAAAGAGAGTTACTGTAGCTGTAAAGCCTAAGAAAAGGTGAGAAAGTTTGCAGGGACAGGCAGTACCTGTTACTAGCTTAGATGGCAGGGCCAGAAAAAGCCTTTTTTGATGTCCCTCCCAAACACACACAAACATCCTCTCCCTTTTTTGAAACTTAAAAGCTTCTCCACTTCTGCTGACTGCATCGGGAGAACAAAGAAGAGATTGTTTTGGGGTATAACCCTCTGTCTTGCCAAATAATCAACATTCCTTTTGCTTCTTGGGCTGCTATTGAGTACCGACCGAGCAGCGCTAGCCATCCTTGTAGGATTTTTAGACATGCTTGGTGATGCCCTCAAAAAAAACCAACCTGTTAGTTTTGAAGACTTCCTCTAAAAATCAAGAAATCCAAGTCAGCTCTTCCCCATTATACCATAATCACAGATGCACCTACTGAATTTATTCTTTAAAACAGAATCTACTAATGCTCACAAACCAAACATCAGGCTTACTGATGTATAGCTGGCCTCCACCTCTCTCTAGAAACCTTTTTTAAAGTCATTCCCACATTCACTGTCTTCCAGGTACAGGGTTCCAGCGCAGTGTTTAGCACGAGGTTAAAAGCCACCATTGGTGGTCTAGCTACTCCGCTTTAACTTCCTTTAGATTTTTTGAATTCATATTCTCCGCTGCCAGCGACTTGTTACTGCTTATTTTAACCATTCACACTATTCCATCTACAAGCTGCTTCAACGCGACCCACTCTCCAGGGAGTTCCCCGGGGAAGAAGGGTCCTGGCACAGTCACCGCACCAAACAGATGCGGAACTTGCATTTCGTTTTCCTGCTGCGGCTGGAAACTCCTTTTGTAATTTGATCACCTACCGGCCCTATAGATTTCCTTGGCTGGCTTCCTGCTGCAGGCAAGTTTGAAAAAGGAATTATCTTTTTTATGCCTGTTGCAAGTTTGAAAAACTACCTTTTTGGTTGGCTTTGTTCTGGTTTTTGGGTTTAACTTGCTCATGATTATGACCTTTCTTAGTTTTCTCACTTGGATACTACATCAGCTTTTTGAAGGATGCCTTCTTGCTTTTAATAACCTCCATTATCCCCCTGTTAAGCCACGCCAACTTTCTTTGGCACTTTTTCAAGCGCCTTTGATAGGAGGTATGCAAGCATTTGCTCCGAACTTTCAATACAATATTCTTAAATAGTCCATGTGCAGCCTGTAAACTCAACTGCCTGGTTTTAGCTTCCATTTAACAACCCTCCTCATTTTTATTTAGTTCTGGATTTGAAATTAAGAGCAACAGCAGTGGGTTTGTCACCTCTATCGCTCCTGGGAGGTCATTAACCCTAATGACAATCATCAGCTTCTATTCAGAGCCCCTTTACAGCAATGTTTTGAGCTTGTTATTCAAAACCAAATCAAAAGTTGTTTCTTCTCTCACAAGTTCCTTGCCTAGTTGCTACATCAAGCAGTCACTGATCACAAGTGATGCTACTGCATAACACTGGGGCTAAATTACAACACTGAATGAGTTTCTCAGCCAAGCACTGGAACATCTCTAACACCCGCAAACCAGCGTATTAACATTAGATTAATTTTTTAGCTTGTATCTCCACAAAAATCAAGTGCAATGGAGTGGATGAAAGGACACTTGAGACAGTCTCTCAAAAACTCAGAGATGACACTATTCACACACTCTATAAACGTAATGCTTTTCCTTTCTGAAGTAAAGCAAGCTGCCCGTCCTTTAACACCTCCTGTTGATTAAAAACTCTCGGTAGACAATCAGGCACAAACGAATTGAGGGAAAACTAACAAGTCATTTGGTTAGATAATCAGGCCTTGAGAAACCATTACGACTTACTACACTGGCACTCCCCAAAACCCAAGTGGTCTGGGGACATCAGAGGAGTAAATGGCAGGAAGAAAAATAGAAAGAAACACATGAATGGATAGAGAGGAAGAGGAAAAGACAGAGCTCCTCTGAGGGGCTGCAGGCAGGAACATAAACGGTTCAAGACATCCTTTCAAGAGGGGTGACCACCCACAGGCCCGAATGTTTTCCAAAGTATTCAGTTCCAGAACTCCCTGCTGCTGAGCAGTTGCACCTGATGCAGAGCCTTCACCCAGCCTCAGCAGAGGCTCGCTCCACCTGCTTTCTCAGCCCCCCTTCCGCCTCCGTGTTTAATCCCGGCTCAGCTGACCGCAGTGCCCTTGGGTTCGCATTACAAGTCCTTCTCACACGCATGTGGCCAATTTTGTTTTTCTGGATTGAAAATACATTTGGGAGACAGCCACGTTTTCAGCTTTATAACCAACCAGTTGTAATCCCCAGACTTTACCCTAAGGCCAAAGTGAATCCTGGTAAATCAATCAAAATAGAGAAAACTGAAATTCAATCTCCTGTACAAGTCAGTAAAAAACAAGTATTTTCAGTGTGCCCAGTATCTATCAATTTTTCTTTCAACCCTGACAATCCCTATAGATCTGATTCTGTCCAAGTTTCCCCTCTGTGTGTCCTTACACACAACTATTTTGGCAAAAACCCAACCACCACAACCCTCCCACCCCATAAACACCTGAGCACCTGCAACTGCTGCCTTCTGCAGTATAGCACTTAGTACAACACTGCACAGGTAGTAACTGTTACAGCTTGACATCAAAAACAGAGATGGCAAGCTACTACGAAGTGCTCACTTTGAGACCAGAACTCCCACAAGTCTGGGTAGATGTCTCCCAAAAATGCACTTGAACAGCGTGAACACATACCTGTCATCCAACTCTATCCTTTTCATGCTGTGGAGATGCAAGACCGCTAATATTATTGCCACCAGGAATATAACAGCACAGCACACGCCTACACTGATATAAAACACACGGGTAGAAGTGGTGGGAGCTGCGTTTACAGGATCGACTGAAATAGAAAGGTGAAAAGTTACTGAAACTTTCTCAAAAAAATAAAATCAAACAAAAGGAAAAAACCCACAAACAAACCCGACAACAAACCACATGTTCTTAGTTCCCAGCAGGCTGACACAGCAGGAGGGCAGTGCTGCTGTCCCCAGACTTGCCCCCATGCCCTGCCACCCAGGTCCGGGAGCAGGAGCCAGCCTGCCGAGGCAGACCACGGCAACCCCCAGAGTGGGCACTGCAGCTCCTGCTGCAGCAAAGCAGGGCAAGGCCCAGCAAGCCATGCCATGCCTCCTCTTATTTACTGGGACAACAGGAAGGTTCCTGCTGAAGGATAAAAGCTAGCCAGGAATCTCCCCAAGCAGTCTTGTTGTTCCTGCTGGTTCTACCTCACACAACCCCTCGACTCTCCTCCATGGCTCCCGTGCTGCAGACACAGTAGGAACACGGACAAACGCAGCCTCCGACTCAGCTGAGCCCCAACATGACAAGTGACACAGACTTGCTGGTTGGGGCTGGAAGAGCTGGAGTCGCCTGCACACCAGGACACACACACCAACAGAGTAAATAAAATGAGACTATTGCCTCAGTGCAGCAGGATAGTGGTGCTTACTCACTGACCGAATGTGCCAGAGTGCACAACTTCAGCTTCTACTCTGCCCTGGTGAGGCCACACCTGGAGAACTGTGTCCAGTTCTGGGCTCCCCAATTCAAGGATGGGGAACTACTGGAGAGTCCAGTGGAGGCTACAATGATGATTAGGGGAATGAAGAGTCTCTGTGATGAGGAAAGGCTGAGAGACCTGGGTCTGTTCAGCCTTGAGAAGAGAAGACTTGAGGGGGGATCTCATCAATGCTTATCAATATCTAAAGGGTGGGTGGCAAGAGGATGGGGTCAGACTCTTCTCAGTGGTAACAGGACAAGGGGCAACAGACACAAGCTGAAACATGGGAAATTTCATCTCAACACGAGGAAAAGTTACTTTCCTGTGAGGGTGGCAGAGCCCTGGCACAGGCTGCCCAGAGAGGCGGTGGAGCCTCCTTCTCTGGAGACATTCCAAACCCGCCTGGATGCCTTCCTGTCCAACCTGCTCTGGGTGACCCTGCTCTGGCAGGGGGTTGGACTAGATGATCTCCAGAGGTCCCTTCCAACCCCCACCATTCTGTGATTCTCCTCCCGATTTTTGGGTGCGATGGGTGGATTACGGCCCCCTGACCTGAGCCTTAAGGCAGCAGTGTCATCAGGGCAGTTCAGTTAAGCCTCTTTCTCAAGAGCATCTCAACTGCAGTGAGTTTTAGGGCAAAACTCTGCAGTTGCACCTTGGCAGAGGAAGGCCGTCTGCTGTGCTGGCCTCCAGCGGGTGCCAAGAGCAACACGGGCAGAGGGACTGGAGGCACAAAAAGCAGTAGCCCTTGCCATCCCCAATTCCAAATGATGCATTGTGGAGAACAATTACCCTAGAAGAGACAGCAGGTGGTGAAGAGAAAACCGAGCAATGCGCTCCAAAAGCATTTTGGCAAAAATGTTTTACGTTTTGGGTACTACGGAGGCTGAGCACAATCAGTCCATGGTACTTCCAGTTAGGAGTGAGTAAAAGAAACTACCTCATTGTATTCATTCAATACTGACAAGTTACAACAGCAAACCAGACAGGTTCCAAAGTCAAGAAAACAGATCAGGGTCACGTACAGAAACCAGAGCCCCTAAGACATGATAAAAAAAGTTGTTAGGAGATTTGGAATAGGTTTTTCCTTCCTCACTAGTATATATTCCCAGTTAACACAACTAATTACAAAAAATCCCACTAAAATACTGGGTAAAGTATAGGCTACCTAGGGAGTGTGTTCATAGGGAAAGCTGTGGAAACATAAAGAACATCACAAGTTTTTCGTTTTTTACACCTGAAGTAAGTTGTATGCTCAGAATTACTTACAGAGAGCCTTGCTGCTGTTTTTATCAGACGTTGGAGATTTGACTTCTGGTTCAAGCTCTAAACAGATGAGAGAAAACCATTAAGTTCGTTATACATTTATTACTGTAGCTCATCACAGGAAGTCAATTGCCTCATTTGTGGAAAAACTAATCTGCTTTTCCAATATGTAAGTTGACTTAAGGACTATCTATAGCTGTCTCTAGATTTCTATTTTAAATACATAACTACTGTATAATAGCAATCACACTTAGGACACACGGGTGAGATGTATTTCACCACTAATACACACGTCCATTGAGGCCACGATTCAACCCACTGAATCCACCTACCTCAAAAAACCCTCTGGCTTGTCCACCAAAGTCCAAAGCAGCAGACAGTAGGAAGAGGAGGTGCACAGTATGTGAGTGTACGCTAAGACACTAGACAACAAAGACCTCGTAGAATCAGTTACTTACAGGGTAGAAAATAATTTCTTGAATGTTCCATCACTATGCTGACCTTTTGGAAGAAATTCTGGCTCCAGCCTAGTGCTACTTATATAGGAAGAAGTCAGAGATGCAGCCACAGGCAACTGTGCCTTCTCAGCTGATGCTACAGTCATGAGTGTCTTAAAAGTGAAGGATGAAAGAGGAAATGCCTAATTAAATACTCATAAACATGGAACTAAAGGCACAAGGACTATATTCAAGTTCGTGTGTGAAAGCAGCCCTTTAGAAAGGGGATAAATCTTTATTAAGCTTACTACAAGTCTGGTCACTAAGAGAAGCGGTGCAAACCAAGGGAAAGCAGGCTGTGGAGATGACTTGAGCTGAACCTCACTGAGGATTTGCGGGCAGCTAAGGCAATAGAAGGGATTTCTGTGGCTGCAAAGGTACAGTCCCACCTGCACATCCCCCTTCCTGCTCACAGCTGTGAAGAGCTGCTTCCTCCCCAGCACAGCCCCTTCCAACTCCTTGGTAAGCCAGTTCAGCCTGATAAACTTGTGAAAAAGTAATCTGGAGGAGGGAAAAATCTGAGAGTTTTTTTTTCTTTTTTCTTTTCCCCCCTTCCTTTTTTTAAGCTTTAGGAGGAACTATTACGAATGCCTTGAGCAAAACTGCTAGCAAGTTCCTGCATATTTTTAACTTATGCACTAAATTAAATCAGAAATCCCCAGATGCTCTATTCCAATCAACACACATCAAAAGAAAGCCATTGACATTTTTATGAACCCACAGAAACATGATCTCTCTAAGAATCACTTCTGCACAATTACGGAAGGGGTGCTCTCACACACACCAGGTAACTGTGTGGTGCCTACGGAAACCTCTGCACATGCACAGCAGCTCAATAAGCTACGAACGCATAAGCAGTGCTGACTTCCCCCCCTTAGAACTTTTGAAAAAAGTACCTAGGAAAACATGAAATAAAGGTAAAAGTGTCTGTCTTTCAAAACATTACCAGCAAGACCTCCATTTCCACTAGAAAAAAAGATACACGTCAAATTAAGAACAATCCTCCTGTAACATCAATGCAAGGAACAGGAGCGTCACAACATTATGCACTAAAAGGCTAGGCTAGCTCTTTCACCCACACCTCCCAGAAGTTCATCCCTAGACATTCATACTCAAGAGAAGTGGCAACTCCCCTCTGAAAAGCCAACTACTGTCCTCAAAGGCTCCAAGTAAACCGAAGAGTGCCAGGAGGAATACGTCAATAGAGAGGTGGCCATCCTCAAACACTGCCCAAGAAGAGGATACCACAGCTATATTTAAGGATGGTACTGTTCTCGAGATTTTCCAAAATAACTTTCTTCTGATGCCTATGAAAATACTTCTAGGAAGCAGCAACAGGCGCTAGTAACGATCCCACAGCAAATTGTCCTTGCAGCTTCCCAAGTCAAAACACAGAAGAGTCAATCTGGGATTTCTGAAGTCAGCATTATCTACCAAGATAATTTTGTACTCCAAGTCTAAAAGACTAACACCCACTTACATTCACTAAACAGCCAATTTTCAGTTAATTCCAATTTATAAATTAAGTAGATCTTGTTGGTAATTCTTAGAACAATTCAAATATCCAGAGTGCTGCAGTTTTGAAGAAACTGGTTTCCTCCTTCCTCTCTTTCCAGCAGAGAAAATGCTTTTTGCTATATATACATATATATACACACATATATAAGAAGGTGAGTCAATGCATCACCTTCTGCTTTTACCAAGGTCCCCATTCTTCTCTAAAAGCCAGAATTTTACCTGGTTTCCTTCTATCCTCTCCAACATTCACTCTCAGGAGCTGTTACTCACGTACCTTCCCATCCTTTTTCCTATCAGAGTTTAACACTAAAAGCTTTCTAATATTTGAAACTTAATGTCTTACTTTTGTAGCACATTTTCCTTCGTTTGAAGTTTAAAACTGTGATGTTTTTTGATGAATTTGTTGTCAAGTTGAGCTGCATTAGTATTGTGACCTCAGAGTCGAGTCTACCAGTGCAGGAGAGTTCGACACGAAACACTGCAAACAGAAAACAAGGCGGCATTACAATTAACTTTGAGCACTTTTCAGACGTTGTGGTGAAAGAACATTTAAGCGATAAGGGTCTTTTAAAATTGTTTATAATGTAAACTTTTAAAAAACTTTAAGAAACACTATTTTAGTCTTCATGCCTTGGAATTTCAGACAACAACTATTAGAGGCCATAGCTTTCAAATTAATTTATGCAAGTTATATTAAAAGTTTACAGATTACTAAAACTGTATTTGCCAATAAATGATCATTAGCTTTGGAATTAAAGCGCTGTCACAAGATAAAACACCATTATCACAGGAAGGAGAAAATTTTATTTTCCATGTTGCCTTTTCAAATGCTATGAAGGTTTTCTCACAACCATTAAGTTTAAATATTTGGGTCTCTGCAAATCTTACTGGAAGCAAAGCTTAAATTAATATGACATTATTTACTTTCTAGCTTATATACCACTATTATTTATGCCAACAGAGCAGACACAACAAGCCTAATTCTCCAGTGTCTGCTTTCCCAAAAGAGCGGTACAAAACCAAAACATCAATATATATATTTCATTGACCTTTGACTATCTAACAGGGTACAAAGAACCACAGTTGAATGAGCAAGGAGCAACAATCATTTGCACATTGCCTGAAACAAATAAAATTGTTTCTGCTATAAATGCTATGGAGGAGCTAATACGTATTCAAAGCCGTTTTCTCAGTTGTAAACTTGCCATAAACACTTTAAGGTGTTAACAACTACCATACATTTTGAGATGTCATCTCTACAGGCTAGAGAAATTAGAAGGCGTGGATTTTAAAATCCATGCAAATGCTAACGATTACTGTTGAAAGGGAATGGGAACCTTGCACGTGTACATACGCATAATAAAATCACATTCCCTTTACAGGAAAACCTCTATCCTCCACTAAACAAGGGGAGAAAAATATGACCCTCAGACTAATAGTTTCAATCTATAATACCCTTTTAGCAATGCCATAACTGTTGGAGAAGGCCTGTAAACATATTATCTTTAATAGAGAACAAAACCTATTCTCTGACACAACACTACACACATTTTGGGGAAAAAAAACCGCGAAGTACCATCAGAAAGCATTATAGTATCAGCACTAGCTGTGCATTTTTGGGGGGTGGGGAGTTTACCTGAAAGGGTGCGAGGAACTTCTCCTTGTAGAGAAATGTTGGCCTGGGGCATAGCCATAGCCATGGGATTATCTACCTGAAATCCCAGTTTATACTCAACCTGTAACAGTAGCGGAGAGATAGAAAACATGTAAGAAATCTCTACAGTAGCAAAAATAAATGCTACATACCTTTTCATAATTCTTCTTGAAATTAAAACACTGTATCTTATTTTAAAGAACGCTGGTGATTTTAGGTGCCCATATTCAAGGTTTCTTAGATGAAGTCTAAATATCAGACTTTTGTGGCAGTTCAAATTAAGAAAGCAAAAACAAAAGCCACTCTTGAAATCATTCTTGAAAATTTGGGGCAGAATTTAAAGTGCTACTGTATTAAAAAAAAAAAAACACACCACCATAAACCTCACTTACCAATACTTTTAAACTTACTCATTTAAAAGACTGTTAAAGCCATAGGAATTCAAGAAATTCTACCCCCCTCTAGTCAGTTTTATAAACTACACAGCTAAAGTTGCTTACAAACAGTTTATTCAACTATAGCCCAAATTTTGTTTCCACTTGACAAGCTGATTCTGCAAATATTCATTCAAAAAATGTACAGGACCTATTGTGACTAAGTCAGAAACTCCTTTTGGAAATGCATCCTATCCCTCCTCCACGTTCAGTTGAATGAATTTGGTTTGACTTTGTTTGCCCCATTAGTTTTTTTTTTTTTTCCTCCTTTCTGAAACAGAATAGGATGCGTTTATGTTATCAATTTATTTTTCAGTCAAGGTGCCACGGGTAGAAACACAGGGCAGTTTCTGGGCTCCTATAAACTGCACTAGACCCATCCTACAGAGCTGGCAGAGAAGATACGGAGCGGGGCAGTCACGATAGCGGAAGCAGGGCTACGCAGGCTCAAAAATTCCTATTCAAAATTCACAGCCAGGCCCAAGGAAACCCAGGGCAGGGACGGTGATGCAGGCAGCTCACAGCTGAAGTTGTAACAACAAGGAAACTCCTTCAAGGGTCCTATTCAAGTGGCAAGTGACTGAATTGCCTGTGAAGGTGTAATACAGTATCAAGTAGGACTGGTTTGCACTGTATCCAAGTCAGCTGCAGGCCAAATTTCAGATCTTGTAAGAAGTTACACCTCAAAGGGAAGAACACTAACAGAAGGAATGTCCTACTGCAGTCTTTCCTACTTAAGGACAGAAGAATAACCATCACTCAAGTTTAAAAAAAAAAAAAATTAACATCTGGCAAAGACTAAACACATTATTTCATACACAAAAACAAGTTGTTAAGTTAACTGGAAATCCTTCAAAAGGTAACAGCATACACAATCTTTATGACAGCTGTTGCTGCATGCTCCAGCCATGGTGATTCAAGTGAAATAAAAATCCCTTTCCATTTAATCAGGGCTTCGTAAAAATAGACTAGATGCTACTTTTATAGGTTTTTCTCATCTCCAAACGTATGCTTCTAGAAATCTCTAACATACAAGTGCTCTACATTTGATTTCCAGAGGCTTCAGTTCATGACTGCCCCTTCTGTGTTCAAGGCACCACCAGAAGAGATTCCACAGCTTGTGTATATGTAGCTTGCCAGAAGCAAGAAGCATAAAACAGTTCAGAAGAAGCGCTTAACCTTTCCAAAACAAGAAAGGAACAGTTTGCACACATACAATCTTAACTTATTGCCTGCAATCACATAAATAATTCTTTATGTGCAAAGACAAAGCCCACTAAGTTTAATAGTGGGTATTCACTACACAATACAGGTCAAGTATCAAGTACTCAAACACCGAAGTCATGCCTGCTTACCTTGGATTTCGCATGCCAGCTGAAGTTAAGATTGTTAGTCTCGCTGGGTATCAAGAGGTTGAAGGACAATGCATAGTGATTAACCACATCATTCCTCACGTAAGACAGCTCTGCATCAAGACCTGTAATGAGAAAGAAAAGAGTAAGACGAGGAAGAACAGGACCAGCGGTAACACGCCAAAACAAACAACTCCCAGTACCACCAGCTCCACTGGTATTTGAATGTTTCAGCAAGTACTTCGAGTCCATGACCTCAGTTACAGGTTTGGAGATCAGTGCTCACGCATGGCAATGGTAACAAGAGTGCTTCAAATCCTTAAAACGCAACGATTTCAGAGAGATGCTGCAGGCTAATAAACAGGTAAAAGTTGGAATGCAATGGAAGGAAACACGACTTTACACGCAATCCTCCAAAACAGTCATCACAGACCCTCCCCTGTCTGCTTCGGGGAATTAGAGGTCCAGTTTTGCTGTTATTTACAACTGTGTACACTCAAACCAAACTGCTTTGGATCATCAGCTTGCTAACTGCAGGTAATTCTTCCTGGAACAGCTCATTTCTTGAGACTGAGACACATAAGCACTAGGGAATTAACTTCAAGGTAATTAGACTGTAACACAAAGCACACAGTGAGATGAAGAATGACATTTGTATACCAAGTAATACTAATATTTTATATGTCTACCCTTTCCTTTCTGAACATTTTAATAAGTCTAAAGAATCAAAAGACCCACAAAACTATTTCTTACAGAGCATTAGAGTGCATTTTCCTAATTGAGACACGTACTCTGACATTAAAAGTATTGAAGCTGCTATTATCTTTTGCTGCACATGTGCCAAGGTCACACTGAAGACAGCGTAGGACCCTACAGCTTACCCTGGGTGTCATTAGCAATTAGTGGTAAAGGAAGCACTACAAGTTACCCCCCTTCCCTGCAGCTGTAAAATTAATCCCACCTCCGTATCCTCAGGAAAAAACCATATTGTATTTGTAATCAATCCCATTTTTGTCTTGTCTCACACAGCTTTTCCTCCATCGCTCCCAGGTAAACGCTATCCAGGCTCAGCAATATATCAACACGCTCAGAGAACAACCGGGCAAATCAGACACAGGTGTACGCTCCAAGCATGATCTACGCAGAGGGAACTGAGTTCAATTAAAATATTCACTGTACAATCGGGAACGTAGACAATAGAGTTATTTTTATTATGGCTAGAAAGTCAAGAAAACCGGAGAGACTGTGACTGGCTCCACGACGACAGCATTTAAGGTATCCTGAAGTTATTCCAAGAATCTAGGGAATCATGAGAGGTGTGGGTTTTGGTTTTTTTTTTAAGAAAGAAAAAAAAGAAAATTAAAGCTAACTATTAAACTGTGTAGTCAAGCTGCATTTAAAGAAAGGGAGAATTAGCTCAAGAGAAATAATTCTTCCTATTTAGTGCAAAGACTGGGCACAGATCAGTGCAAAGCGATAAGCGTTCTCTTACTGCAGAATGTGATTTAATCCACCTTGTTTTCACAAGATATAGAAACGCAGCCAAGACATTCTTCTTTATTCTTCTTGCTGTTAACCACTTTTACTCCCTGCTGGCTCATTAGTGTCCTGAAGCTCCATCAAAACCCAGGAGTATATAATCACAGATACTGGGGGGTGGCGAGGGGGAGAACCCTAGAGACTGGGTGCATGAAAGGAATCAACAGAATGGAGTAATCCCAGGGAGAAATGTTCTCACACAAGGTCTTGAACAGAAAAAGATGCAGGTGATGCCTTAAATGCTCAATATAATCAGGCTGGGAGATTATATTAAAAAAAAGTTAAACCTTTCTTCTCCAATTTGTCTGTATTTCCACTCAAAAATAAACGGCAAATGCAAAAGCCTATCCACCAGTAAAATAGGGAGGAGGGGGAAGCACACACACCTTGGAACAAGATAAGACTTTGAATACACATAAAAGAACTAGCAAACTTCTAAAATAGCTTGCCCAGATAATTTTTACATGTCTACATGTTCATACACAAAATCTCCCTCAGATTTAAAAAACAGGGAAAGAGCCTGGAGAAGATCTCACAACTATCAGACACGGGCCATTAGAGCCGATCAAGGAGATGGGAAGCTTTCTGGGAGTAAACTTATTAAGCAAAGTACTCAAATCAAACCCAGTAAGTACAAATTATTTAAAAAAAAAAAAAATAATGAGGACAAAAGGATTAGCCGGTGAAACAATGAAATCGGAACAATGAAAGTTTTGGAATAAAAGAAACTTCTTGCTGATAAATGGTCACACCAATAATTAGAGGCTCACGAAAACACACTCAGAACTTGTAACACCATGAGGTTTTCAATCAGGATATCAATCATGATAAACCCTGATTTAATAGAATCTTTGTAGAGAAAGCAGTCACAGAAAACAAACGGGTACACAGGAATAAAACTGCGTGTTGTGAAAACTGGCCTTTATAAAAGTAACATAAGAGGCTATCCTAACTGAAGCTGTCAAACAGAAATAACTTGATGTGCAATAATATCTAGAGGTGTACAAAACCAAATTACCCTACAGAAGATCAATCTTTAAGCTTGAACAGTGGTACAACACTACGTAATTTGATTTATATAGACCACTGATGTTTTAATGCCTGTACTGCCATAAAACGCTGCGCTCTGACAAGCATTGCTAATTATATGAATTTCAACAGCACCATGTAAGAGCAGCGTGAGAATCAACGTCAAGTCTTATTACCTCAAAAAATAATGCTCTAATTAAAAGACTGACACATAAAAATAATTTAAGAGTTTTTGTAGTGTAACTCCTGACGCATAAAAAAAAAGCAGAAGGTTGCCTGGCTTAGTATCCTGTTTCTATCAGGGGTTTACAGAAAATGCCTAGGGAAGGAAATAAAACCAAAGTACCCAGTGACACTTTACCAGTAGATCCTCTGTGCTTCTGGTATTGGTGGATCTTCCTAAACTAACAGAGAGTATCTTCCAACAGCTTCTCACTAGATTTTCTTCTACTATTTTAGATAAACGCTTTCTCAACCCCCCAAAACTGATAGATACGTACTTGGGAAATGTCAGAGTTTGAATACTGTGTGGTATTTTTTTCCCTTTAAGTTTATCAACAGTTAAAACATTTCCCCTATAGCCCATCTTTTCCCAGCAGCGGACTACAAACAAAATTCAATTCGTCATGCACAGCTAAGAACCTTTTCCACACCAGACAAGCAAGCTCCCATCTCCCTACCTCCAATCCACCACAGTATAGTTTTGCTTCCAGACTATCCTTCCATCCTTAATTTTTCATCCCCTTGCTGCCTCCCCTGCCTCAATCCCAAATTCCTGAAGCACTCTGTCTATACAGTTTATCTCAATCAGGCCAGCAAAACACACAAAAAATGGCAGTTCAACCTGCCACTCAAAAAAAAGCACCTTGCCTGTGCTGCGGGCAGGCAGCCAGGCAGGAGGTATGTTCTGCCAGACACGAAGGAGCCCAGGATCCGATCGCCAGCGAAACCGGGAGCTGCACCACGGCCCAGATGTAAGGGAGGGCACTGGGAAGGCACGTACAGATAAGAAATCGTGCAGGGCACCGCAGCAAAGCCAGAAATGTAGCTCACCAATAGGTCGCGTGATCCAAGTATTCTTGATGCAGGCTGCCATCGTTTCCTTCGCTGCACTCCTGGGCTTCCTCCACTTTGGGAGTCTTCCACTTAGAGGAAGAGAAAATTCCCCATACCCACAGATACTGCCTGGGCAATGCTGCAGCACCACGTGTGCTCAAGAGCTCCAGGGTGAGTGGACTACAGACTTCTACAGTTAGTACACTTTAACCAAGATACGATACGCTTTTCTCAATGCCACGCAGGTTGCACATGCTAAATCCTCCGCAAGAGAAGCCATGGCACAGCCTGCCAGGCTCCACCAGCCCCATGCCACTGAAGACAGGGGAGGAGGGTACACTGCAAACACGCTGGGCAGATCTCACCCAACGCCTCTCTTCCCGCAAGTTCAGATCAAGGGGACAACGATCAGCCTCAGTGGACCGTCAAATACTTCAGTTATTTTCACTGAGTATTGGCTGTGAGCTACCTCTATTCAATCAGATACTTCATTCCTTGTTATCTGCATACCTTTTTTTTTTTTTTTTAAACACACAATGCAATTGTGCCTTCTCGCTGTTCAGATTTCCAGACTATTAAGTGCTATTATTAACTGTTCCTGGAGTAGCTATTAAAGTGTTTAAGGAGTTTGCAGAAAACACTTTGGTCTCCGTTACCATAATGGTTTCAGTCTAGCTCCGAATTGCTTTAATTCTGCATTTCACCTTTTTCTTCAGTCATGCATACTTACACTTGCCTTTAAACCTGCAGCAAGCCAGGCTCAAGGAGTCAAACTGTCACTATGCTGGGAGGAAAAAAAAAAAAAGAAAAACAAAAAAACCCCACACACACACAAAATATGGGGGAACACTCTTCAGTCAGTTGAACTCCCTGGATTAGCGAGGATGCTCAGGAGCACACCATACGGAAGGCAAGACTGCAGCAGCACTAACTTCGATGGAGGTTAGGGGCTGACCTGCTGGAGAGCTGCTCGGTGGAAAGAGACCTGGGANCCAGGCTCTTTTCAGTGGTGCCCAGTGACAGGGCAAGAGTTAACGGGCACAAACTTGAACATGAGAAGTTCCACCTAAACATGAGGAGGAACTTCTTTCCTGTGAGGGTGGCAGAGCCCTGGCCCAGGCTGCCCAGAGAGGTGGGGGAGTCTCCATCTCTGATGACATCCAAAACCCTGCCTCCACGCGTTCCTGTGCTACCTGCTCTGGGTGACCTGGCTCTGGCAGGGGGTTGGACTAGATGATCTCCAGAGGGCCCCGTCATTCTGTGATCTCGTACCAAAATAGTACTGTTACCTTATGCAGATAGTCTAGGCCTTTTTTCAAAGCATGCTTTGGGCACAGGTAGCTTCGAAAGATGGTGTCAAATCAAGGAAGTCACTGTCAATACACAGCCAAAACTAGCAACCTCAATTCTTTACTTCTTTTTAAGTGTGTAAGTCTCTCTCAAACATAGTAGCAGCATCAGATGTAATCAGCCTACCCAGCAGGTTCGTGAGGAAAAGAAATAAAAACAAGTTTATTTTTCCCAATTGTTTCAAATTTGAAGAATGCTTAGTAAACTCTACACTAAAGCCTACTGAATGGCAGGGGGAAGGAAAACGTAATTCTGCAAGACCTCTGTTCCTTCTAAGGTTACCTCCTAAGGTGTTGAACACTTTTCGTCACCTTGCACTTTATGTAGGGCAAATATACCATCACCCTGGACCAAACCCACATTGGTATGTAATGTTTTATGTCACACGTGGAATGATAAAAGCAGAAAACAAGTGGCTGTAGAAGAAAAACGCAGATGCGTTACAAACAGCTAGAGAAAACGGACAGTTCTTCAATAATCATTTTCTAGGCAAAGCAGTAAAACAAAGAAAGAAGAACCTTACAAAGGAATACCAAAAAATTGTTGGGTTACATAAACTGCGGAGGAGGAAAAGAAGCTTTTCAGAAATGCTTCTACTGGTTTAAGCAGTACATTGGCAATCAACAACAGAGTTTTAAAACATCGGCTTGCCGTTTTGCTTTGGTGAGCTTCCTTAAACAAGTCCATCTGCAGACAATGCACAACACTAAAGGATGTAGTTTCTCATTACTTGGATTTGACTAACCTACACCGATCCACATGAAAAGAGTAAGACCAATGCTTCGCTTTGATTTCAAGGCAAAAACGCCACCCTTTTACCCAGGCAACCCCTAAATCTCATTATTAACTTCCACATCTTTGTGCCTCCCACCCTTGGGTGCAAACTTGAAAGAATAAACTAAAATTGAATACAAACAAAAAGGTAAATTTACGCAGCACCATAGAGAAAGTCTGTCATTCTTTGCACTGTTTAACATAACAAAACATCTGAAGAAGCTCAGAAAGGAAGGGGAGAGGCCAATTTTCATTCCCAAATGCAAGAGATGCTGAGCAGCCCTTGTGTTCACGACAAAATTGGATCATGTCAGTCTAGCAGCCTAACAAAACACTTCTTTTCAAATGCCCTTGTGTAAATGCAGTCTAGCTTCAACTCTTTTTCTTTTCTTTTTAAGCACAGTCTACAAAAGAAACTTGCCGCTATCAGCATGGGAAAAATTAGATTTTATTCTTATGAAGCAAATCTACCCTACAACGTGCACTAGTAGTAACACATCCTCAAAGACTACGACAGTATTTAGGCATCTGTTATTCCAGGTAACAGACTTCAAGTCATCATAAAAATTCTGGAAGATTATGTCTAAAAATCAAGAATGAACATGCAGTGTAAGAGTTGGATGAGATTGCTCTTACTGAAATAACTGCTGGCTGCAATATGAATATTAGCCCTAGTCTAATAGCAACCTGGTAATGATAGCTGACCTCACTGGCTCCCACAGCTGCCTACCCAACCCCCTGGTAGATTCCTGTCTGTGTACAGAAGTAGCTGAAATTAGCGCCTGTTTTCTTAATACACTAGTCTGTAATTTGCAAGTGTTTCTTCATAAGCAGCTGAGAAATCTCTGCAGCACGACGTCAAACCACCACAGCCCTCACACAGCAAGCCACTCCTGCTCCTCACTCACAGCCACTGAAATAAATTGAGAAGAGTTACACAGTTAAACAAGTTATTATATTTATATAAATATTCTATTTGTTCAGAGGTTTATGCGCTCCAGAGAATGATGCCTCCACTCTTGAGCAGCTCATCTGGGTTAGCCCTCTGGCCAGACCAGAAGCTTCCACTCCAGGCTGAACATCCACAGGAAACAGCACGAACCTCAAGCTTCAACGTTCCTTCACCACCATCCACTTCCCAGGTCCGGGCAACCCACCTCATAAACACACAGGATTCTCCCAGCACCGGACAATTCTTCTTTGTTTGAGTGTATTTAATTAGTACAACAATCAGCTTACACAGAGCTGAAACTGGGAGTTTCAAAAGTGAGGAAATCAAATGCAAACTGATCCACATGGGATCAATTTCATTTAGAAAATAGCGAAGTATTGGAAACATAATACTAAGTATCTAAATATATACACACACACATAAACTTATTTCTACATATCCAGTATATACAACATCGAAAGTGAGCTTTCCTTTAATAAAACAAGTAACAGATTATAGCCTTCTACTTGCAGTTTTATTTAAGTTTTCCACAACGCTACAGTCTGCCAGTTATAGCTCTTGGTCAGGAATTTGGGCTGAAACACTTGCTTTTAAACGTCTTACAGGCCACGAGTCTCTGGAAAAGATGACTGATGAAAAATATCACAGGGGAAAAAAAAAAGAAAACTTTAAATCTTAAGTAACACAGAGATGACGAAGAAACAGCTTTTCACTCTCATAACACAGGCGCCAGAGAACATCAAAGGCTTGCTCAGCGTCAAGCTTGAAAGACAAATCAGCAGGCACAAATCCATCAATACTCACTAAAACGCTTTCTACCTTTTGCTTAGAAACATTTCTCCCCTGAGTGTTGAATAGTCGAATAGTCCTTCTGCCCAATGCCCACCTTGAGGGGAAAAAAAACCAAACCACCAAGAATCCCCCATCTTTTGGGGACAACTTCCTACCTCTACATGAAGTTCTTCGATGCCTACATGCATCTACCTCACCAAAGAGCACTCTCACAGACTTTTCTAAATTCCATTCTATCCTCTGCTAGAAAGAAGTGTCTTGTAATCCAGTACCATAGACCTTCAAAAAGAAAAAACCAAATCGCAGTATGGAGTGCATGGAAAACAGACTAGAAATAAGATCACAGCTTGACACATCACCAAAGCCTACTGAAACACGCAAACTCTGCGGCCTTGAATTAAATCCATTCTCACCTCCACAGAAAACCTCTCCCACCAGACTGATGCCTCATTGCAAACAGCACAGTTGCTTTGCAAGCTCCCCTAAATCCCCCCAGCAGCAGCAAGCACATGGACTGTGATTTTTTACACAAATGGCTTTGTTACCTGTGCAGAGATAACTTTTCACGAGCTGGAGAAGGAATACAATATGCAAGGGATTCACTTTGAGGAAATACTCAACCTAACTTCAAGACAAAGACTGCATCCTTGAAAACCAACCAAGACTCCCTGCCAGGAAATCTTAGTAGGAAGCTTCCCAACATCTAGCAAACAAGAGGAAAAACTCTTCGCTGAGACCTCTCATTAAATGCTCATGAATCTTCACTGTCGCATCACCCGCGATTCACCTTATTGATGCTGTTAAATAGAATTTGCAAGTTCAACACCACAGGCAAACAGGATTTTTCTCACCGAAAGCCTTTCTGAAAGTCAGAGAACAGACTTCTTCCCTCTGACAGGAAGAAGCTTCCCCCAGGAGATGGCACTTGCTGAAATGAAAGCATAAGGAACTTTGCAATATTTAACTCCATCCATACTAAAAAGACGATGTTCATTGTTCCTAGGACCCAAGTGCTTACCCTTTTGTTTGTGTCTGAACAGCAGCAACCATTACATTTCAACAGCCTGCCCGCTTATTCTTCTCTCCTTCAACTACAGAAAAAAAATCTTTGTTTTTCTGATAGGTAGGATATAAAGACTGCTGTGAAAATGGTCAGACGACACTCACCTTAAGGGGGGGGGGGGGGCGGACACCAACAACCCATGTCTTACCCTAGAGCAGAATACCAGTAAACTCCACTCCTGAGAACACCACCTAAATGAGATTTAGAAAAAACTCCCAACAAAACCAGCTACGTTTTATGAGCAAATTAAACAACTTTATTCTTAGCGCAGAGAATGGTTACGTTCAATTTTTATTTCATAAGTATACCTATCAGTAATGGCAAATGCCTCTTAATTATTGTAATGTGAAGTTTGATGCTCCTTTTGAATTAGAATGAAAGTAAAACATTGAGAATAGAAAACAAAGGTTCCATCCACATAAACCACAGTTGCCCAAGAGCACATACCTCGAAATAAGTAATTTCAGATGAAACACTCACTAGTATCACAAAGCTTTTGAAGTAAACTGCTGTAATCTGCCCAGCCAAAGCTCAATCATCTAAACCAAGGGATGTCAGATACCACTTGGACTTGTAAATAATGAGAATTTGCAGTATTTTAGCATCACCTGCCCACAGAAGTGGTGCCAGTAAAACAGTCTATTCGCTTCTGTGGCAATCTCCGCACTCAGGAAAGCCACGGAGCTCAGTATGTTTTTCTTTTATTAGGAATTACTCTACAAGGCCATCAACTAACTTCATAAAGGCTAAAACAGTTTTGAGAAGATACCCATCTTTAGTTTAGCAACCTGCTCAGCTTCACTGGTAATGCTAGCATTATGCATTCTGAGCGGCTGCAGGTTTTCAAGCCTACTAAGCCGCAGACCCAACGCTTATGTTACTGCGCTTATCTTTCCCAAGCAGCATGGTGAAATCAATATACTGGTTAATTTAATTACAGCTATTCAACACCCAGTAAGTGGCAGCAAAATTCTAAAGCATCACATTAGTTTCATGCTGTTGCTTCTGCTCCCAGATCTCCAAAGCAGTCAGTGCAAATATGCGAGTTATCCGCTTGAAAGAAGGACAAAGGCAGAGATGGAAGAGAAATAATGCATTTGAAGCCTCTACCATCACGCCCTTTGTACCGCCACAAGGCATCTTCAGAGAGTGTTAGCATTCATTCTTACATGGGATCTGCTGGTGCCGCTGGCATTCAGGGGAAAAAAAAAATCAATTCATCAGGCACAACTCATTAAACGCACTTCACCCTTTACACACTCCCTACTTTCACAGTTGAATACAATTTTAATACTGCACACTAAGTTATTAGAGGAATAACTGCATGGAAAGTAAGAGCCTCAGTGATATTTCAGCATGTATAGTTTTGGGTAGGAATTCGTCATCAAGCAATACGGTTTTGCTAGAGCTCAAAACAAATATGAACCGAGATACATTTGGAATTTGTCTCATTAATTCAGCTTTTCCAGTATCCAAACACAACTCTGAATAGCAGAAGGGGAGGAAAGAAAACATAAGACTTCTCCAAATGCTTTATCTTTTAAAGTACCCACACACCAGTGTACAGTACATAGCTCCCATTCTCAGGAAAATGCTACCCAGGAATCTTTCATGACTGTAAGCGTGATCTTTATCACTTGTATTTTCCCCTGCCTAGGCGGTGTTTAGGAGCAGTTTCAGTCCCTGCCTTCCTCCCAGTACCATAAGCCCTTCTTGCTGGCTTTTCTCATGCATGCAGGAGCTCTCTGCCTCCATTTCCTCTCTCTTGTTCCCATTCTGTCCACACACTGGAGGGAGAAAGAGAGCATGTATGCAAAGAGGCCAAACAATCAACAGTGATAAATAAGATGCTGCCAGAGAGAACACAGGTGTAAAGTCAGAGCAGTGAGGAATGCAGCTTTGGGATTATTCCCCCATCTCAGTCTCAGAGGTCAGATTTCTTCCAAGTCCCTGACACATGAATGTTAGAAGAGCCACAAGCATTTATCACTAGACAGACCTTGGCCTCTGGGGAGCTGAAATGGCTGCTTCCTCCCAGGGCTGAGCGCAGAAGAGCCACAGGAGGAAACCAAGCCGCCTGCTGCCCATGCAGGCCCTCCTGAGCAGCCAATCTGCAGAGGCAAATTGCTTTCTCAGGGCAGGATTCAGATGGAGACCCCAGCATTTCTAAACGGTGTGACAAACCAGGCTGCAGAAATCAACCACCCATCTCAGCACCGACAAGTGGGTCAATACACACAAGGACTTAAGTATTTCCCGGACTTCCCTCTTAAAGGCAGTCACACAGAATCAATTATTCCAAAGCAATCCTAATCCGGGCTAGAGGCTGCTCCGCTGGCACCACTCCCGATGGCCTTCCATAGGGTATTTCAAACTTCTAGAAGCGTATTCTTCTGTGGGTTTGCAAGCATTACGAATATTGCAGAGGATTTATATGACTACACACACCTCTGAAGAAGCAGCTATCCACACGCTATTTGAACTTTGCAAATTAAAAGTGAGCTAATAGAACGGAAAAGAGGAACCCCAAATGCAGCTTGTTCCCATAAACCTCCAAACAATATTGACATGAACCGTGGTACTTGGTAAATCAGATGGACAAGCATCCAAGCACACTGAACGGCTCCAAAACGAAAACAGACTGCTCAACTCCGCCGTGCAAGCAACTTGTCACAGCCTGCCGCAGCTTGCAAGCGGCCAGATGTTGCTGCATGCCCCCCCCAAACACCCCACCAGTCAATCCCCTCCTTCTCCAAAGTGGGCCTGAGCGACATTCACCTGAAATCCTAAAAAGCCCATCTAAAAAACAGTAGTCATGGACTAGCATTAGACTAAAGGGCTTTACAGGGCAAGGTAATAAAATAATTATCCTAAAATCAGCACTTCCAATTAAGTGGAATATATCAGAATATTTTCAGGCCATCATCACCTACAGTAATCTAAGTCCCTTTTGAATGGTAAAATGAAGCACTAACATGCAGCTTTTTGCACTTCTGCAAAGACAGGCATGTGGCACACAACACAATACTTATTTTTGCATACAACATGCAAAAATTCATGTTCTGCAGAGCCTAGAAAACAAAGATTTAAGAACATGTATACAACAGAACCAGATTCTGAACGTACCACCATAGGTCACGCACCACATTGATACTTGCCTCGAGACCTTAGGGTAGCCAAACATCTCTCTGCTCTTCAGTGGGCATCTCATTCATCCTCCTGCAGCTAACACAGAGGCTCTTTGCTGTATTTTTTCCTGTCCTAAAGAGGTACCACATACAAGCACCTGTCACAGTTACCCATCTCACATGGAAATTTATCTTGGGTGCTCCTAACAAAGCACTAGCTCGCTGTGGTGGTCTAGGTAGTGATGCTGCCAGACAGGCACAGGTAAGCTTCTAATAGGGCCCTGAAGCATTTCAGGAATCACAGCCTTTCAATGATTTGAACATCCAGCTCTTCCCAGCACACTGATTTTCAGCTCCCTTTCATAACAAGGACAACTAACCAGGTGACAAACAAAGAAGAGGATTTCCAGCCACTACAAACACAGTGCAAGCGCCCTAAAGCACTTTTGACATGAATTCCTGTTGCTACCTCCCCAAAACAGTGACATTAAGAAAGATGAAAATTCAAACACCACTTGATGAACTGCTGCATTAAGTAGATGTTCAGTCTCCATCTGAAATTCACAAAGCTGCATTTGGTCTATAACTTATCAGGGCTCTGCTCAGCCCTGGCGAGGGCACACTTGGAATACTGGGTCCAGTGCTGGGCCCCCCAATACAAGAGACACGGAGCTACTAGAGAGAGTCCAGCAAAGGGCCACAAAGGTGATTAGAGGGACTGCGGCACCTATCCTATGAGAAGAGGTTGAGAGAGCTGGGGCATTCAGCTCCTTGGAGACAAGAAGGCTCAGAGATGTTATCAGTGTACGTAATGATCTGAAGGTGTGTGCAAAGAGGACAGAGACAAGCTCTTCTCAGTGGTGCCTGGTGACGGGACCAGAAGCGACAGGGACAAACCAAAACATGGGAGGGTCTGTCTGAACATCAGGAAAAACTCTTCTACTGTGACTGAACACTGACACGAGCTGCCCACAGAGGTGGTGGAGTTTCCATCCTTGGAGAAGTTCAAAAGCTTCTGGACATGGTATTGGACAACCAGCTCTAGGTGGCCCTGCTTGAGCAAGGGGCTGAACCAGATGATCTCCATTGCCAACCTCAACTACTCAGAGTCAGCAGTACAATTTAAAAAACAAACAACCCTCTGCTATAACAGATTTTGCATCTTATGACCAGACAACTCATTTTAGTAAGCTGCATGCTGGCTTCAAATGAAATTCTATAGAACATGTAAGAAAGAGTCACACAAGTGTTAAATTAGTTTAGCTCTGTAATTAAGCAAGTGCAAATACAAACCCGACAGAAGATGCCATTCAATATGATTACTCAGAAGAAACTAGGCCAAAGAATATTAAGTTCACAAACTCAATGCAAACATTGTAGGACTTCGGACTTCAAGATTCTCCTGCAACTCTAATTTAGCCCCCCCTTATATATGCATTATGACAGCCCTGAGTTATGTGATAATAATACAGCAACTGATGTCATTTACCTGGACCTGAGCAGAGCCTTTGACACTGTCCCGCATGACATCCTGGTCTCCAAGCTGATAAAATATGGGTTTGATGGACTGACAATTCAGTGGATAAAGAACTGGCTTGATGGCCTCACCCAAAGAGTGGCTGTCAATGGGTCCACGTCCAAGTGGAGGCCAGTGACAAGTGGAGTCCCTCAAGGATCAGTACTGGGACCGGTCTTGTTTAACATCTTCGTCAGCGACATGGACAGTGGCATAGAGCGCACCCTCAGCAAGTTTGCCAGTGACACCAAGCTGTTTGGGGCCGCTGACATGCTGGAGGGAAGGGATGCCATCCAGAGGGACCTTGACAGGCTGGAGAGGTGGGCCCATGCCGACGTCATGAAGTTCAACAAGACTGAGTGCAAGGTCCTCCATCTGGGTCAGGGCAATCCCAAGCACCGATATAGGCTGGNTTCTGGAGTTCCTACTACAAGAGAGATATGGACATGCTGGAACGTGTCCAGAGAAGGGCCACAAGGGTGATCAGAGGGTGTACCACCTCTCCTATAAGGACAGACT
>VXBH01004418.1:670774-681693 GCA_013400035.1 Rynchops niger | reverse complement strand
TGCACTCAATCCCCTCATCCAGATCATCGATGAAGATATTACCCAAAACCAGCCCCAATACCAAGCCCTGAGGGACACCACTGCTGACTGGCCACCAAGAGGATTTCACCCCATTAACCACAACTCTCTGGGCACAGACAGCCAGCCAGTTTTTAACCCAGTGAAGAGTATGCTTGTCTATGCCATGATTCGCCAGCTTCTCCAGGAGAATGCTGTGGGGGACAGAGTCAAAGGCCTTACCAAAGTCCAGATGGACAACGTCCACAGCCTTCCCCGCTTCCAGAAGGTGGGTCACATGGTCATAGAAAGAGATCAGGTTGGTTAAGCAGGACCTCCCTTTCCTAAACCCATGCTGGCTGGCCCTGATCCCTTGGCTGCCCTGCACTTGCCATGAGAGCTCACTCAAGATGATCCTCTCCATGATCTTTCCTGGTAAACTCAACAACGTCATGGTCACAGGAGCTAAGGCTGCCCTTGAACTTCATAGCCCACACCAGCCCCTCCATATTGGTGAGAACAAGGTCCAGCATAGCACCTCTCCTCATTGGCTCCTTTCTTTTAGGAATTCTTTTCTTTCAATTTTTATAAAACTTAAATGAATTAATTGGCTACCCCACCTTTTGAAGATCTAAGAGTCCGTCATAGCTAAATAAAGGATAGAAAAGGGCTTTCAGGACTTTCAAACTCTATGCCACATAAATAGAAAATGGCTTCAAGGACAGCTCTTCCCATGTTTTCTTAGATCAACAGGGAACCCAGCAGCACCGTAATTCCCAGTCATGCATCAATATGCCAGCAGGGTCCCTCTGAAGCAAAGAGCTCACAAACATGTACGATGCCTGTCCCAAAAATACTATAAGATGTGTCCAGAGAACCACACCATCAATACTCTTGTGATCCCGCATCTTGGCAGACTCACTTGGTAGGTTTCATTGGAACCTTCCTCATGCTTTGGAGGAAACTTACGGGTGCAAAAAAGAATATTTCTACAGAACATCTTGCTTTCTGACAAACCTACATATTTCAGAGAAAATTATTGTAAGGCTTCCAGCAAGCTCTAATCCTCAGGAGAAAACTTTTGCTACTCAGCTCAACAGTGGCAGCTGTCCAAGAGAACAAGACATATAAGTTTGCAATGGCTTGAGATACTGTCACTTAAGTACAGTAGTAATTCAAGGAATAAAGCACTGACAATATGCAGCTCCGAATTACATCATCTTTAATCTACAACAAAAGTGATTGCAGTGAGTAAAGGAGAGATTGGTGCCACTCCTCTTTCCTGCACGAGAAGTCACAGTGGCCCTATCTGTCACCCCAAACACTTGAACTCCTTTTCCTTCTCTGGAGGGAATTATGGCTAGAGCCCAGCTGTATGTACCAGCACCATAAATTCTGACAAGGTCACGCACACCAGTAAATACTGATTCTCATAGGGAGGGAAGACAGAGAGTGCCTGAACTCACTCCAAGAAGTACTCGGCACAATAAAGAATTTAAGATAAACACTCTCACATGCAATACAATGACATAGTAGAAACACTGTCTAACAAGGTAATTGTAATGGGTAATGAGCATTTGATAGTTTAATTTCAGCCTTCTGCTTTTTGATGCCCTGTACAGAAAGTATTCTGCTGTGTGCATCCCACCATTCGCTCGGCAGCACTGCTGCTACTTCTGACCAGGAAATATGCTTTGAATTATACTGTTGTTTTAAATCTAACCTTCACCATGTCTCCTGCAGGGATAAATATGAGAATACCACAGAAAGATCATCAACAACCTTTGCTCTCATGCTGGAAACAGACACCTATATCAACTGGTGCTAGCGGGTGGACAAATACATTGCAAGATCTACATGGTTTCAGGGTTGATAAAAGTTTATAGAGCCAGAGGTTGCCAGCAAGTGCTTTACTGCCATTGGATGGTAGTAAATCAGACGGAAACATTTGCTTTCTGTTAACTCCCAGAGAACTAGCCAAAAGCTTTGACTGTGGTGGTAGCAAAGCCATCTCCTACTCCTACCCAGGATACTCCATTGTCCCTTTCAGCAATAACGCTAGCTGGGCAGCTGCCTACCGCTGAGGTAGCCCTGCCAAAGGACACAGCCACAGCTGGGCAGAGAGGCAGGAGAGCTGGCAGGGTGCCATAGTCATCACAGAAGTGCACATGTGAGGACTGACGCATGGAGATCCACCAGCTATGCAGGCAGAGCACCATAGCACAGGGCCCAGGAGCAGGGTAGAAGACCAACAGCTACTTTAGTCAAATGAAAAGTGTGCAATAAACCCCCTGAGCCCAGTGTGGTTCCTAACCCTGTGTCTTACTTGAAATCAATAACCTGATTTCAAATAAGGTCAGGTAGAAACCACCTCTGTGTTGTTGTCGCAGCTGCTTCTGCCTTCCCCATGCTCTCAGCTGCCCCTGCATATCCCCTGCAGGTACGCAGCTGCCTGACGGCAAATGCAGCTCCTCCTTGGGGATCCTCAGCAGTGCTACCAGCAGTCATGGGGAACAGCACTCCAAATGGCTGCACCCTTCAGCAGCCCACCGTTTAATATCACCCAAAGTGGAGTGCCTTTTTCCTCCATTTACCACCAGTTATTCAGCACAGAAAAGCTGATACCGTTCCCTATTCAGCTCACAAACTGTGCATCACCTTTCAGGACTTTTTTTGTTGACTGCGACTGACAGCAGTGTGAAGATTAGGCAGCCTTTTAATCTTATACTAGCCATGATTACCATCAGTGGAGTAAAAGAGCAATTGCCTGGCAGTGCAAGTCACAGACCAATAAAAGGTTCTCAGAGCAGAAAGCAGCCATACACTAAGTTAAGCTTCCAGTCCATTCAAGTCATGATGCCTCTCTTCGAAAACTGCATAACTTAGTGATAGTTGCCTGGAGGATTTTTCATGAGCCTTTATGACAAAGGCCCATATTTCTTGTTAATAACATTCTTCTACCAAAAAAAAAAACCCAGAAAAAAAAAAAAAAAAAAAAAACCAAAAAAAACCAACAGATAAAAAGGTTCATCTCTTTCTTTTTAAATTACAGACCTGAACATAATTCTTTTTAAATTACAGACCTGAACATAATTCTTTTTATCTTAAGCATTTCAATATCTTTTCTTATCTGGAAGACTTAATTTGTATTTAAACAGGTTATGAGACAATTTTGAATGAAGAACAACTGATTTCCAGAAAACTGGAACATCTCACTAGTATTCAGCAGCTACCTGAAACACTTTCAGCATCAGGAATGCTCCCACAGAGACACTTACGCAGCTCTGACAGTATATGAGCAGAGATTATTTTGATTAAAGAATAAAAAAAAAAGAATTAATTTCCCCATGACATAGGCATGGGGCATACTAAGAGCACTGATGTTACAGCTCTGTTCAGACTGAAATTAGGCATACAATTTCAGATCATGGAATTTCGGTTAGTACCAACCCCTAGACCAGGTGCAATCTACACAAATTTCTGTGTAGATAAAGTCCTTGCAGGTGTATCCCACACCTCTGTACAGTCTTCATCACAAAAGTGTCACCTGTATCTTGAGTCCTCTTGATATGTACAGTTACTGAACTAAAACATCTTGAGTGTGCTTTCACATGTTCACTCCAACGTCTCTGACACAGCATGAACGTCACTGCCAGGACAGAAGCAGCAAAGTGTTTTGAGCAGATGCGTGTAGAAACCAAAATCTGATTTACAAAGCTAACCTAACCTGTTAGCAAAAGGTAACCACCGAGTAGTAATGACATATATAATATTCAAGTAGGTGAAGTCTAAATTAAAGTTTTAGATATCTCATTGACATGCTCTGAGTCGCCCACATCTTTTTCAGCCTTACAGGAGATCTTCTGTGAGTTAAACTCAAAATGCCTTTTGAAGTAAACAGAACTGATGTGATATGGCTTTGCAGTTTCTTTTTTATATACTGATTCTGTTTAAGTATTCATTAGAAACACCCTGCCCATTTAGATGGGCACTTGTCACATTATAAACCTGAACAAACACAACAAAACTGGCTTTCAAAAATCTCTAGTATCAAAAGAAAAACGGAGCTAGTAATCTCAAAAGTAAATGTGACTGACTACAGTATTTTCACCCCAACAGTCAAGAAACATAGGTAGTAAAGAATAAATATTTTAGCCACAGAGATCAACAAAGGTGAATGAACAACCTGATCTTACACATGGAAATATGACAGATCATAGTAGTAGAAAAGTCTTAAAATTAAATTAACTTATACATTCTCTCCTATTAAATCTGAATGATCCTTGTTCACACAGATTTAAGAAGGAAGCTCACAACATGCCATAGGTGACATCAGGTGAAATAAAGGAACCTGGAAGGAAAAAGAAAGTATAAAAATAGCTAAAAAATTGTACATAATATAATTGATGGGCTCCACACTGGAACTCATCTGCTTTTTCAGACATTGCTGACAAATCAAACTACTCTGATAAAATAGAAGCATAATAGGAAGTGCAAGATATTTGTTTCTTTTTGAAATCTCATCTTGAAATTGAATTGTTTAACCTTATGCCTTTGTAAAGTTCTCCAAAGAGGCTAAGAGACATAAACGCATGAGTAAATGAACAGTGCACTTTTCAGTATGCAAACACTACAAACTGACTTGATACTTCTTCCCATCTCCTACAAACAGCTCCCTAGCTGAACCATCACTGACAGTGACACTCTTCTCATCTTTCACAACAAAGAAGAAAAGAATTCCATGCTGTTCCTGCATATGTGAGCACCAGCTTCTTCCTCTTCCACCTACACATTACTTTTGAAGAGCATCTCACAGTGCTCCTCGGAGAATAGGATCCGTTAACATTTTTTCACATTGAGCACATCTGGATAAACTCAGTGATTAGTGTATTTGAAAACTATAGCTTCATTTGCATAATGTCAGTTCCATGTACCATACAAATAGAACTTGCAGTACTTTGTGAATTCTCGAACATTTTGAATGATTTAGTATAGTGACAGCACACTCCATAAAAGCAGCAGTCTGATTTTCTTCTATTTATACGCAGGTCTGGAGTACAACAGTAACCACATCAGATACACTGTTAAAGTGGTNAAAAAAGTCTTTGACTTTTAGGACATATAATAGTATCTACACACACTCAAAATGAGTGTAACCACATACAAGTACTCTTTGAATTACAGAAATACATGGACATACTGTCATATGATCATAGCACCTTGGAGCTAGGAGAAACACAGAAACCTTCATTTTAACCAGAGTGTTTCCTTGTTTTATTCTATGTCGCATCTCCAAAATTTTTATAATATTGTACAATCATGAAGGACATCTACTCAGTCTTGCAGCATTATAATCAAACTGGATGAATTAGGCAACTGAGGACACTGCCACATGCCATCCCAGGCCAATTTTACAGTCCAACAGGCAGGTTACCTCTTTTTCAGAGTTTTCCCATGGTGTGATTTTCGGCATATCCCTCTTGCTTCTAATTTCCATCTGCTCAGATCAGCTGCTGCTATAAACACAAGTCCATAGAGGGAGTCTGGAAAGCAAATGTCTATATAACTGCCATTCCTGGCAGTTACATAAAAAGTCTATCTATCTATCTGATAAAGCCACAACCGTAAAGAAAACAGTCAAAAGAAAGGAAAAATTAATCCTAGTTAAAAAAAAAAAGAAAACTAAAAGGATAACAAAAAAAAATTTATCACCAAATTCATAGTATGTTCTGTTTGGTTAATTTCTATTTTTCATGGTGTGCCTGCCGTGAAACTCACTTAGCAGGACCACAATCTGTCTCTTTTCAGGGTGAACCTTTACAGATCTAGAGATTTCGAGTTGAGAACCACAGTAATAAATCTGAGGCAAAAAATTCTTCCGTCACCATCAACGTTGGTGTGAGAAAGTAGATTGCCGACAAGCTCAAGCTGAATTGATGGTTAGTTGACCAACAACCAAACAACATTGCAAGTAACCTTTTCCTATGTCCAGCTGTCAGCGTAGAACACATTGTACCAAAATAACTTCCAGGAAGTCTAACTAGATGCAAATATTTGTACTATACATCAGAATACTTTTCCTATGCCACTAAGTTGTTGGTGCAGACATACATTAACATAAAGAGGAGATAGTGCAAGCATGAAACAAAATCTGCAAAACTTACCAATGAACACAACATTTGCAACTAGGAGATTAGAGTGAAGGGAGCTAAAACCAGCAACTAGATGTTCTGGAGATTTCCCTAAAACAAAGATTCAAGTCAAACACTTTCAAACATGTGCTCATTTGTGTATCCAGACTGATGGACTTTCAGCATTCAAATCAAGCTGATTGCACAAGCTTTGTAGACATGGAAGAGCTGTAGGTCAAACAAGAAAGGCAGGCATATCCTTGGAAATTCTGGACAAAAGTCAAAAAAGCTCCTCTGACCAGGAAGTTTATTCAAGTTTACCCAGGGACAGCCAATCTGATCCGTAGCTGAAAGGCTGAATTCAATGCTGTTTGCTATAAAACCATTATCTAAAGGCTCTGTGGATTTCCTGATGTGAGCATTTCAGGAAAAGTACTGTGTTCTGCCTCTGATGGCAGTGTATGCTTATTTAATTCTGTTTTCCAGCAATTGCCAGCAGACATAATGGTTGTAGAGTGGCCCCTACACTACCCAGTAAAGCTGCTTTCCCAGGACCCACTCCAGCGGTTATTGACACTACTCAGAGGAGTCCCTTGCAACCCATAGACGGTGAATCAGACCTTTGAACTGAAGCTACCTGAAAATTGACACGAGGGAGTTTGTTCTTCACTTTGAAGGAAGAGAAAATTTCCAGGCATTTCTGCTTCTGAATTTTTTTTGTGGTGCAGCCAACATCAACAGCTTGGACTCTCCACCGTCCATCAGGCAGAGAGATATGAATTGAAGCGACTTTCCTGCTACCTGTCATACACGTATTTTTGAGAAGGATCCACATAATGAGGTAATGCTCTTCCCAGGAGGTTCTTATGTCAAAGTCCAAGGAAACTCAACGCAGCATTTAATTAAACAAACAGTTGTTCGTGTCCATACTGGTACATGCAATTAATATAAAAGTGAAGGCAAAATAATTTTCATGACAGCCCCTCCATTTATTACAAAGAAAATGTACTCTAGGAATACTTGAATTCTCCTGATCTCCACGTTCTTGTCAATAGAAACTTTGCACATTGCAGCCACAATGTACATTTAGTAGCGAGTGTAGTTAATCAGAGGTGCAGAGTCCCTTTGAGAGTAGTATTGTCCCTTTCACTGGGAGTCCTGAAAATAAGAAACCAACATTTCTAGCCCCTAGTTCAGGAGCTTCGTGAAAGAATCCCTCTGTGAAATCTATGGCCCGTGTTACAGAAGAAGTAAAGCTGGCTCTTTCTGGCCTTAAAACATACAAGCCTCCAGAAAGTCACACAGGAGATTCTCCTTACAGTCACTGGTTTTTAACCTCAAAAGCTCTTCTTTGGGGTAAGACTGACATTTAAATGTTTCCCAAAAGAAAAGAGTAAGGACTTTTATTTTCTGACTGAAGGTGCTAGTTGTGAGGCTGGCTTTTCTAGTGTCTTTGAACTGCAAAGGAAATATAAGTTCAGAAGAAGCTTTTAGTACAGCAGCACCGTGGTCCATGCACTTTATATTTTTATATTTCACACACATACATTAACAGTTTATTTTGACTCAGAAGTGTGCTTTCCAAATGATCCCCACCCATCCCCACTTTGCACACTTTGGCTCACACCACAGAGCAGTCTTCAAGTGCATGAACTAGATATCTCTTGGCCAAAACTAAACTGGAATGCGTGGTTTAGGAGTGCACCTACTAACCAGGGACCAAACTAGAGTTAATGTAAAACCTGATGACATACCATGCACAATGGATGTAAATTGGACTCCCCAGATCCACCCCTAATAAGCTGTACTTTTTACTGTGTGGACAGGGCAATTCTCAGCACCAGTTCAGTGACAGCCAATCTATAGGTCAGGAGTGTAGCACCTATCCAAAACCTAGGAAGGTTAGCTCTTGGACAGAAGATGTATCCCCTTCTCCCTTGAAGCACTGTGCTACTGCGGATATATAGGACCACATTTCCAGGACCTAACCTACGCACCACCTGCCTAGACTGCACTGATGAGTTCCCGAATTAAATATGTTCTTGCTTATCACCTCCATTTACTTCCAAAGCTCAGATCATGGCTTACTCTGGGGTCTTTTAAGCAGGCTGTACACAGTATGAGATGCTGATTTAGTGCATAATTCACAGTGTTACTTTGACAGCTTTTGCTACAACCCTCAGAGCATACAATGAATGGCAGCTTTCTGGAGTCTGATCATCTTTTTGATAATCTTTCTCCTGTCAAAGAGGAGCAACATCACAAAGTTTATTAAGTCTGATAATAAATGAAAAGAGAATTTATTCTTCATAAATTAAATGGGAGAGCAAGAGATTACTGAAGGCACCAAGAACAAGCAACCATCAACTAAAATTATTTCCTGCTAAGAAGGCTGTACCTTCGAAGGGTTAAGAGTATCAGAGAAGAAGCAGGTGTATACATTATCCAGCCAGTAAATAGCATAGCAGAGGCTGGCTGAAGGAAACTGCGGGGTTTTTTAATGAGTGCTTGTTTTCAACTGCAATTAAACATTTATCGTAAATTTACTTATTTATCTGGGTTGAACTCACACATAATTTTCTATACCTAAATCGGCAGCAGCAGCCAGGCAGTATCACTTAGAACTTCAGTCCTGTAATAAGAGGACTTCTTGCAGGCTCACTTGTAATTGTACGGAGATATTCTAAAACTTTAGCAGTTTTAACGCTAGTACTGGACAGGAGGGAAGCAAACATTTTTAGTTTTGTGGGCTTTTTTATGTCTTTCCTAGTAGAGGAGAGACAAATAGATGTTTTATAATATATGAAACAAGTATGGCCTTACTCCATGTGCTCAGTCAGGTGAAATAACTACTGATCTGCTAACTAATCACTCCCTCAGACATTTAATCACAAAACTACAGAGCACTTCTAGTGCCTCTCTGGAAGATGAAACTATTCTTTGCTTCACGTATGATTGCACCTCCTTTTATACATACAGTTCAGGCATCAGAAAAAAATCAAATTTCTTCATGAATGTCTGAAAGTGCACCCAGCTTATCAGATAAATAACTCCTTTCCCTGTTTACCAGTAACCTCCCAAACTAACGTGTGTACATACTTCTCCACTGTTACAGAGGGTACATCTCAGTATCACAGAACTATTAACAGTATCTCCACAATGTTCAGTGTTATGACTCTCCTCTAAAGACGAGAAACTGAGGCAAGTTTCCAAGCTTTTCTGCAGCTGCCTCAGCTTTGTTGTAAACAATTTCAACCCTGAAGTCATTATTATTAATTTGTCCTCCTGGGTTGACTAGGAAATGGTAAACCTGGATCTACCAATGCCTATTAGCAGGAGGAGGTAGGAGAGGAGAACAAACCTAACAGCAAATAGCATGGTCTGATAAAAGTCTGATGTCTGCTAATTCTCAACACAGAAACTCCATCCCAAGGCCCCAAAGTTAATGCATCTTTTGTAGCTTTAGATAGCTGTTATTTTACGTATGAGCTGCTGATCTCCCTGTTCCCTGGTGACACCAGACAGACATTTTAATGTCCTACTCTGTAATCAGTTTGCCAGTAGCAAGTTGACCCACTAGCTCTGACCTTCCTCCCTCCCTTCCCCACACACACATTTTCAAACATCTTCTCTACTGATGAGATCTTTATAAAAAAATTTCTAATATTTTTGTTTGTTTGTTTTACATAGAGACACATTTTTGTGGAAGGTCATTCCTTCCCTCACATACAAGCAGCTTCTTAAAGGTGTCTTTATACCCTTCAAACGTACACACAATTTTTTAATTTTCACATTAGTTTTCTGTTGAGACGTCTCTGAACACTTCTTCCTTTGTAAATCAACTAGGTGAAAAATGTCCCTGGGTTTCTGAAGATGAGGTAAAAAAATTAATTCCTACCCACTCTGATTAACTTGTTTTGCAAAGAAGTTTTAGCAGATAGCCCCTCTGGAAAAAATTCTTAATTGCTTCCTGAAGGCAGAATGCCCATCACTAGTTCTTGACGTTATTAGGGAAATATTTTACTGTGATTTTTGGAGTTGTGCACACACTGTATTACTTAGAAGAAAACAAATCTCAATGCTCTTATTCATAATTTCCTGAAGTTTAATAATTAAGATGGAAAGAAGCAGTCAACTGACAATTAGCTTCATTTTCATAAGGTTCTTAAGTGATAAAAACACACATTCTGGCACATGTGTCAAAAAATTCCCCAACTATGCAAGCCTTCTATCCCCAGGAGATGAGAGATGTTATACTTCAGCAAATTCAAAGTTTTCATACAAACACGAGGAGATATACATCTCTGTGTAAACAGAAATATATATTTGCATTTATATACATATACATATATATATATATATAAAGGGGGTGGTTTAAAGACAATTTTAAAAATCCTAGGTGTAAGATATAAAAACATTGCCCAGAATGTCGCATATTGTCTGAAGAATATTTAGGAAAAAAGGCCCCACCGACTGACAGGAACTGTAAAATGCCATGAGATTTCTAAATACAGAGAGCTAAGAGGGAATTGTTAATAACATGATTTGTCTTTTGTAAGACTTTACCACCTGGCCCAGTTACTGTTCCTAACAAATGGCAAAGTCAACTCAAGAAAACAGACATCATCAAGTTACCGTGACCTACTGAGCATATTACTTCTGCAGGTAGGAGCTAAATGGCAAAAGTCTGCACTTCACTGATCAGCTTCACAAGTAAGAAAGAACTGCACTGGACTTTGCAGCAATTTTTTTCTCTTTCTGCTTTAGAAACAATCTATATATTCTTTCCAT
>VXBH01004418.1:542089-670720 GCA_013400035.1 Rynchops niger | reverse complement strand
AAAGAAAAAAGAAAAAGAAAGAAGTCCTATAAAAGATGGTAAAAGAAAGTGAAACAAAAAGAGATCTTGGGATGTTTAATGTCAACAGCAGCTCCAGTTATGAAACATTATCCTTTTAGACAGTGCCTAGATGGGACATGTTATGGTCTAGTGGTTCATTAAACTGTGATGAACTAATTCCATTGGGTATAACCACTGGGATGTAGTCTACTCCGCATGTATGTGTCATGTGCGGTAAACGACTGCCCTAATGATGTATTAACTTGTATTGCACCTATATGGTTTAAAACAAGCATTTAAAGCAATGAAAATAAGTATTCTGACCTCCCTCACACTCATAATGACAGACTACCTATGCAGATTACAAGATACTGTCACACTTAAGGAAAAACCACAGATCTGTGGCTGTGAAGATATATCATTAAATCTGGTTTAAAGTCGTAATGGGAATGTCGGGGAAGATAGCTCATCATTTATGATTTATCAAAATACAGAGCCTACATGTACTCACTACGTCTCTTCTGCTCTAATCCTTTCCACTTGATAAAGCTTTTTTATCCTCACCCTGCCTACTTTCATGTTTCGCCTCCTGCTGTCAGATGAAAACCACAGCAGAAAAGAAGTGGATGGACTGTGTTGGACACAAAGCAGAAAGAGTCATCACGCAAGAGGAAAAATCATATGTCTTTATGAGAAATGATGATAATGACAAAGATAGATTGGACAGAAGGCTGATTCAGTTGGGCTCAAGTGCCTTGTTCACTGAGAGAAGAGGCTTTCACCTCCCAGGATTTAGCTTTCTGCAGAACTCTTGTAGATAGGTTTTATAGAAAGATTTTATTTTTGGTTGGCCAACCACACTATAGCCAGCAGCCTCACAGCCACAAGTGCTGATCTGAAGCCAGGATGTAGGGTAAGCATCCCACCCTTGCTCTATTTAAGCCTGTTAGGGGTTGGGAGGAAACAGGCAGTTATAAAGTCTTCATATGTTGTTTTATCTGCTAAAGTGGCCATCCTTAGAAAAACCATCCAAGCTAGATAATCCATATTGCAGAAAGATACTAGCACCTTAACATCTTGTAATGGGTGTACATGTCAAGGTGTTGGCAGTGGAGGGGGGATATGCTGCAAGGGTAGCCTCTGTGAGAAGACATCGGGGGCTGCCCCTGCATTGGACAGAGACAGTTCCAGCTGGCTCCAAAATGGACCCACCAGTGGCCAAAGAGCCCATCAGGGATGCTAGTGGCACCTCTGTGATAACATATTTAAGAAAGAGTAAAAACCACTGTGCAGCAGCTATAAGAGAGGCGTGACAAAATGAAAGAGAAGAAGCTCTGCAAACCCCAAGGTCAGTGAAGAAGGACAAGGAGGAGGCGCTTCAGGTGCCAGTGCAGGGATTCCCCTGCAGCCTTTGGAGAAGACCATGATGACACAGGTTGTTGTCCTACAGCCCACGGACAACCATAGAGTAGCAGATATCTACGCTGCAGTCTGTGGAGGACTCGGCACCAGAGCAGGTGGATGTGCCCTGTAAGAAGCCGCAGCCCATGGAGAGCTCACAGTGGAGCAGGCTCCTGGTAGGAGCTGTGGCCTGTGTAAGGGAACCCATGCAGGAACATGTTTTCTGAAGAGACCCACGCTGGAGCAGATCATTCCTAAAGGACTATAGCCCTTGAGAAGGACCCATGTTGGAGCAGTTTGTGAAGGAATATATCCCAGGGGAAGGATCCTACATTGGAGTAGGGGAAGAGTGTGATGAGGAAGGAGTGGCAGAGAAGAAGCATTATGGACTGACCACAGACCACATTCCCCATCCTCCTGCACTGCTCGAGGGGGAGGAGGAAGAGGAGTCAGGAATTAAGTTGAACCTGGGAAGAAGGGAGGACAGAGGGAATGTGGTTTCAGTTTTGGGTTTTTTTCTCACTGTCTTACTCTATTTTTAATTGGCAAGAAATTAAATTAATCTTCCCCACGTCAAGTCTCTTTTGCCCATGACAGTACTTGTCGAGCCATCTCCCTGTCCTTGTCTCAACCCATGAGCTTTTAATCTAATTTCTTATGCCTGTTCTGCTGAGGAGGAGGAGGGAGAGAGCGGCTGGGTGGGTGTCTGACAGACAAGGTTAAACTACCACACATTTTTACAGAGCTTTTGAGGGATCACAATAGTAACACCCATACCGAGCCTTTGAGGGGTTACAATAGTAACATCCATACTGAGAGTGACTACTGTTGCAGATGGGGCTCGGTACAATAATAATCCTTCTTGCATTAGCCAAGAAAATATGACTAATGGACCATAACTGCAAAGGAGCAATTGTGTACGTATTTTTTTCCAGGGGGCAAATTAAGAGATATCTCCTTTCAACCATTTTGCTAATAAATAAAACAGGGAGGTGGTATCAATTGCCACAGATCAAGGATACTTAATATTCTTACTTCTACAAATTAGCACTCATCAACGTTCCCTCCCCTTGCTTTTCATTTTATTCCAGAGAGGTTTCCATAGAAACTAGGTCATGTGCCCAGTTTAATCTTCAAAGCTGTAACATTACAGTGGATTCTTGCTGAAAGCAAAACAAACAAAAAAGGGCACTTTTTATTTGTAGCCTCTTAAATGCAATAATGGGGCTCTACAAAAGGAGTCTGGCAGTGAGGGATGTGAAAGTGCACCATATTTCTCAGGTAGTGAACAACTGGTTACGGACACCAACATGAAGGCCTGGAAGCAACTCTCTTCTAGAATTTTTCCAACATAAAAAACAGGACCACCCCAGACACCACCACCATTTCTGGAGGTGAACAAGTGACCTGTTGTCACTAGTCCTCCATAATCCCTTTCAACTGGGCAGTGCTCCCTTATCACTGCTTCTCAATTTTTGAGAACTGGGTTGATACGACTGGAGAGAGAACCTTAACAGCTTGAGCAAAGCAGGTATTATTTACATTTCAGCAGTGTGTTCCCATCCAAAACATTCACAGATGTAGAGGATAAACAAGGTGAAAGGAGCCAAGCACTTTTCACTTTTAAACACAAGCTTAGACTACAAGAGGCAGCTGTTTTTGTGGTATTTCTGGTCATAAAAGTTAACATCTAAATACAAACCAAATAGTTTCTAACATGAGTTTTATATGGCAATGGAAACAATGAGCAACTTGATTTGAATAAGTGCATATTCTCCTACGCTACCCCTGTAAAAAACAATAACGACCTGCCAAAATTCAGAAAATTGCCACCGTATTCACTTAAGCGGCCCTGCGTAGCCATATGAGTGCCCTGATCTCCCAGAGTGCTGCCTTCCAGCAATAGCTGTCAAGAGACAAAGCAAAAGCTCCTTTTTTGTGCAGAATCCCCTCTCATTGTATTCCTCATCCTATGAAGTACCTCATGTTCTGTTTGTCTGTTTTTTCACCAGTTACCACCCCACCAAAAATAGCATTTTCTTTAGGTAAAGTATAGAGCTCAACAATAAGGACAAGGTCTTTGAGTTGGTTTCAAGGAATGGGTGCCATGAAAGTAATAAAACAGTCTAACATATTCATATGTAAATGCATAACTAGACTGGATGGAGTTTTTGCCTCGCTGTACAGGGAACTTTTATGCTTCTTAGTGGGACAAAGTGCAATAATGAAAGCTCCTGGTTAAATCTCCCTTTTACAAAAATATTCTAATGAAATGTGAGTTCTTGTACCAGGACTACCCCCAAAAAATCTGCAGGACTCAATGTATCATAGAATACTAGTAGAAGTCTAAAACACTGTGTGTGCAATCATGACTCTGTGGGAGCCTGAACTAATTAAATATGACATCATTCCAGTGTTAATTAAAATGAAATATTAAACTCATCTTTCACGTAAGGGAATGAGAAAGTGAATTGAGTTTAACGAAGAGGAAAAATTGTAAGAATTGAAAACATCTACAGAATTGGTATATCCTCTGTTAAGAACATTTAGTAAAGCAGCTCACTTCTAGTATATGTCCTCATTTTAATGTTTGATACCTAATACCGCACTGTATGTTGGCCTTTGGGAAATCCAGTTCCAATTTTCTGTACACCGTATTCACCATCCAGTAGGAAAACCCTGTAAAAGCAGAAAATGCTATTTAACCCTATAAACACTAACCGTGAGTCCTTCATAATCTCTTTCAGCTATCAAAATCACATTGTGGCCCAGATCATGGGCTTCACTGGTTTTAAGAAATACTTTCTATCCATTCTATTTGAAATTAATTCTTATATGGCTGGCAAACTAAATGCCAGCTTTGACTTTCTTCTCAAGCTTTTCTTGCCTTTTCTCTATTATCACAGTACCTCACTGGCTTTGTAATGAAGCATAGCAAAAAAACAAAACAAAACAAAACACCAATACAATCTCACTCCACTCCTCCTTTCTTTCTTTTGCCTTCCCTCCCCCTCCTTTTTGTTACTCATCCTTTGCCACCCATGGAGACCTGAACATCTCTTGTCCTTTAACTCTTCTCACCTGGCTGAATTTTCCCCTTATGTCCCTCACACTCCCTTTCTTTTCCATCCCCTGCTACCGTTTCTTTTACAGCATAAACATAAGCATACTCCATCCATCAATAAAAAATTGATTCCTGGTAGTACTTACTAGACTTCAATCATCGTTGCAACGAATGTGCCACCATCAGTAGACGCTTTCAGTTCCTCCAGACTATTTGATTACATGTGTTTCCTCCCCATGTTAAAATTAATATGTCTTGAACAGTGCCACACAGGAAGAACCTGGCCTGCTAAAACAATGTATTCAGCCCCCAGACTCGTTCCTTCATATACCACCCTTTGATTGATGTGTGCCTATCTGGTACTCCCTGGCTGGAGTACAGCTTATTGCATCAGTCAGATGAAAGGACAAATATAGTCAAGCCACTTCTTCCCAGCTGTATTCCTAGGATAATCCTTTACTTGGATCATATGAGAGGGGCATATCTAAACTGAAAGCAGGACATAAATATGCATATATATAATTTATCATGAAGAGACCATTAAAGTATATAGGGAATTAAAGCACTGGCATTGGGAGAAGTGAATGGAAACTAAAAGAAATGGTAAATTAAGTCAAGGAAGTGTGCCAGATCACAATTCCCTTAAAACTGGATGGAGACTTCATGTGAACCTTTTGATAGCATAAAGCAAGGAAAGTGTCAGAGATATTGTCTTCCTTAAACTACTTAAGTTCCTTGATTGATTTTATAGATAGCAGAAGCTCTTTCTGCAGCTATTTAGCATTGCCACTTAAAAGGAAATGGAGGTGGCTAAAAAAGGTGAAAGAGGATTGAGAGAGAGAAGACACGGAAACAGGGCAAAAAATAATAGAATCTATGAAAAAGAAGTATGATAAGATGAGAACAAAATATAGCTTAAGTTAAAAAAGTTGAAAGTTCTATTAAAGGTTCATTTAAAAATGTATTTTCATCTTGTTTCTCCTGTAAGCATGAACAGATGATAATGAACAGCTATCAGTGATTTCAATTAATTTGTCTGTTCCTACCTTCCCTTGATGAAGAGGTATCTGTGAGAGACAGAAGCTCAAAAGTAAAGCAGCCAGCACAAAGACATCACTGCTTAAGGCCATATTTTTTTAGTGCAGTACTTTTGTATTTATTGACTTTCCTCAGTAAATCTCTGTCAATGTAAAACAAAAACTGATTAGTCCATGCCATAAAAATACCCATTCAAGCCATAAAGTTGGAAACAGAAGACAACCTTGAATTTGACCATTTTCCTGAGAAAATGCAGAAATGTTGCAGAAATTATTAAAGGCAAGACTTAGCCGGCATGCATGACAGAGAGGGACATCTGTGGGTGACCCAGATGTACACATCTCTGAAAACAAAAAGCAACCATCCTGTATTTAGCTAGGAACTTGAGAGCATGTAACTGGCCACCCTGTAAAAAGTCTTGTTCTACCTTTCAAAAACAGGATTGTTTGACTATCCCTCAACCAACAAATTTCACAACTTTTATGTTCCCTTCTTGGAAACAAGACGGACGAATTGTGTTTCTGTATGGTCTTATAAACAATTTGCTTTTACTCATCAGGGTGTACACAAATACTTTTCTTTAAAGATGTTATAGATAGATTACCCTTTTCTCCAACCTCCCAGTAAAAATTGCTTGTAGGTTAAATTATTGAAAATACTTCAGGAGGCGGTTGATGAACAAAATATTTAATATTTAGAAGAATGCACCAAATAACATCTTTTATGATCTCTCATTGAGAAATGATGGGCAATATAACAGCTAAGCTGTGTGATTATGTGCCCAGGTGACTTCACCTCCATTTTTAATTCTGTGTTGCCTAGCAGTTAATACGTTTTACTTACTCTAATAAGAGTATTTCAAATAATTTTATAACAATATGGGGAGGTTTGTACTTGAAACAAGCAATTGCTAGCAGTTTTTCTTCACGTGGTGTACTCTATTTGTTAATGTGGAAAATGATGTAATGTTTAGGTCTAGTAACCTAGCAATGAATAGCAAGATGATTTCAACGCTTGAGTCTCCTTCCTGTATGTGGATATTAAAGGTTGACAGCAGTGAAACAGGAATGAATTGTGGGACACAAAGGAATGTAAAGTACCATAAAGGCCCTCCTTACTCACACCCAAGCCAGACTGGATACTGGAAACATTACATTAAATGGAAGAAGCCCTGGAGGCAGTTGGAAGTTGTTACTGTGGCTAAGCAGCTAGGGCACCAGTATTGATTCATTTGAACGTGTTAGGCATAGGTTTAGTTCAGTAGCTGCTAAACTTCAACAGGTCTGATCTACTTCCAAGACTTTCAAAACCTTTGGTCTGGGTAGCAAAATAAACATGAGTCCTGCTTTGGTCAGTAAAAACACATCAGTTTCACCACACAACAATCCTTCTGTACTCATGGGGAAAAAGGCAAGCTTTATCCCTCAAAAGTGATTCAGTTTTGTACCAGATGAACTTTGTGATAGCCTTCCATGGATGCTATTTCCTCCATGAATGAAAATAACTACTGATTTGTTTCCTAGCAGGCATCTGTTTACATTTACCTTTCTCAGGTATCAACCAGTGATGTTTCCTTTTTCCTACCATTTGCCACTTCAGTGGATCTGTGACCACAGCAACCTTTTGATAGGGGAGAGTGCTTACAGGCTACAGAACAGCCCATAAGCTTCCCCATGAATTTCTGTTTATTTCTTTTTTGACATTTGAATACGAAAATCACTCCTGTCAAAGTGCCAAAAAAATCACATAGGTGTTCTAAGGCTGCGTTCAGATCACCAGCAAAGCACTAATGGTATTGAAAATGTATGGCACCGGAAATGTATGGCACCAGGTAGGAATAAGATACAAGAAAAGCAATCTTGCCCTATGAGCTTGACCATCTCTAGAAGTGTTTTGCTGTGTTGGCACATCAGATTGAGGACATTTCATTCAACCAATGATCAAAATCATTCACCTTTGGTTACCAGTCAACTAAGTTTGTCCTTCAGTTCAAATAAAAGAAGTATCCGCTGATACACATAAGAATTCGAATTTTTCTCACTGAACTTGGGGTATTTCATGAGTTTGTTGCACTTTGTGGAAAGCATTTTTGAAATGGCATACAATAATTTTAAAAGAATATGATTTAAGATGAAAAGCTCAAGAAACATTGTTGTGGTCCCTTGTGCATCAGCATTAAGCCATAGTCTTCAATTATGTAATTATATCCTATTTTTCTTCATAGAAACACTACCTAATTCTGTACACAGAATTAAATGCACAGGGAACAAAATTAAGGGCTGGATGGAAAACTGTTGAATAAGGTATTTTTGCAACTTCGTAATGTCTTAATTTTACACCTACATAAATTTCTTCTAAACCTTTTCAAAATTAGATAAACAACAATATTCTTTGTTTTGACTGAAAGACTTGCAGTGATGCTGCAGCTGTAGGACAGATGTCTGGCATCAAAGTGTGGGGGAGGACCTTTGTGGTTCCACAAGTTTTGCATAGAGTGTTATGAACAGTCACTGCTGAACTAATTAATGCGGGCACAAATTTCTGCTAAAAATAAGGGGGAGAATCCCAGCCACTGTAGAAAAGAACAGAATTCCCTTTCTCCTGATGAATACAAGTATCATGTTATTATGAAAGCGGTGGAGATAGAGCAGAGTTGCTTAACTCCGCTCAAGCGTGTTGAAGAACCTTTAATTGTAATGGAAAATTTCTCAAGAGTCTTTCCTTCTGTTGGTCTACAAACAGAGTGTTGATTTTTCTCCTTAATCTCTGATTAAGGTGTAAACACCATGTTTACATGGTGTTTAAGAAGTCCAGGGTTGCTTTTGTATGATATTTCAGTGTAAACAGGTTGCCCCATCTTAAGACAACATACCGATATGGTCTACATTGTTATCAACACCGGGAGTCGTGAAAATAGCCGTTCTTTTAAGAGACATTCATAACCACAAAAGTTCAGTATGGAAGCAGAAATTTCTCAAGTCCTGAGATCTGGACTGTAACATAATAGAAGGAAAATACTTTTTTGGGGGTGTTGCTTTTTTGATGTTAGCCTTGTTTTTCTCCAGAGGAAGGGTTTATTTTTTGCATAATTACTCCATTTCACATATTTCTTCTCATTGGAGATCCTACTTTTCCACATCCATATGCAGGTTGACAAAAAAAATCCTTCCAGCATGTTTGATCATACTTAGATGACTCTTCCACAGAAGTATCTATTCACAACATTTAATCTGAATATCTGAGAAGTATTTAATACATTGCTCAAGTTATTCTAAAACAGGTGAAAAATGTCACTTTGTCAAAACTGAGGCAATCCCAGAACTGCCACAGTTAGGGCAGTTAACTTGGACATGATGTTTTAGAGGAGAAAGGCTCTCTCCCGCACCTTTTTCTCCGTGTATTTTTTTGTCAGCTGATTTTTCATATATGTTTTCCATACTTCTTTACAGAGAAGACTTCCTTTCATAGAAGGTTTGCTTTTGTTTCCTTATCAGGGAAATTAGATAACCTCCCTCCCAAATTCTAAGTGAACTGACACATGAAATTATAGACCTGAACTTGTGTTGCATGATTGGAAAATACCAAACCTACTAACACAAGAAGGGAAGGACACAGGAAGTGCTCATTAACGTAACCTCATCAAGGTCACAACTGATTTAGAAATTAAAAAGTAAACACAAAGAACAAGTAAGAAGTAAGATATAATGCAATATATGTCCACCCAAGTTAGAGCATGCCAGATCAGCCTGATATCTTTATTGGGGTAGATGAAGTTCAGGAAGAGTGCATAAACTGGATTTTATTAAGATATTTATCTATGGGCTTATTTGAGAAATTATTTGATTGAAGAGCAGTGGAATTTGCACAAGGGTTGTAAAGTGGGTAATAAACTAATGGATGGGAAGATAGCTGTTCTTAGAAGTTAAGGCCTTAGAAATGAAGGAGAAAGGTAACTCGTGGAATTCCTCAGGTGTCACTGATGTAACTAATTTGATTTTCTATTTGATGGGTTGGGACAAAAAGTAGGAGGTGATGGAGGAAAGCTAATAGAAATAGAAAGATAAACCAAATGGAAAGGACTGGGTTATTGGATGGGAAGAAATGAGTTACATTTGGGCCCAGGCTGAAGCATTGTAAAGACCAAAATGCAATAGCGCAATATGCAGGTCATGTACTTCAGGACTTAAGATAAGAATTTCTGCTAGAATGTATGAGTTTATCAGCTGGAAGTGACCAAGAAAGGGAAAGACTGCTGTATTGGCTAATTGGAGGATAAATATCAGTAAAACTATAAGACGCTTTTGATAAGCTAACATTTTTCATGGAACAGAATTTCTGTTTCCTGTAAACTCTAGTAACAGTGTGAAATTTATCTGGAGAGCCAAGAGTTTGGATGAAATATTGTGCTCTTGAGAGATAGGCTATGCACAGTCCGAGAAATACTGTTTTGATGTATCCCATTATGACAAGGTTCCAGTGTGATCCTTGATAGGATTTGAGGATTTTTTACTTTTCCCTTTTTTTTTTTTTGCCTTTTTTCTTTTTTTTCTTTTGCAAAGCTTCCTGACTTACAATTTCACAGTCAGGCAACCATTTCAGCAGAAGAAATCATGAGGTACAAGTCAAATCTAAAAAACATCTCTAGTGCTAGACACAAAGTCCTCTGAAGTAAATGGAAAGAGTCGCATTAGCTTCAGTGTGCTTTAGTTACAAAATATAAAATGTAAATGTCATGTTAATACATATTTCCTGCCTATAATTAGGTGCTTTTGATGGAAACTTAAAGAGAGAAAAAGCAGGGAGGGATAAAGATAGTATTCGGGTAGCTGTAATGGAGGCATCCTAATAATCTAACCATGCAGCAAGTTACTGAGCCAGATATACCATTCAGTGCTAGTCCAAAAGATTACTCATTCTCTGGGTAAAATTCATTAACCTTTAAGTACCACTTAATTAAATCCTTCTTTACAAGTGTCTACCTCACTGTGACAGCTTTAAGCTGTTTACAGCCCTAAGAGATAGAGCTGAAAACCTAGTATGCCTCTCTCCACTGAGAAAGTGTATGCTGTATATTTATTGACTTGCAAATTTTGACAATAAAAAAAAAAATGAAAGTGGAGGTCATTACAAGGTTTTGTTGTATTTTTGTTATCATTTACTACTCTACTACAGTGTTTTTGCAAGTGTTTTTAGCTATCAATTAATATACCTCTGCTTCATAGAGAAAATGCTTGTTTATTTCTTACAGTTAATTTTTAATAAGAATGTGGCTAACAAGAAATCCAGTTTGGTAAAATTATATTTGAGAATTCTGAAAATCCTGCTTAGAAAAAAAAAAAAAAAAAAAGATTATGTTGGAGATAGAAAGTGTGATTCGACTTTCAGAGAGGAAAACCTGACTTAGAGCAGATGCTCCTTTGACTCTGAATGGAATAAATAATGAAGACTCAGAAAGAAACATAAAGTGGATGAAGCTGAAAAGCTGAAGAGAAAAGGAGTCCAGTCAAAATAAACTGCAAAATAGAACAGACACAAAGATTAAGGAAACATCCACCATATTCCTACAATGTCCTTCTGGAGAGGATCGCAGTAGCCCAAGCCTGGAATAGCAAAACATACTGAAGAACTGGAGCCCAAAATAATTTCCAGAAGACTTCTCAGGAAACAAGGGAAATCAGGAAAGTCACGTTTCCTTGTAATCTGGTAAAGGAGAGCTACAGTATTGGAACACTGCACTAGAAGGACACTTCTGTGTCATTGAGACAACCTGAGAAAAGTATGGTACTATTTTAGGAAGCAGAGACAAGCAACATGCAAATTGTTTATAGGAGATTACCTGTACCTTTGTAATTGCCAAGTACATCTCAAACAGATTAGAATAAATAAGGATTTTATTTAAAAGATGAATAAATACACAAATTAACATAAGCCAAGCGCTATGTAAGTTCTGGTAGCTAATTAAAGAAAGGACTTTCCTCCCCCCCTCCCCCCCACCTTCATAGCAGAAAGCAAGGTCATAACTAGAGATGTGATCAATATGTTCAAATCTTCAAAGCATTGGAAATTAAAAGCAGGCAATCAAACTCATCAAATTGAACTATGGATAAGAAAATTACTTTGTCAACTTAAATCATGAAAATTTACAGAGGAGACAGACCTTTCCTGTTTGAGACACTTAGCCAATGTTTAAAAAAAGTTTAGTGTTTTTTCTTTCTACCGAAGGACAAAAAGATCTGTAGGATGTGACTGTCTGTTGGACAGTCCACTTTGATCTCAGATTCTTGCAAGAATAAACTGTCCAAATATACAGTCATTGTATCTTGGCTTGCCTTCAGAAAGTTTAGTAACGCTTATAAAAAATGTGATTTATCATGTTCTCCTCCAGTTTCCTATTGCTACAATTTATTTTGTTTCATACCTTCTGATAACACATAATCTTTGTGCAAAGGTGGAACACTTAAAACTTACACACCAGCAGCTTCCGAACACCACCACTTTTAACTCCGAAGAATCTATAGACTAATAGGAGGGTAACTGGGACTTACTTTCAGGAAAATAATAAATAAGCTGTTCCCACACCAACAGCCACAGCTTATGCACACAAGCAAAATCTGAATTGAAGACGACCTTCATTAAAACAAATGTTGCTTCACCTTTGTGGGAAAGGCTGACAGTTCAGACATTTTGGGAACAAGTAGTGCGGAAAAAACATTATATGTCAAAGCTCTTATCGGTCTGGTGTAAGACCAAATTCTTGCATATTTGTTGCATTTCAGATGACAATTGACACAGTGAAAAAAAGCAAATTGTATATGGCCACTTGTTTCCCTGGCCGTGGCTGACTCCTCCAGGGTAAACACATTGCAGCTGGAAAACATGACAGAAGATCTTGGTAACACCGGGGCAGAGAAAACAGGAGAGGAGACATAGCTGAGTTCCACAGTCTCTGCTGATCTCCTCCCACCTACTATGGCAATTTAAACAGGGGTAAACAGATCTGCCTCAGAGATTTTCCTAATAGCTAGGAGGAAATTCGTCCCCTCATCCCACAGAGATACAGGTCTGTTTGGGAAGAGCAGATATCTTTGTGCTTTACCAGTAAGAAAGGAAGCAGTATGGAGCAGTCATGTCAGGGAAGCACAATTAAGTGTTCAGTTCTTGGACCTTGCCCCTGATTCTAGTAGAAAAAAAAAATTTAAAAGGCCATTTGTTAGCAGCACTAGATTTTGTCTGGATCACAGAAATTGAACACTCACTTTGAAGGGCTTTTACACTTTACTTCAAATAGTTTTTATCTTGGGTGCCGTGGCAATTGCCATCTGATTTGCCATGCTGGATCTGAAACTGTGTTTTGGCAGGACGTAGCAGGACAAAGTCTGTGACAATTTAATGAGATGGTTTTTGGCTTCTGCACAAAGGAAGAAAATAAGCAAAGGCACACCAGTTCCAAGTTGTAAGCTCCTGCCTAAGCTAGTGTCTCAAGGACATTAAGAACACAAAGTATGCCTATGGTATCAGAATTTTAAAGAAACCCTTCCTCACAAAACAGGAATCCCAACCCCTACCTTGTGTCCTCTATCCTATCCTCATTGGGAGTCCAAGAAAACCTGCAAAGCTGTGCAACACTGCATTCCCAGCCTTGTGTACAGCCCAGCCTTGCATTAGAGACCACTTACTGGCACCTATGTCTAGATTTTCCATAGGCCCTGTGGAAAAAAACTCTGAGATTTAAGAAGCACAACATCAGCTCTTCAACAGTCTACCTTGCATGTACGTCATTTGCCATGCAAGAGAGTGATTACTCACTCACGCGCAGAGCACACACCTGCCCTATGTCCAGAGGGATTTGAACTCTCCAGAAGTAAATCTCCCATGCACAAACACCCCCTGAGCTGCCCCACTGCAAGAGTGCCAGACTGCCTCAGGCCATCGCTAGCAGCCGTCCTGTGGGGAAAGAGAGAAAAAACCACAAATATTTGGGCACTTTGTCCTCTGCCACCAGCTCCTGAAGGCAGGTGGAATGCCAACAAAACCCAAGCTCAGTGTTAACAGAAAGAAGGAAAGGAACAGGAAAGGAATAAGTTAGCCCAATCACAGAAACTCTATGATTAACTTATCTATAGAGGAAATGGTCATCACTTGGTAAAGTTGGAAAGAAACACTGTCAGAGAGGGAAAAATCATCCACAAAGTAGATTTTTCATTATAGCACAGCAACAGTGTGGAAAAGGTTGACAGTTAGTTTGCAGTCATCTATGCCTNAAAAAAAAAAAAAAGTGAGTTTTGATGCAACCACCTTACAGGATAAGAAGTTAAAAAGGTTTTCAGTGACTAGGGAGCACGTCACCCAGGACCATGATCCACAGTAAGAAGTACACCGTAAAGCAGTACTCCTTTTTCACAAGTCAGAATTTGCTTTAACTCAATTACTGTGGCTCTTAGTGAGCCAAAGCTCAGTCAGGTGAAAGGAACTGATAGATGCATATGCTTTACCTAAATGACTATAACTCTTAGCAAGCAAAGATCCTGCCAGGTGAAAGGAAGAGATAGAGGCAATACCAATAAAACTTTCCTAAAAGTATTTTTACTCTGTAAAATAACTTTTCTAAAATGTGCAACATAAATAAAAATCCTGGGTTGTTTGCTGTAGTAGATGGGTTTATTTAACATGTTTAGGACAAGCAGAATAATTCATTCATAGCTTTACTTTTTGTGGATCAGCCAGCTGTTCTGTGCTTGAGCCAATAAAAATGTTGCTCACATCTCCAAGCAAAGCAGCAAATGCAAGATGAAGAACCACCCAAAACAAGTACCTACTAAAAGTAGGTTGCTTAGTCTCTTGGAAATTGTATTCAACAACTATTTGAATGTCAAGTTAATAAAGGTATACAAATTCATATCTGCATTTTAACTGACAGCCTCAGCATTTTTCCACCTTTAAACCACAATGGATTATGCTTGTATGTTTTCTGGTAGATGTAGGTGTAGCCACAAGGAAAATTTCCGGGACAGAGATTATGAAAAAGCCCTCACTGATTGGTTTACGAATCAAAGATATATATTTCACATTTTATAATCACAAAGTATACCACAGCATTTGGAAGTCATCTGTCAACACAGAACTTAATGAAAAAATAAATTAAATTCCTTTTACTGTTATTTTTTCTTCCAGCTGCACCGACTCCAAATAGCCATCAAGGAAAGGTCCCCATTAGCTGCTATGTCAGTGTGGCTTTAGAAAGCAATTCCCTAAACTTTCTTGTGGCTGCTTTCCAGCCACCTCACTTTAAAGGAGGTTGATGAAAGAGGTACTACACTAGCTCATCACCAGTCCTGGTTTTACTCTTGCAGTTATAGAAGTAACACATCGAAAAGGTTCTGGAGGGGAGATCAGCATCCTGAGAAGCCCTAGAACAATTACCTGTTAAAGGAACACAATGGCACGTTAAGGGTATATTCAAGATCTCCCCCTCTTTGTCAATATTAACTGCAATCTAGGTTTTCCCACTGACTTATCCTATTGTTTCTTTAAGATATTGCCTATGACTGCTTCAGCTACCATTTTGAAGGTCACCTCTTTCCCCTCTGCCAATTGTTCAGTTTGTACTTGGCTGTTTGCATTTCTAGTCTCAGGGGACTAGAAATCTCCTTCAATTTCCTGGCTGTATTTTTTGTTGTTTGTTTATCCCCTTTCTTCCTTTGACCAAAGGTGGTTACAGATAGTAAAATGCCAGACTGTTGGAACCTATTCTTGGATCTTGCTTCTTCTCACAGGATCTCTCACTAAAAAGCATCTTCTTTCCTTCACATGTACACCATGAACTATGTGGTCACTCACCATTTACAGTTCCTTCAGAGGTTCACCTGCATCTCCAAGTCCACTCTGCAGTTCTGCAGACAATGAGGAATGTAGTTACTACCTTAATTTCTTACAGTGAAAGGGACTGGGCTCATTTCAGAATTAACCTGGAGATTTTAGTGGGTGGAAATCATGAGCTATCTTCAAAGTATTAACATATAATCCACTCTCAAAGTAACAGTTTACACTTGTACGTTGTATCAGTGTAATGAAAGGTATCAGCAACCCAAAAAAAGATCCAACGTATATCCAAAAGCTGCTAGAAACAGCTTTTAGTTGATCCAAACATCAAAAATTCCACTTTGGATCTTCCAGAGTCCTTTAAAATATGAAATACCCTTTAATCTGCTTTTAAAAGGCTATATTTTTTCAACTAATGGTTTCAGAAGTTTTGAAATATGGCTTCAGCTGTTGCCTAGAGCATCATCTCTCTCCCTTTTTCCTGGATTAAAATATCTGAAATATATGAACAGTGTTAAAGGAACATGGAGCACCTTAGCTTACTGCTGTGAGAAACTGGACTCTTCTGCTGAGTAAGCATGCATCCCAGATTAGATCTCCATTGTACAACTATTTGAAAAATTGTATTTCTCTCTTGTGGATTTGAAATGCGTTTTGCTCCATCAGAATGGGGAGTCAAGTTCTTTCCCTCTCCTGTTTTCAAAATGTATCTAATATAATATATCAAAGCTGAAACAAAATATTTCAGTGAGGTAAAAGTGAAATGTCTTGGTGACAACTTGTAGAAAATGTTGACAAAATTGGTATTTCCCTGAGAAATCTTTTTGTGTTATCACATCAGTATTTTGTATGGAAAAATTGTTCACTTGGACCATGTCAGTCCATTCATCAAAATTATTTTGATAACTTTTATTTTATTGAAACAGCCCATAAAGAAAGTCTGTGCTACAAAGAGTATTCTATTATGATTTGGGGTACCTTTATTTCTCATCAGCAGTGTAGGTCATTGAAGTTTCTACATGGGTGTGCTCTTTATCTGGACATCTTTCATTACTGCCTTTGTATCCATAAGTACAAAATGAGTAAAGAGATACTATGAACATTGTCCTACTTGTAATTATGCACATCTAATTAGTGAAAACCCTCTCCAGAAACATAAAACAAGTAAATTATTCATGCTCATGTACCCTACACGAAAATGTAAAGTTTTCCGTCATGTCTGTATTATGCTCATCACAAATTTTCCAAGTGGACTCTCCCTGTTTAAAGTAGTGACAAGGATCTTCCAGAGTCCTTGCGCTCTGTAATTGGGGACAGCTTTTTACTGCCTAAAACTTCACATGAACTCAGTGAATTGCCTTAGAGTTACTCCTGACACACGCTTCTGCAAGCAAGAAGAGGCACCCTCAAAAAAGGGATGTTTATTCTGTGTCCAATAAACATGAATATAGCATACATATATTTTAATCAGAGACAGAGATGAAGAGAAATAGTTAATCAGAAGTAAAAGAGGCAATAAATACAACTGGATGTTGTAGATACAAAGATACTTCAGCACCTTTAAAAAAAAAAGCCAAACAATTTTAGTGATTTCCCTTGGCAATTCTTGTAACTGTTTCGTTTACTCTTGCACAAGAACACAACATATAGCTTATATTCAGTTTTAGCTAACCAGTTTTAGCTACTTCTGAAAGTCAGTGGACTCTTCTAAGATATTTCTACTGTTAATTTTTCCACTCTTTATTTGCCTTTCGATCTCTACCTTTTCTATTTTATTTCAATCTGCTGGACAAAAACTGTCGCAATGCTGACTTGGTTTCTGGAATAGGAGATCCCGTATATATTGTATCTAGATGACTCTTACTGAAGAAGACTAGGCAAAAAAAAAAAAAAAAAAGATGTTGCAGAAAAAGAAATACTGGAGATTGATTATGACATTCATGAAGAATATTGATGTATCCTATGCAAAAAAGCAGTATAAATTAACATCTGCCTGTCAGAAGATGACAGATATCTGTTATAAAATACCTGCGTGGTGTTTTCTTTCAGGCTCAGCAACCTGCTCAAATGCCATTGAATTGAAAAGAAAAAAATAACAGACAGATCACAGGTTTTTTCATATACTAAATCACACCCTATAAAATTTGCCAGCAAGGAGTGTTCAGCCACAAAGATAAGGGGAGACACACGATTAAAAAAATCATTTGGTTTGCTTGCATGAAGTGTTACACTACATACCACATTTGGGGTCAAGACGATATTTTCTCACAAAGATTAGTGGAAACAGTAAAAGTCTTTGCTTTCCTCTGGAGAAAAAGGTTGAGCATGGTCAATCTGAGGACCCCAGCTCAGACCCAACATCATGGGCTTTCAGGTGACAGAGTTGGTTATGGGTGGTGGATGCTGTGACACCGGTTGGCTAAGTGCTGTTGTTGTGACTGTTTACTAAGTCATCATCGCTAAACTGCAGATAACTCCTTGGTTTAGGTAAAATAAGTACAGGCAAAGAAGAGCAGAGGGATAGAGACAGGTAGCATTTGGTCAAATTTAGGAAAACTGGATCAGCTTTATCTGCTGTTACCAAGGAAGGGAGGTAGAAAAAGCATCATTAATCCCCTCATTCCCTAGCAGTGCCTGATGGAATAAGCTCACCTCTCTTCCAGCTCTCAACAATCGCACCAATTTAATGGTGCAGGCTGTGAAGAAGGCAACAGGATCACCAAACTGCATCTCTAGCAATCACAGGGAAACAGAAAAGTCTGCAGAATATTTTCATCTCACAGCCCAAGTTCACCGAGGACCACAAATGATTGCTACCAGCCTAGGAGAAATTCACAAACAGAATCCTCAATTCTAATGTGCTGCAAGAGGTGTGTCGAAGACCTTAAGACCAGTGCCGCTCTCCGAGTCCCAACAACAGCGATTTGCTGAGTGAAACTCCCAGGTAGTCATAGGAAGTCGTTCACACTCTGCAAACCAGAGTAAAGCAGCCCTCATGCTTTTTAGTTACAATTGAGGATTTAATAACATTCTGTTTTCCCTTGACTGAAGTACACTGACAGCTAAATTAGGAACATGTGGATTATTTTCTCTGATAAGTATTGAATAGGTAATGGCTAGCATAGTTTTCCATTTTAATTCTTGTCAGGTGTGTAAAGGGATGCTCAGATTCCCAGGCTGCACAGGCTCATGAGAATCCACTGAAAGCTAGAGTCAGTCAAACTTGGCACTTTGAGCATCTCCAGGCTTCTGCCTCTGACATTGCAATTCACAAAGTTCCCTCTAGAACACACCTAAGGAAAAAAAAAAAAAAACCTGTACAGAGTTGACACTGACAGACGCAGAGGGGCTAGTTGTTGTTTCTGGACATATGTTTGAGTATTGCTTTGGCCGTGAAACTTATAAACCTCAATTACCACTCAAGAGAGATGTCTCTTCTAATCAAATCATCTCTTAAACAGCCCGGGCCCTCTCTGGTCACAGCCATGTTTTTTTTCTTTCGTGGGGTGACTAAGCCATTCTTCCAAGTTTTCCAGCTTACCTTTAAATTGAAAACAGCACAAGCAGATCAAGCCGAAGAAAGCTTTCACGCTTCACAAAGTCCTAAAATATATTCTCAGAGTTGTCAGAATACAAATGCTAAACAAGAAGGGTTTGGGGACAACTTTGAATTTTGATTGAATCGTTATGTTTTAACTCTCTCTTAATGAAAAAAAAAAAAAAAGAACATGAGAGTGCCCACCTTAGGGCTTTTCTTGAAAAAGCTTCTTGGTTTACATACACATCTATCAGTCCGCAAATAAGTGTATAAAAATACCTCAAGAAGCTGACTTTCCATCTCAATAAACAATTAGGGACAGTTTTTATGAACATGTTGATCCACATATTTTTTTAACATTAATTCTCTATAGTTTTTAATCACATTAGCTTGTTGCCAATTGATACATGATGTTTGTAATTCCATGTTGTATTAGTGAAACGTGGCTGATCACCTGCTTTGTGTCTCCCTCCTGTTAAACACAAAGGAGTGAGGAAAACGATAGGAAGAAGCATTTGAACTTTTAATTTCTGGAATATAGGTGAGGGAATAAAAATAAATCATGTAAGAAAATGATAGTTCTTTCCCCATCTGAACTCCATAGGGTAATATTGCTTTAGATATTTATTAAAATTTCTTGGCTGGATGTGGTACCTAAAGTTAGTCTTCTCCTGTTATAGTCACGCAAATTGCATACATACTGTAACACCCCTGCTAAGGAACACAGGCATTTATTTATCTTAGGCTTTCTGTTGGATACGATCAGAACTGCAAGGAGCATTACCCTCCAACAGCGTGAGGTTTTTTTTCCCCATTCATTGAAAATACAGAACGGACAAAGCAATCTTCCTTCATTCATAGGAAGGTTCCTTCCAACCTCAGTTATTTGGTGACTGAATCTGGACTACAGAAATGTTCTAAAAAAAGGAAAAAAATAATATTAAAAGGAAGCACAGAGGAAAGTCAAATCCATTTCTTTATTTATGTTAAAATAAATAATTTTAGAACTAGTCTTTGGATGTGGCATGAGTCCAGTTTTAGAGTTTAAAAAAAAAAAAAAGAAAAAAAGAGAATTACAACTGCACTTCAAAATAGGGCTAAATCAAGTAATGTATGTGGTAGGGAAAGCAAAACAAGCTGTAATGAGAGCAGATGTAGCTCGCTGCCCATATAAACCTTTTTCCACTGTCAGTCCCAAAATAAAACTTTCTGTGCTGAAAAATTAAATTCAGTAGTTTGGCTGACAAAGGAAAAAAAAAAAAAAACAAAAAAAAAAAAGCACTGTGGTGCCTAGGAAAATCCCTGTGCCAACCAGTAATGCCTTGCTGGAGTTTTAAGGATCCTTAGCTGAAGCCAGCGAAAGGAGAGGGTGGCACTGCCCCCATGGAGAGAAAGGGGGAATCAGGCAATTGCCCTGCCCCTGCTGGGTGTCCCCTGAGTGGGAGCTGGGCAGCCACGAGGTTGAGCTCACTCCAGAGTCTGAGTCTGTGCCACCACAGAAAAGCGTAATGGGGGAGGTAATCTATCATCTACCACTTACTCCTGTTATCAGTAAATTTAGCAATCCTTTTTAAAAGTCCTTGCTCCCTTATAATGTTATTCCTAGGCCTTTCTGTAACGGTTGCATGACAGAATTGCAAGGGCATTGAAGTATCATCATTTCAGTGGGAGTTAAGTACCTCAGGGTAAAAATCTTTTATACGTCTATCCCCACGCTTTGCTGCCTAAATACCCTCAAGAAACTGGATCCTTCATAGCTACTCAGAAAAAAACCAAGAAAATAATCAAACGCCATACTCTTCTGCTATTTATGTTACATAACAAAGAGTAAAAGCAGCAGAAATAGCAAACATGCAGCCTTTCACATAATGCTGTGTCTATAACACGGGTTATTCCCAATGGCAGTTGAAAAGGATTGTGTTCAAAAAGTTTCTTTTTTTCTTCATTTTCTTTCCTACCTGACAAAACCTAATGCATTTCAACAGGAACTGGCAGACATTTTTTGAACTTAAAAGGTGAAAGTAACTATAGAAATATGTATTTTTGTAAAGTTATAATAAATAATAAATATATTTCCTAATTCAAACTAAACAATGAGAAATAACTTTTGCTTAACTGTCAAACCGCTTAGTAGTAGTTATTTTGAAAGGCACATAGTTTATAATTCATTCATTTTAATTTACCTCTTGTTTGCAGTTTGGGTTGGTTGGTTTTTTTTTTTTTTAAATTTTTTTTCCCCCCCTTGTCAGATTCACTTGATTCCCTAGGTAAGTAACAATGCAACCCGGAGATCCCATTCTGCTATTTATTTTTCTGTCATTTTGCATCTGGGTTGGCAGTCTTCTTTTTCAAGTCATTTAGATTGTTCTTTTGCAGTAAGCCATGAGATCAGAAATTAAGGTGATATAAGCTGGAACTCATATTACAGCATCTCTATATTATTCTAAAATTTGACATATCTAAGCATATTCTAGCAAGACCAGCTCAGTCACATAGCGAGGAACTACCCACAGTAAAGACTCTCCTTCTGCACCTAAGGTTTTTGGATTTCCCCTACCCTTGTTGTTTGTGGGTTTGAATTTCTGGAAGGAAAACCAAAAATAAACCAAACAACAATAAAAAGAAATAAAACGACAACAAAAAGATAATCCTGACATGAAAGGTGGGATTGGATATAGCCAATATTTCTCTTTCTAAACGGAGAATTCCAGCATACTCACAAATGGTGAAGCCATGTAAATTGGCTCATTACTAAAAGCTGGAGAGGGACTTTTTATGAGGGCATGTAGTAATAGGACAAGGGGTAATGGCTTCAAACTTGAAGAGGGTAGATTTAGATTAGATGTCATGAAGAAGTGTTTCACTATAAGGGTGGTGAGGCACTGGAACAGGTTGCTCAGAGAAGTTGTGAATGCCCCATCCCTGGAAGTGTTCAAGGCCAGGCTGGATGGGGCTTTGAGCAGCCTGGTCTAGTGGGAGGTGTCCCTGCCCAGGGCAAGGGGCTGGAACTAGATGATCTTTAAAGGTCCCTTCCAACTCTAACCATTCTAGAATTCTATCATTAGAGGTGAAACAGGCTGACCAAAGAGTGCACAGAAAGATTAGATTAGGCATTCAACAACCATTTATGGACAGAAGGACTGTTCAGGCAAAGCTGCTTATACTCCTGATGAAGACTCAAGTGCCTCAGATTTCAGGACAAAACTTTGCTGGATACCCAAGGCTGTGCCATTAGACACATACAGTTAGTCAAACTGTGAGACTATTTCCTTTCCAATGGTATTCAGAATGAAGATAACAGCATCACAATTGAATTTATCCAGTACAAAACAGACTTGCTCCTTACAGGTGCTCAGAAAACACCTAATTTTTTTCAAAAGAATCTGAAAAGAATGAGTTTGAAAGAATACTGGCACTCTGCCTGCTTTTAAGTAACAACTCATTATTTACAAGACCAGTTTCTCACCAACACCAGGTTGCCTCTTGTAAATTAGTAACTCAACAAAAAGCAAGTAAACTCTACAAGGATCTGTAGTCTGGACCATTCAGTAATCTAGAAAGGTATGGATACAATTCAAGGGAGTAAAGAAGATGCCTAGTGAGAAGGCAGATTTCAGAGGATCTCATGGTATTAAGCAATACTGATGAAATCCTGTTCAAACCAGTATAGATAAAATTGAATTCAATGTTGATAAACCCAAAGGAACCCAAGTGAGGAACAAACAGACCTAACTACCTGAACACAATGGTAGGCTTCACATTAGCTGTTATGACTAAGGAAGAGATTTTAGAGCCACTGAACATAGTTCTCTGAAAATATCACTTTCCTATCTGTAATGTCAAAGAATAAATCGAACTATAGAAGTCACTAAGACAGAGAGGGCAAAGAAAATATTAAATGCTGCTGCATATATTCATGGCATATCTGTATCTTGATTCCTGTATGAAATGTCTGGTCACCTGTTTCAAAAGGGATGCAATACATCTGCCGAAAGTACAGAGAAAAGTGAAAAAGTTGATCAAAGGTATGGCATGACGTCAGCATGATGAGAGATAAAATTAGCTAGAATTGTTAAGGTGGTAAAAGAAAAGACAGCAGGTGGGAATATGGTAGAGATATATAAAATAATGAGTGGCATGAAGAAGAAATATTATTCAGATCATCATAATGTCAGAACAAAGGGGCATCAAATTAAATTACCAAACTGCAGGCTTAAAGCTGAGCATACTTAAACTACAGAACCATCTGCTCCAGGAAGATGTAGAGGCCAAAATTCTAAATGGGATCAAAAAGTAATTAGATCTAGGGAAGAAAAGTTAAGGGCTATTAAAGAGAAAAACACTACCCGTGGTTTGGTAAGTCCTTACACCAGGAGCTGCAGCACGTGAGCAGGCAGAATCAGAGAACCCTTGCTCCATGCCTGCAGACTGGCCAAGGCATCGGCTGCTAGTCATGCTTAGAAACCTCCCTGGAGCTAGGCAAGTCCATTATAGCTGTTTTACGATAAAAATTAGCTGTGGAGACTTTCTCCCCATGGTTTTTCCATGGAAAGCTTAGAAATCCCAGTTTCTTACTGTTCCTGTAAGTGCATTAAACCGTGGGCTGTGAGGGAGAACCTAAGGGCAAGAAGTTGTTTAACTCACCGATTCTTCTAGTTTCGTAAAGCTACATAGTAGGCAAAAGCTGCAGACGTACTCCTCCCCTTAGTGTTTCAGTGCAGGTGTCACCGCGCTCAGCATGTTGTTGTGATGCATAACACTGGGGTTTTTACCCTTCCCATAACAGTGTAGTGCCATCTTTTTGTTCCCAGGTCAACCTCACGAGTTCTGCCCCCAGAACCAGCACCTACTTTTTAGAGCTGCTGGACCTTACAACACCCAGAAGCGCTTAGTGAAGCCAGAACCGAACTCCTTCCTTGTGATTCCCAAATGCTCAGTTTCACTGGGCTACAAACGGTACAGGTAGGGTAAAGGGGACCTGTGACAGAGCAGAGGGCACAGGCTGAAACCCCAGGCTGAGCAGCACCGTCTTTTGCAATAATACCCTTGTGATCCACCTGAGCAGACCTGATCCTGTCTTGTCAAAATGTTCAGGACTATAGAGGAGAAAAAATAGGACAACTCTGAGAGCAAAATAGTGGAAGCAGGAAGGTACAAAAAGGTTTGAAGAAACATGAAAACAAGTGCAGTCATCAATGAACAAAAAAGGAAGAGTTCTGATTTCAGTGCAGCCTTGCTGTGAAAGGAGCCCTGAAATAGGCCATATTTAGAAAAACAAGAACTGAATTAAGATTTCTGTTTCAAGTCTGAGAGGTTCCCTACTGGGAGCAGGAGCTGGCCATCTTTGCCAGTTCCACAAACTAGAAGAGAAAAAGGTAAGAAGGTGGAAAAGGAAGTCAAAAGTTGAGACCAGCAGTGCAGCCTGATGCTGCTGCTGCATTTGCCTCATTCAAAACTACATACATACCTGAATGCTCTTACAGAAGCTGAAAAAGCTGAACTGTATGGAAGTTCACTGGTCAGAATATTACCAAGAGCATAGTACAAGGCCATAAAGCACAGAAACAAATTTTGCATGTAACTGCACAGAGAAACGGTCACCTCATTACCTCTGCAGAGCAGAAACAGTGACTATTCCGCATCCTTTCCTATTTCAGATCCTGGAGTCCAGAAGACCGTCTTTTCTAAATTCATGCACTCTTTATGTGCCTATGTGTCCTGAACACCCAACGCTATCATTCAGGGAATGGTTAAGCAGATGGAGAGAGCTGCCAAAGAAAGCACTGGGACCTGTATTCATTGCTTGCCATATTAATACATTTATAAAACAATACTGGCCCTATACACCCTCAGGGACAGGAAACAAAGCAAGGATATTTGGAGTCAAGACCAACAGCACTGTATCAGTTTGTTCCTCATAACTCCCCTTGCACTGTGCTCCAAGCACTGGAAATGGAAGCAGCCAGTCCTAACTCTCCATTTCACAGCCATCGGTAACCTTAGAGGAAACCTTAGTCAGGCTGCCTTTCCAAGACCCCCAAAGCAATCAGTTTATCCATATGTTTAGTATATTAACTGCAATTTTTTGTAAATTCTGCCCATGCACTAAAAGATACTACTGGCCTGATGTTACAAGTGCAGTTCTGGACTTCTCTAACAGTTGCTTGCTAATAGACCAGGAAGCGGCGAACGGAAACTCTGCTTGGATTTGTAAGAAGGATGCCAGTGCAGTAAAACTGACTGAAAGAAATCATTGATTGACAGAGCTGTATGCAAACATTCGCTACTTCGGTCCACTCAGTTTCTAATTCTGCTACTCAAAAGGAGGAGCTACATTTTTGCCTGCACAGCAGGGCACGGAGAGGCGGTGCTGGGAGTGCATGACTACAGGCAGCAATGCAGGCAGTGGGGCAGGTACAAACCACCTGGCCTGGCAGCCAGGCTCCACCAAGTGTCATTGGCGTGAAACAGGAATCCACACGGTCAGAAAACAGCACTGCTGAAGGAGTTCTGGCCAATTTGTGGATGTCTCAGGACTGTGTGGGAAGAGAGGCAAGAGAAAAAAATAAAACCCAAACACAAACCAAACTTGTACAGAAACAAAGCAAAAGACTTTGGCCCCAGATGGACTATTTTGTGGGATACAGCTTGCATGTTCCCTCTAGCCAGGAATCAGAGAAAAGATGGGGAGATACCTCCCAGTTTTCTTTAAATATAAGTCCAGTACAGAACTAAAGGCATGTAGGAAAAGCACACAGAAGATAATCTTACTCCCCCCGCCCCCCACCCCCCTCAACAAGACTGTCTGGGAAACACTTACATACCATGATTTTAAAAAAGAGATGTCAAAATAGCCCTGATGCCTTTGGATGAAAAGCATAGAAAATCCAAAAAAACCACAGTAGAACTCCTGGAGATGTATGACAGCTAAGCTCAAGCTTTGCTCCCTCTGAATCAAAAGCAAAGGGTTAAGCCTTGCTTCCCCACAGCCCAGGTGGGTCCTATCTTTGGGGCCATTCTCTAAACTACATGCAGGAAAGATATCACCCTTCTGACCACAGAGGCCTTTATACAACCATTCCCAATTACACAAGCCACTCTGCGCATGATGGAAAGCCACGCAATGGTACAGCAGGTACATAGGACATTTGTTCCTGTTGCCAAGAAACAGTCAGTCCTACAGAATGGTTCTATTTTCCTGAGTGGAACATGCAAGTCTTTTGTACGCATGGTAAATGCCACCTTGTTAAAAATGAAAGCTAAAAGTGTTTTTCAAAAGTATGCAGGCACCCACCTTGCAAAAATGGCCTCTAAGTTTTATTTGCTGAAATGCTGAAAACACCTGCCTTTTGCTGTAAATACACCATTAGCATAGTATTTATAAAAAAAAACTTTTATAATCACTCTCTGGATTTCTAGTTGTGTATCCACACAGAGATTAGGCTGGGTCAGAAGAGACAAGGAAGAATTAGAAGTTACCCAGGCATCAAACAGAACCTGAAACAGCCACAACAGATAAGTTAAACATTACATACACATTACCCAATCAACAGAAAACAATTCAGCTAAAGGAGCAAACACAACCTTTTTGCTTCCTATTGCAAATGAAGTGATTTCATCTGGAGCATCTCAGTTTGGGGAAACGGTAGCTGAAGTACATATGACAAAGCAATATTTACTGTGCTATCAGTAGAAGCAATATTCATGAATGAGAAAAAAATAAGTCTTTTTGTATTCATTGAGGGTCTTGATGAAGCATTGCTCAGCTCCTGTAAAGGTTTTGCTGAAGGGCTGAGCACTGTGGGCCTGAAAGTAGCTATTTACCATGCAAAATCCATCAACTTTAATGAGCTTAAATGTAAAAGGAGAATAGTGAAATATGCAGAGCCCAGACCAAGATTGATTAAGCAAGACAAGGTTATTAAGCAGAGGATGGTCAGATGTTGCGTGGATATAACATGAGCATGTAAACAGGATGGATTTTGGTTACAACTGTCAGTGTGAGGATGGAAGGCAATATCTAATCTGTGTAGATCAACATATGAAAGAAAAGTTGGAAATCACACAACTATTTATTGGATCATGAGGTGTGGTTTGGTGTTATTACACTGTCATGTTAGCTAACGCCTTGCCAGGATGGACTCCTTGCTGACAATAAGCGTGTGTCAGTCTTTGCTTCCTAACTGCACTTGTGGTCTTTATCTGTGGACCAAAGTCCACCCTGGAGCCTCTATACAGCTGGCTTATCTGCACAAGGAATGTTGAGACCACAGGGATGTTATGGCATTCTTCAGCATCAATTATTTGAAGTGCCGGTGTATCTTCCCCCACACTGTGACTCCTGTAGATGCCCTATATTTCAGTAGTCACCCCTACACTTTCCTTCAGGGGGAAGGAGGTGGAAAGAAGGCCTTTGGTGATTGGCTTTCCCAAGGCCAAATAACTGTGCCCTAACTCTTAAGAGGGCACAGTGTTTGTAGTGAACAGAAAGGCAGGAGGGGAACAAAACATTTTCTTTCAGCTTCAATTTGCACCTCCCCAGTGAGCTATGAGAGGGCAGAGATTTCTTATATACCATGCCTTCAAGCAGATAACTTACTTGGAAAAAAGGAGTCTGCATCTCATTCACAAGAGATGAATGAACAGATCCTGACACCACTAGACCAGGACAAGTGGGTTAGTCTGAACTCCCAGGAATGTTGGTGGTCACTACTGCTGTGTCACTGTTGCTGTCATGCAGGATGAAGAGCTGCAGGTCCACTGAGGTCAGAAGATGCAAGAAGAAAAAAAGCACTGTGGGAAGAAGGGATGCTGGAGAGATGAGCCTTGAGCACTAATACATCTCAGCACCAATTTATCCATCACCTATCCAAAGAAACACGGCATGACAAGTGTTCTTAACTTGAAAGATGAATGGCATTTAGGGAGAAAGTTATCTTCTCATGTTAGGAAAAAGATTGAGCTGCTGGAGGAATAGCAAAACTATCGTGCAGCAGCATGCAGTGTGGTGAAATACACATTGGGAAAGGATGTTCTACAAGTAAGGACTGAAAGACAATGCTCCTCCACTGTTATTCCTCCATAGGTGCAGGGATGCATGTGTAATATCCTGGACAGAAACTCTTCTACCTGAGGACTAAAGGAACACATGGCTCATTTCTCCTTTATTCTTAATTTTCTTACTGAAATGCTTCCTTTATCCTTGATTGTCTTTGCCATCTGTGGTTCTTTGACTCTATCTCAAGAGTTTCTCTTGATCTGCTGTAGAATGCTTCCAAACCTAAGTATATTTTTATACAATCCTTGATCTGTTTGTTCCAAAGTATCTTTTCAATGTATTGTAACACCTTTTTGATCCATTAGGGATTTGATACAATGTCTTTTTTTATTTGCATATTATTTTGGTGCTTTTGAACACCAGTAGAATATAAAAGAAGAAAATAAATAACTTTTGATGCCAAGAAAGAGGCTTGGAGGTCGAATTTTTGTGTAACAGAAAGCAGGTTCTGCAGGTACTAGCAAAGAGTTTCTTGAGCAAAGATGGTTTTAGGCACAGAATATTCTGTATCTCTATGTTAAAAGTCTTGCAATTAAAAATAAATACTTGCTTTATCATCACACTATCACATTTTAAATTATTTATTTTAGCAGAAAGGATGCAATCACCACTACCAACAAAGGGGAGTCATTAAATGATTAAGATTCCTGCCCTAATCCCTATTAGCCTCAGAGATCCTTTCAATACTACACGTAAATGCATATCCTATTCATTGCAAGCACTGCTGTGGATTACATGAAATACTTTCATTCCATCTAGGAAAAGGAGTGCTTGCAGTTTAATGTATTTGCTCTTTACGTGAACCACTCTGCAGCTCTGGCAGCACTGACAGCTGCCCTAAGCGAAGGTATGTGACACCTTGACAACCATTTTACACTCCCAGATTATTAGGAGCCACAACAGTGCTGTTTCTAGATACACATGCGTGCCCCAGTTTGGTGAGTGACAGCAATTTATAGTGAAAGCAATCTTGAATGTTGTGCATATTAGCCACAATCTTTACAAAAGGCTTTTCTTTGTAATAGCAAGTAAAATGCACAGCATATAGGCTGGCCAGTTTCTCTAAAAATTTGCTTTTGTAATGGTTATTTACTATTTATCCGTGCTGCATGAAGACAGCTGTTTAAATGACATCCATGGTAGAAACACAGATGATGTAGTGCCAGAAAAAAAAATAATAAAAAATTGACTAAGGATATTCTATTCCTCTCTTTCGCTTTTCTGTAAGTGTCTATATTATGTGAATCTCAGTTCAGATACAGAGCTTCAAGTGGGGAAAAATGAGCCAGGGCTATTTTCTTGTTTTTAGAAAATGAAACAAACAATCCTCAACTTGAATTTCCCTGGTTACAGTACTCATCATTGGTCTGAGACTCTGACACAACAAACAGCACAGAAAAGCTTTTTGAAATACCACTTCAGTCTTATCCATAACTGGTATGACTGCAGAGTTAAAAACATTTAACTAAACCAGGTTTTGTCCCATTTCCCTCCCTCCCTTATCATAACTAAATGTACTGCTCCTCCCACATGAATATCTGAGTGACTTGAAAGCTGCCCTGGTAGGCCATGTTCAACAACAGCAGTTTAAAATCCACTAAAGTCTCTGTATCTAGCATTTCCAAGTATCTGGCTCTATGCAGCTTTCTGCCGAAAGCAGTGACTTACCCAGGGTGCCTGAGTCACACTTCAGAGGCTGTCAGATGCTCCTGGCACTTTTCATTAGCAGGGCACAGGGACAGAGAGGAAAGGGAGATTTTCTGTTCTTCCAGCCCTGCTTCTCACAACTTGTCTCTGTAGTAGATTCCCCTCAGCTGCAGGTCCTCTGCCTTGAGCAGTCACACCAACCCAGCTCCAGCCAGACTCAGGGACCTGGTAGAACCAGCCCAGGTGCTGCCTCTTTAGAGGCTGAATAAAGGATTTTTCCAATTTCTTTTTCCTAAATGTAAGACTTATTTTTAATCTAGCATTTAAACTTACAAGGTGCTGAGATTCTTAGGTAAGCAAACCACAATGCGTGGGTCCGTTCACTGGAGGCCAGACTGCACTAGCACAGGCTTTTCAGCCAGCATGGATCATTGCTAGTGGCTTTATATACTAAGTATCTCTATGTTCAGAATAATAAAGTTTAACATGATGCATTTTTCCTTAGGCAGAATCCTCACCCTTGCCTAATTTCTGCACCTCTCCTCTGACATCACCTTTTCTGACATTCTTACAGAAGTCTGGCATGAATGATTTCCCTTTTATTAACACAGGACTGCGACAGAAAATCTTCAGTGCGTTGAAGCTGAATTACAACTTCTCAGTCACCAGCTTGTACACAAGATAGGCATATTTTGAAATCCATCTTCCACTTAGCACTGATATTACAATCACAAATAGAGGCAGAGTGGCCTCACTACTGTATGCTCTCGAGCACCGTGCTGTCAATGTCATTCTGTTGCTGAAACCACTCCCAAGCTAGAATTGAGCCACAACACAGAAATCCCCAGTTTTGGCAGACATTAGTTAGGCAGGTTTGTATTTCATTCCTTGGTTGGATGTATAATTTCACCTGCCAATTTCATCATTGCCTCCACCTGGATCCAAACCTGTGCTCTATTATACTCACGACTAGCCTTCTTGTAACACACAGGTCAGCTTTTTAAGGTTAGATGTCTGAAGTTTGTCCCAGATTTATATTTAGGGTCGCATAAAGCTCCTACTAGCTTCAGATGAAATAGCTTCACTCCTAAACAGCAAAATTAGCTGAAGTCACCTTTTAGTTCCTATTTTGTTCTTGTATCAAAAGTATGAAATGTATCTTTATCAAAACTAATTCACGGTAAAAGCAAAACAGTAATTTACAGTGCTTGATTCAATCTCCCTCCTGGTTCAGCTGGCTTAGTTTGCACACTGTGAGCCTTGCACCCTACCTACTTGCTCCTTGACCACTTCTATTTGTCACTCCAGCTGCAGTCCCTTTCTCAGTATAGGCAACCAGTGCAAGAGCGCCTTACTCTGCTACAGATCTTCACTAAATCCTTCTTCACAAGTTACTTCTTAAGAGCATTTTGTAACAAAACCGTCACAGGTTGTAGCATTTCCTTCATCACAGAAATTGAAAATCATGCTGAATATTATGCCTGCTTTTTAAATGTCAGCATGGTGAAAGGAGTTTGTTAACTCTAACAGTACTCTATGACTCTATGCATAGTTTTGATGATAAAAGTTGTTTTCTTAGAAAAAAAAAAAACTAAATACATTTGAATATTTAGTCTAGCTTGCATCAAACCATACTCCCCATAGATGACCAAAACTTTGACAACTAAGTCACCTCAAATATTTCCCAAGAGCAGTTGCATCTCTGATGACTCACTAGAAAAAAAACAAACCTGTCTTCTTGGGGGAAACTACTGTGGCTACCTAAGCCACATTTTTTTTATTCTTCAGCTTAAATATGTTTGTACTTTTCCCTTTTAAAAAATCCAAACAGCTTAGTTTAGAGGAAGAACATACCAAGGACTACCTCAAAAAAGACTGTCTTCCACTCTGTAGGAAAACATTCTCTACCCAGCAGAGATAGGCCAATTCTTTCCACTTACAAAGATGTCATCTGCTTATTATTTCTCCATAAAATTATGTTTTGACTTCAGTTCCAAAAGAACGAAAACGATTTGCAACTACCATTTATAAGTCAAACCCACTGAAGCATCAAATCATATCAGACTAATAAAAGTGGAAGACTTTTGTAAGATCAAAAGCTATGCAAATGCTGCTTTGCAGCTCAGGTATATCATATCAGGAGGACCACAAGAGTACAGTCTTCAAATTATAATAAAAAAAAGGTTAAGTGTATGTACCGTTTTCTGTTCTTATTACAATCATGCATATTCATTAAAAGATTCTTCTTTTTTTCAGCTCTCTACAGCAGCAGTACAAGAAATCAGAACTACTTTGCCTAACAACAATTAAGACAGTTATGAAGGCGCTGGACTGATTTAACCTTTTCAATATCCTATAATTTTGACTAGCTGGCACCCTGCCCCTGCCTCGCAGCCCAGAAGCTGAAGCCACAAGTGTTAAGAAATCAATTGAGCTGCAGAAGAGCTTTGAAAAGGTCACCACAATACATTCAGCTACTGCCTTTCACAGCTTGGACGGGGGCTTAAAACCACCTTCTTGTGCCAAAGACAGCAATCACAAATCCAGAAGAATGGGTATGCCTACACTGTGGTTTGGAGGAAGACAAAAACTTAGTCTGCCCACGCTCCCAGTGGTTGGATAGGAGCCAGCTATAATCTGGAAGTTGTGCAGGTATATTTGCATAGCAGTATGGCCCTGAGTTTGAACTAACATGTTCCTCTGAGGCACATACACAACACACAGAAGTGAAACTTTTCACTGCATTCTCCATCTAGCAGAAATGTAAGTCTCAGGCAGTGCAACCTTAGGAAATGTCGTCCCCACGAAATGCCTTGAGAAAGAGAGGGTGAAAGTATATTCAGAATCTTTTCTGTCACGCTGCTCTCCTTCATGGAAAGGTTTTCAGGTACTTCATTAATAATACAGAGTCTTTAGCAAAGCACCAGATAGTTCCAGCCAGCACCGGACCAGTTCATAGAATATCAAAACTTTTCTTCTGTTTGATTCTGCATCTCAGAACAGGAGAGTATTTCAAAGTAGGAAATACACATTTGAACTCTGACTTCACTTAACAGACAAGTATGGGGAACAGAGAGAAAGAGAGTCTAGGCAGAAAAGCTTTGCAACATTTCCAGAAAATAACGATTCCGGTTAGGATATTTGCAAGAATAGCGTTGCCATTTTCCACACATTAATATCAGAAAGCCCATGCAAGTGCTCTCTGTTTACAGTATGCCGTATTTCTGTGCTTTTTCACAGGTTTAACCAAAGTAAAGAATGATCGCTTACTTCCGAGCTTAATATTTACATCAGAGCAGAGATGAACTCTCTGGTCTTTTACACAGGCTCCTTAGAAGACAGGACACACAGGACAGAGAATCACAAACCCATAGATGGAATTTTAAACAGAAGGTTGCATCTTATTATTTTTTAGCTTTAATATCAAGCCTTCCCCATCTCAAAGAACATGGCATTCCTTGAGACAACTGCAGCATTAAAGCAGCCTCACACCAAGCAATAACTTTTGAGATTGGCCTTTTCATCCTCCTTTGTCAGATTCTGTTTGCCTCTGACTCTTCTCATCTTCGTCCTGCAGGGAGAAATGCGGTGCACATGAAGGTAGCTGGAGCAGAGGCTGTAGGATCTCTTCTCCATCCAAGCTAACAGGATCAGTGGTTATTTCAAAGGTTTCATTTTCACCTGTGGGAGCTGTTGCCTTTGAACTTCTCGCTTGCTATGGACAAGTTTAAACAAAAAAGCAAACTCCACTTTAAGTGTGAGGATTTTAAATTTTTATTTGTGCTTTTTAATAACTAACACTGGCATTCTGACGGAGCAAGTAGAAAAATCTACAATACCTTACTGTGAAAGGGAAAAAAACGTCCTTCTGGATTCCAAGTTCTAGTCATAACCTATGATGAAATATTGCCATCAGAAATTCTTGGAAATGCAGTTCAAACACCATTTGGGGGCAGGAGGGGTAAATGCATGCAGAGAAAATGTCTTAACAACCACAAACAATCAGTTCTCCCTCTTGCCTACTTTATACCTCAGCCAATGGCAGCAGATAGAGCCACTGAAATCTCCTATTTATCACCATCACCAGAAGCAGGATCGATATTGGTTGTTATCAGATATTCTGAGGAAGAAGGGAGAGAAGAAAATACCCCAAGCAGCACAGCCTGCCTCTCCACGTAGGTCCACTGACCTCAAATACTCTCAGCAAACTTACCCATTTATTGAGACAAGGGCTATGTTGTCCTATGGTTTGTTACAATGGTAGCAAAATTAATAAAGAGAGACAAGTAGACTAGGGTCGGATACACTACCATCTCCAGGTCTGAGACGCAGACAGGTTTCATATTCCATTGGCCAAACCATGAGTACAGAAGTTGAGGAAGAGAAAGAGGTACTTTCAACTCTTCAGCGAAGACAGCAACATAAGACAACAGGAAAAAGCTGAAACAAGACAGTCAGCAACATAACTTCTACTCAGTCTATATGATTTCTGGTTTGAAATCTGGGGTAAGTTCAGGTCCAGCAGCCCTGAGTAAAACTTTCCCTAATGCTGATAACGATCAAGGGCATCTTGATATAAATTTAATACTGGTTTGCCTTATAGCATGAAGTTAAATAACATTATAAAGCAAATAGGTGTGGAGTACTGGTGTACTCCCCACAAGACCTTGGCCTCAACGGAAGTGAGTTGATTTTTTTCTTTTTTTTTTAAGTGGCTCAAGCACATTATTGCATTTATTTCAAAGACCCAGCGTGCCCGATTTGCTCTTCTGTTTCTGGAGCCCTCCTTTGTAATGGTAACAGGTATTTTGACCTTCCAGATTCTGCGCACCCTGAGGTGTAAGTTAATGGCAAAGTACCAGGCACCTCTTCTACCACTCTGCCTCTTTCTTTGCTTTTCATCCTCTGTAGTTTCCAACAATGTGACACAGCTTAAGGTACTGAGGAATACAGTGCTCCCTATGGCACAAGAAATTTTGCAAAATATGAGTATGACATGAAAGTTCTCCCAGGTGCTGTACTGCACATTGTCTGCACACTCGAGCAAGGAAGACCATCAAGATGCTTATTAGGATAGGAAAAGTTCTGTATCAAAGAGACCTCTTTCATTTCCATCCTGCTCTCTACTTCCACTGTTTAATGTCACATAACTTATCTAATCATTACTTCTTGGAATGGGAAAGGAAACAATTTCCTTTTACATACATGGGGGGATAGGTATTTTTCCCTTTTCTTTTTCTAAGACTTTCCACTGAGCCAAGAACTCCTGAGAACTCATAATTAAACATTATTTTACTTTTAAATCAAGTATTAATGATATATATGATTCATGCTTTGCAAATTGCATATTCCAGGGGGAAGGACTTCTGTTAAAAGACACAATAAAGTGAATATCTGGATAGAAGAAGATCTGTCTAATAGATGGAACAAGAAACAGATAGGCAGCTGGAGGAGCTTTTCAGGTAGAGATGAAAGTCATAAGTGTGTGTGTGAATTAAAAAGAACAGATCCATTTATCTCTGTCTCTTTACACCTGGGCTGAATGCTAAGAACCATCTGTCAAAACGGCATGTGAGGCAATAAAGAGTGTTTTGTTTATCTGTGAATAAATTAAGAGCCTCAGACAGGATTTCAGCAGATGTACAGTAAGTTAAGTTGATTCTCACAATACACTCTGGCAGTTGTCCTTTCTGAGGAACGCCAAGAGGTCTTTTGATGGATTTGCTCAGAGGTGGAGGGGGAAAATATCCAAGACATATGACAATCAGCTCTTTCCTTTCAGTATTGTCTTTCTGATTGTCATTGTTCTCCTTTCAGAGCAGACAGATGTTATATTTCTTAAGCGAGAACAGGCTAACCAGAGCTACTAGAAACTTCTCAGGACTGTCCCACTAAAGGGTAAGTGATTCTGGGAAGCAAAGAAGCTGCCAGATTTGAAGCATCTGAACATCACTGTGGCTGTCATCACTGATGGAAAGAGTGTTTCTACATATAAAGCTAAGGGATCTATTACTGGAAAGATTCAAAAGTGCTCACGTGTGGCAATCCTTCGATTAAATACCATTACTGATGATTAGAAACACAGAAACTGTAAATTAGTTGTTACCTGTGCTGTAAATGATATATGAATTTGGGCAAGTTATTTAACTTTCATCTTTCTGTTGGAGCAAGTAGGAAAAATAATTTCTACATTGTCTAGAATATATTGTACTAATCTGTTAATGTTTATCTGATATATTCCCTAATTTATATGCTAGGGATTTCTTCAATCAGGGTGACCCAAAATGGCAATGAACTTTAAAATAATCCTGAAATCTACAAATAGCAATTCCTGTATATGAAAATAAAACTTTCCAAACCTGCAGAATGGACCCAGGACCAATAAAACACCAACAAACTTTGTAGTAAGAGCGACTTGGGTGGGAAGAGAGAAATTGCCCACCGAAAGAGCTGGAGAGGAAGAAATGCCTAATAAAATGTTTGATGTTCACCCTAAAGGAACCATGACCTTATAATTACAGTACTCTGGGAAGGTCTCAAATGAGCCAAGTTCAGTTCCCACCTCTTCCACAGACTTCTGGCACAGCCTTGGCTAATTATCCAAATCCCTCTGTACCACAGAATAGGCAGGCATAACAGCAGCCCTCCCCACTGCCTAGTCATGTCTAGTTAGACTGTTAAAATGAATTGTTTCTCACAAAGTACGAGTTGTTCCCTCTTATGCTTTTGTGCAGGGCACTTAGCACAGTTGGAGTAAAGGCTTTAAGTTCTATAAGTAAAAAACAAGGCGAGGAAGGTATTTGTTGCTTCTCGTTATTATTCAAGTCTCTTACTGGAATAAGTGTAGGAGCTTTTCTTCTAAGGGCAGATTTTGCAGAATGACACCAAATTCTCAGACTGACCGACCTTGCCATCTCAGCAATGCAAATGAAAAGCAGAGGATTTGCACATGAAGTGGTAGGAGCAGCATATCGCTGGACCCTGCATGGAGAAGTGGCAAGGACTGAGAGTATCCTGGCACCCTTGATCCATTATCTGCTGTGTGATTTTGAGTATTTTTAGCAATCCCCTTCTGGGGAGGCAGAGGATAAATTATTGTCTGGCAGGTTATGGTAGGGATTTCAGTATACAGTGTTAACATAAGCTAAGAAGCAAGAGTATGAGGTTTCCTGCCTCATAATGCTCAGAGTTGAAATTTCCCTGGTGTGAGCTGTAAGTAGAATAAATCTGACCCTGCTAACACTACCTTAAATGTTTTTTTCAGACTGACTTAATTAGGCTGACCCTGCCTGTGGGTCCTGTCCCACAAATTAGTAGTAGCCTCTGTTTGTGTGACACACAAACAAATCTAGTAGTGTAGTTTGAGCTGTCATTCTGCTTTTCCTGTTTACAAAATATGTGCCTTTTTTAGCCTCTGGGTACACGTAATGGCTTCTCTTCTGTTCTCTACTCAGCAGAAAAAAAACTGTGTGTATATACCTATTTATGTGTCTTGACGGTATTAACTCATACAATATGTGGAAGAACACCCTGTACTAGAGGAAGTACTTGGTGGTGCTCTTGTCTATGGTCAATCAATACAGATCATGACATTCATAGTCTACAACAAGTACATTTTTCGTTGGTCCTGTATGTGTTGTAACCACAGATAAACAGCCGATTTGTTGATTACTGCTTTCTTAATCATGCCATTTGCCTTTCATACCACAAGATTCAACTCCATGAAATTCACTTCAGTATTCCAGGTCTAAGCAACTTCATCTGAGGAGCCTTAAAAAGGCTGACCTGCAAAAGAAAAAGTTTCAATTTCCGAATTTGAAATGCAAATTTAACCCTACTGATTCCCCTCCGTGTTGAGTGCTTGCCATGGATTACATGGAATTATATCAACCTGGGAACCGGGATGGAGAAGTTCTGTTCTCCTGAGTAGTAGACACCGATAGTCTCACCACATTACGTGTTTCAAAATCCATGGCTGTCTCTGTCTTTCAGGGTAAATGGACAGTTTACAAAGCTGAGCACAGGAGATTCTGCACCCCTATCTCTGGAATGAGTGCTGGGACTTAAAGTGACTGACCATACACAAGAATAATGTGTGTTATACTTTTCAAAGAAGGTTCACTTTTTTCCCATTTAGTTTTTTTCTCTACTGCTGAATCTCTTTCACATGTTTCATGGCAGGGATAAGACCCCTGGTCAGAGAACAGCATACTAACTTACAAGGGGTGCTACAGTAGCTGTAGGTCACCTTCACCTGTATGCCTTTTCAGTCCTGGACTGGTCCAGGAGATAGAGGCCCCTGGTGATGTATGGAAACCCTGAAATAAATTATAACAGCCAACCTCTGGCTTTAAAGTTATGAAGTTCTGCCACAATAATACGTACTGCATCGTGGCTCCCAATCTATTCGAGCTTTTTTGTCAGTAAAATACTCATCTGCAGTGTTCAAGATTTGTCCGGGTTTCAGATATTATTCGGGCCACAGTGGTTGTCACAAGGAGCCCAAAGCAGGGCATTTGTACGTGGGCAAGATGTCGTCAAGCTTTCACTAGAGGTAAGTCATTTCACTAAGAGGTAAGTGTGTGCCTTGCTTCAAAGGGATTTTGAAGCAATCAGATCCTGGCCTATAACAGATAAGAAGTAGTAGGTGACAGATTATAGAAGACAGAATAAATTGTCCAAGCTGTCTCTTTTAAACTTTCTAAATAATAATTGAGTGGCTTTTTCAACATGGGGCAAAATACACAAGCAGTATATACAGCAGGGTAATTGTCTAGCATGCTCTTTTCTTTGGTGTGACTTCATTCATGGCTCTTCCAACTGCAGGTAATGTGTCAACAAAATATTCATAGCAGATCATGGTCTCTTCCCCATCCTACATGTATTCACACCTGCCTGGGTGAAGAACAATGCTGAATAAGCATCCTAAACCTTTCTCATCTGAGGAAAATAATCCCCCCAGCGATCAAATACTATAGGAGATTAAATGTTCACACAGCTATCAGTAGCCCAGAGGAATTATGAATAAAGAAAGAATCACTTTGAATTTTAGGATAAACATATTTTTTAAGGAGATATACCCGAAATTAAAATTGCTTACTGTGAAGTTGCTTTAGAATTTGGTTGTAGATCTCTGTAAGGAAACATACTAGAACAGATTCATTCTGACACAGATCTGGTAGTTCAAACATCCATTCTATTCCTAAATTGTCCATCAAATGGTTCATTTAGAAATCTCAGATTCCATCAAATCCAATCTTTTTAGGCAATAAGGAGTACTTTAAGAATTATTTCAAGTAATTAAAATTAATAATAACATTTTCGCAGCTAAATCTTGAATCAGTTTTGCCTTCCTCCCTTTACTGTACCCATTACAGTGTCTCAATTCATCTGCCTTTTGGGTTTTCTCCCTTATTTAAATATCTTGTGGACTTAATAAAGAATTAGACACCTGACATACTATTCTATAAAATGTTTCAAAAAGGTTATAGAAAGGCTTTTTATTTTTGAGAAACAGCTTGTTTTCTTAATTTCCTTAGAACTTCCTCATTGGTTCAATTTCAGTTATGCTCTACAAGACTTAGTCATAAACATGCTCTTGTCAGAATGCTCCCTCATTTATGCCCTTGAGTCAGGCTGATGTATTAGACTGGTAGATCTCGTGAGAAATTCTTTATTCTGAGGGTGGTGAGACACTGGAACAGGTTGCCCAGGGAAGTTTTGGCTGCCCCATCCCTGGAAGTGTTCAAGGCCAGGCTGGATGGGGCTTTGAGTAACCTGGTCTAGTGGAAAGTGTCCTTGCCCATGGCAGAGGAGTTAAAATGAGATGATCTTCAAGGTCTCTTCCAACTCTCACCCTTATATGATTCTATGATCCTATGTCTAGGAGACAAAGAATTAGGAGAACTCTAAGAGGCTTTGGAGCTTAAATCTGGATTTCAAAAGCCTTTTTCTAAGCAGGTTTGTTGTTTTTTCCAGTTCCAAGAAACTTTACACATAACTCTTCCAAAAAGGAAGAAATAATCTTGCATGTAGAGAATCATCTAGAATATTCAATCTAGGAAATTAAAAATTAGGTTAAAAAATTTTAAAATTCATTTTCTACTTTTTTTTTAGTGCAGCTGAAAAGGTGGGGTTTTTTTGTTATCTGCATTGGACACATGCCATTGTCATCTGGGCTTCCAAGAAAGATTGTATAAGACAGTAATGGATGCATATTTCATTTCAGATTTTGCTGGTTTTTTAGCAGGGCAAGATACCACTCACACCACTGAAGCTTCAACATGCACAGCATGAACACAACCATTACAGACAACAGGCACCTTCCTATGTCAGTCTTCTTCCCACACTCAGCTCTCCATCCCTGCTTGCACAGCTGTTTAATTCTGTGCAAAACAAAACACTTAGATCCAAAACATCTATGGGTCTCCAAAAGTCACAAACTTTTTGATAAGGCTAATATACAATTGGAGCAGTGCGATGGTGAATAAGGAAGTTAATCTGGTTCATTTGATAAACTCGATAGAAAGGCTTGCAAGACCAGCTTAAAGCAATTCAACAAGTTACCTTATACCAAAGGAGGAACGTAAACAGCAGGTATACTTTGAACCCACAATCCATCTGTCCATCAATATTCCAAGATGAAGATGTTGTTGAAAACATCCAAGAAGATATTCTTGCAAACATCCATTTGAATAGAAAAGCTGTTTGGTCCAGCAATATTTTTTTTTGTTGGTATTAATGGGATTTTATTTCTATTAGTGTTCCCCCAGTTCATTTTCATATGAAGAAACAGGTATATTTGCATATGCAACAGGGGATTATGCATGTACTTTTTTTTTTACCCGTTGCTGATAAGCCACAGGTTTTAAAAGATACTTCCATGCAGGAAAGAAAAAGTGGTGCCAGCGAGGTGACCGGTCACATCACAGAGAATTCAGACAAACAATTTGTAAATAATCCATAACATAAAATGGATTTGCTGTTTAGCAAATGCTTGCTAGTAATGATTGTTTCCATAAAATTCTGAATCTGCTTATGAACAGAAAAAAAAAGGGCTACATTCAGTCAGATAATTCACAGTAGTACTTTGACAGAGATAATAGAAAGTGTCATTACCCTTGAAAGAAACTACGATAGATGTGGTACTTTCTTGATGATATAATCTGTTATTTCATTGTTCACAAATTCCAGGAGCATTACAATTTTAACAAATCAAAAAGTTAAAAAAATCTATCATAAATATCTTCTGTGCTCAGATGCAGGTCAAAAGTACATAGAAAAGCAAAGCAAGCCAATCCAATTTTACAAGATTAACAAATCTCCATTAATGACAGAAAAAGTACTTAGATAAATTGCAAAAATGCACCAAATCTTAATTGGTAAGACCCTAGGACCCTTTTTTTTCTACCTTAAAAAGAAAAAGAAAAAAAAAGCTAAACAAAATTTTGGAGTATTTTTTCACACGGTAAATTTTTTCATTTTCACTTCTCTGCTGTTTGGGGTTTTTTTGTTTGTTTGTTTGGTTGTTTTTTTTTTGTCTTGGTTAAAAGCAGACAGCTTAGACAAGACATCCAAAAAAAGCTTTTGATTCTCTTGTATTTATTAAAATCAATTAAAATTCTCTAATCACTTGGTGTTGTGGCTAATGTCGTTATTAATACCTTATTCTGTTCACACACTGTTCTTCAAAGATACGTGTGCAAATAAATATGTGCTGTGATCACAAAAAAACTGATACACTCTAGGTTAAGTATTGCTACCACAAATAGCAAAAAATGAAGTCTGGGATCTTCATTATTCAGCAGAATAAACATCACGCATCAAACTTTAAGAAAAGTGCAAGGGAGAAAGTAATTTTCCCCCCATAACAGCATATATTAAATTCTCTCTTGATTTTACATGTAGAGCTTTCCCATTGTTCTGAATAAGATATTCCACCACTTATGCATGCCTGTAGCAATTCATGAGATGTATTAAATAAAGAACAAACCAACATTGATAAGCTCTTTAAAATAAGACTCAAAATGAAGCAGTGAATGGAAACCATCTAATTAGTGATCTTCTTACCTGCAGCAAGTTTTCATGCATGAGAAATCTGCAGGGTTCAGACAGACCAGTTCCTCTGTCTTAGCAAAATTTTGCTTTTGAATTTTTCAGTTAAATGCTTTTGCATTTTTCAGTTAAATGGAGCTAGCATTCAACAGGATTAAAAATGGAACTAAATCTATGCATTTATCAATACCTTAATTTTTAACACAATTTTATGTTTTCAGTGTCTCTTTTTTTCCCCTTTCTTTTCATTATGTTCTCAGAGCATTACTGCATGTTCTTCTGAGTAGTATAAAGTCTCTATTACAAGCCTCAGTACAGTGGAGGTATTCCTCAATAAGCCCCAAAGAGTAATAAATTAATTTTCATACCCTGTTTGATCACAGCAGCAGAAAAAAAGATGAAACTTCTATCAATAAGCTGAACATAGTGACTTCCTGTTTGACAGAGATAGTTCAAATCCTTAACTGACCCAAAAATCCAGATGGTGTGTCACAGAACTTGTGACCTGTGTTCTCAACTTTGCACATTCTCTGAATTAAAAAAAAAAAAAAAAAAAAAAAAAAAAAAAAAAAAAAAAAAAAAAAAAAAAAAAAAAAAAAAAAAAAAGTAGTTCATTGTTGAGGAGATTTGAGTGAGATGAACAACCCTAATCCAAACACAAAATTAAATTTGGTATTCAAGTGTCAAATGGAACCACTCTAATTTAGTGAATACTTGTTGAAAAAATCCAGCTTGCCAAAATATTCATGAATGTCATGGACTTTTCTTTCACCTTGTTGATGAGTGGCTCAGTATATGTAAATTACTTCATTATATTCTATTGCTTTAGAAAATTTTCAGGAAGTAACAGTTTCATAAGCACCCATACATGCTCATAATTTCTTACAAGAGGATGAAAGCTCAGAGAAAATTATGTAGCCCATCTTCCCTTATGCTCACAAATCCAAAACCTCATCTCTGTAGAGTATGAGCTGTAAAAAAAGCCCTCTTGCCCTCAGCCACTCTGAGTGTGACTGCCTGGGTACTTCAAATCCAAAGAATGAAGAGAACTGAGAAAAAAAAAAATCTGCAGGAACAGCAAGGAAAAATGGGGCATTAATTTAATTCTGTTTTTGTTTATTTCAGGGTTTATTGACAGCGTGAGGTTGAAACAGGAGATTATTTTAAGAGACCTCCCTGTTGTGACTGTCTCAGAAAGAATAACTTTATCACACAGATAAAAATGTTTTTAAAATATATTCTTGAAGTGATTGAAATGCTACTTGTTGTTAAGAGAGGACATCTGCAAAGAGGTGGGGCTTACATTGTACTCACCATCAGGAACAGTGGAATCGTAGTGATACCTGGCAAACAGTTCATTTCACCTTGATTCCAGTCCCCCAGGTGAATGTCACTGATTATGCTATGTGGTTTTGGGGACGTCCTGTTCCCCCATCCCTAGAGGCCGATATCAGAATCAAAGACCTGAATTTAATCTGGGAGTAGAGACAGCAAAGCATGCTGAAACAAGTAAAGGGTATTTGTTATCTTGCCATACTTGTAAGAACCAGACTGTGTGCTGTAGAGCGCAGTGCACCATGAAGTCCTCCATTTCAGTGGTCTCTCTGGCTACCCTTGACTGCCTGACTGACATCTGCCACTCACAAGAGCAGCAAATCTCCTGACACTACACAAAAGGAGAAGTTTAGTCCTGGCAGCAAGAAGTGTCACATCAGGAAGCCCAGCAATGTTTCCAAAGACTCACTGTCTCTGTGACGATGCTCAGTCCAGACCTGACCTTGTGTGAGTTTGCAGCACATGCAGATAGCTGTAATCAGCCGCTCTCCCCAGGAGGGTTTCTCAGTGAATGCCACCCGTTTGTGGAGGCAGAGGCAAGGAGCGTGAGATGGAGTTGCAGGCAGATAAGGGGCAATGCAGGGATGGGTTGCAGAATGAGACTTTCAGGTCCATGTCTATAAAGACGAAGGAAGAAAGGTCTCTGCTTAGTCAAACACAGGAAGTACATAGTTACTGGCAGCAGGGAGTGGAGCTAATTGTGCTAAACTGGGCAAACTGGCTTCTAGCATAGCTGTAGCTCGCCCCCAGGGTCTCACCATCCTCTTCTATATTCTTACTAAATGTCCAGGTACACGGTATTGTCCTAATGCAAGTCATCCTACACCCCAGAAGAGAAAGACTAAATATTTCAGTGTTAAACATAATATTTTGGTATTGATCATCCATTTGGGTTTGTACAGGAACATCAGAAAGCTGTGAGGCTTCTGAGGAAGAGTGAGAAGTTCAAATTTAGAAACTAGTAAAACACCTCTTTATGCAGAATCTGGAAAATGTTAAAAGTGAGACTCCCATTGTTTTCACGCCTCTTTGCATTCAACTAATTTCCCTGTGTCCTATGAAAAGCCAGTCTTCCATTCCCCAAATGGAGCAGCCTATCTCTGAGGTATTGCGAGAAAATGAGAGAACATCACTTCAGTGCACAGCACCTTCCGCTGCTCAGCTCTGCAGATTAAGAGCTGCAGATAAGTCCTTATCTGCTTTCTAGCAGGAGTCAGAAAGTTGCTTTACTTCAAGAATACAGTAAACCAAAGTATGTACCTGAGAAAATAGCCATATTTTCAATTTGCTACCTAAAAGGCAACTATCAAACACAGTAAAAAAGAGAAAGTTAAGTATCAGGTATCATCCACAAACGCTTGTGCGTATTTCAAATGATTCTGGCATTGCAGATACATCTCTTTTTTAAATATTACACACAGGGTCAGTTTTAATTTGTCTTTTGACTTCCTTGACACCCATTGCTGCCCTGTTGCTGCAGATTTCACATAACACCTACTTTGCCCTCCCTAAACATTGTTCTTTCTCCTTTTTCATCTCTCACTCCTCTCGGGTTCTTTGCCAGGGGGGTTCTAGTGGATGCTTTTAATTTCCTATATCTTTCTGGGTATTTTTTTGGACTCCTTGGAGTCAGCCAGCCTTACCATATCAGGTCTCATGAGGCCATTCATTCTCACCCCCTTCAAAGTCTCCACAAATTAAACAGCAGCTTTCTGTAAACTAACACTTTTAAATTACTTCTATTCACACTTCCGAGCATATTCTGCTTTGCTAAAGAAGATTTCAGGACAGATCTCAATGGTTTGCCTGCCTGAACAGGTTATCTGTTTATTTCCTACAACTCCCCTCACAGCAAGATACCACCAGTAAAAAACACCATCCCACAGGAAATTTCTCTCAAAAACAAGCCAGTCCACTTTCATCTGGCTTTACCACAAAGCAGATACTGAGGAAGAAACCACAAAAGATGCATTCTGAGAGAAAACTAAAATTAGAGGTTTGGGTAACTATTCTTGTGCACATCATTAGGGTGCATATGCAATACCCCAAAACTATCTCCAGTAGTACCCAATTTTGATGCAACCAGAACATGCTGAAAATAGGTTCTTTTGTTTTGTTTTTAGAACAGACCCAAGACAAGCAGAAAAATGTTCACAATACTCAAATCAGCAAACGTGTATCAGTGGATTTCATATGGACAGGCAGAAAAAAAGGTAGAAAAACAAGAACCTGGGCAAAAAAATAACCATAATTGTAGTTTCCCCTTAGGTATGTTTACCTTCTCTACAAACAGAACTCTTGATTTCTTCATTTTCCATTGACAGAGGCTTCAAGTAAAATCCATTTAATGACTGGTCCTCCTAAACTAAACTGAAAATGGAAAGTAAAAACAAAACCATTTTTTAACGACTGGATGTGGAAAGAATGCAGAATATATAATATAAATGTCCTATACACTGTGCATATACTGTGAGGGGCACTAGACCACAAACAGGCTGCATTCATGCTGTGTAAACAGCACAAAGTGACTATAAAGGGTTGAGCATGCATCTACAAGAACTGTATCGCAACAGTACCTCTGTTCAAATTCCTACACCCTTGCTCTCGGCAGGCCTCTTTCTACTAAGGAAATAATGCTGAAAAAAACATAAAAGAGTTTTAAAGGAGGGATACGTCAAGGTTAGGCTGCAACAGACATGGTTTCGGATATTCCAGATGATGTAGCTGCTGTAATTAAATATTTCTAACAGAAGAAGGGCAGCCATGAGACACACTACCACTGGAGGGGCACAAAGCAGTTCAACGTCACTTTATGCTACTTCCTCTTGAGCTGCGGGATCTCAGGTGCACGGCACAGACTACCAGCTCCTCTTTCAACAAGGTTCATCCTGCAACAGTTTTTGTAGGCTTATATGAAACAAGTATGTTATGATGTGCGTTGACATAAAAATCAATATGAAAAGGTTAAATTCATTTTGAATTTTGGCCAGAAATCCTGAGTGACCTAAGTTTAATCAGGATAACTTTATTGTTCTCTACCTTTGTTCATTGACTGTAGAAGAGTTGTTCATAGAACATAGTTCAGATATGGTGTTTCAAAGGATCCAAAACATGTTTTGTTCTTGAATTCCCCCAAATAATGATTAGGCAAATACAGTACTTGACCTTCCTATCTGTTGTCCTAAACCAAATCTTGAGCCACAATCAAAATCAGAGAACAAGAATGAACATCAGCACTTTTGGCTTTCTGAGCCCCTGCCACGTCAGTGAACACACTCAATCAGAATTCAAATTTGAGGCCAGAACTAGAGTATACAATATACTATTGCAGGGTCTGTACAAGAATTTAAAGAAATAATACAAAAGAAACCAGCAGCCGTGTTTTAATAAGTGGTGCTTGGCTTTCCGGTGAAAGAAAACTTAGTTGGCAGGATACAAAGATTACATCTAGGCAATGGCTGTCCCCAAGCCAGTACAACTATAGAAGGTTAATGCTTCAGGAAAAAAAATCCTTGTGACAGCCCTTGTACTGAATACTTCACCAGTTTAAGAAAATTATCTCATTGATTCTTGGACATTTAATCTCATGTTCACTCAGCGGTAAGTAAACAGAGAACAGGCCTGACCTGAGATCCGTGAAACCACCTGTATTAACAGTAAACAGCGAATGTGACTGAGCGTCAAAGAGGTGCTGCCAAATGATCCAGTGCCAGCATAAGTACTGCACTAATCCAGAAGGGAGTGACCTAACTAGTAAAAAAAAAAATCCTCCATGAAATGCTGAGAAATTAGAAAATAGATCATTTGTAAGGCTTTGAAGAAAATAATAGTTGATGATTTTCAGAAGCTCTCTTTGGAGTTGCAGATAATAATTACTGTTCTCAGGACTGTAAAGTTCCTTGGCTGTACTAGAAATGACTATTCACACACTGCCAACCCATCTAATAAAAATATGGAAGAAAAGGAGGTCTGCTGCAGAGTGATTTTACGCAGAGTAGCTAAAAGGAATGGTACAAAATGTCACCACTGGTAACACCAGCAGATGCCAGAATTAGTCTTTCATAGCTCAAGGTGTCAAGAAATTAGATCTCTGAATCTAAACTAATCACCTTATGCTCCTGTTATAATCAATGGGGAAAAATGCAAGCACTGCCCAAGCATAATTCATCTGAACTGTCTTAGATATCTGTCTCAGGCATTTACAACCTACAGCAACAGAAAATGTTGGAATATTTCACAATAATTAATTTGTCAGTGACAAAGTAATATTCTCCATTTTCTTCATAATCTGCTATAATTTCATTGTCTTTTAAATAAATGTTTACTTGACATTTATGAGTTTAAAAAGCTCATGATAAGGAGAGAATGCGGGAAAGCTTGCCTCCAAGAGCTGTCAGAGTGCATCCCCCTCTTTTACAATACTTATTGTGAAAGTAACACAATATAAGTAACAATAATTCCAAAAAATTAAAATATTATCACAGTGGCCACTATACAACTCATAAAAATCATAAGACCATTTGAGGAGAGAGAAGTTGGAAACATGCTTGACTGGGCTGCAACATATTTATTATTATTGTTATTAAATTAACTTGGCAGTTAAATTAGAAAAGAAATAAAATAAATTTCCTCAAAATAAGTAGTTAACCTTCCTGCCTCAGTTTCCCTAGTCATACATTGGTTTTTATTAAATACTGTTAAGATTAAGAATGTACCTTATATGACCAATATAAAAGGTATTATAAATTCTATAGCAGAATGTTTTTCCCACCAAGAGTGAAATAAAAATATATTTCTGCTGGTAAGTGATTTATGAATAGTTCAGACCTTGGGTTAGGCAATAGTGTATCATAAACTCCCACCTTATATTCCAGTAGACACAAATACTATTTACTTTCCCTGTAATTTTAAAAATTACTAAAAGATTTGAAAGCTCCCACTGCTTTTTCAGTCTATAAACTGTATACCATAATCAGTGTATCATTTCAATAATACCCAAATATAAACCTACTTATACACAGCATCTCGCTGCTGTGCTTAAGGAAGCTGGAAGCTAGAAAGTTTACTGGAACACACCACACTGACGGGCATTAGAGGTGAAATACTAATTATTAAATCTTTTCTATTATGGTCTGGTTTTCAGATATGCGAAAGATATTTAATCCCGTTGGTATTTCCCTTATTACTACCCCCAGCTGCATATTATGCACTGCAAAATTAAAACACTTCATCTCACTCCTACGTAATCTCTTTTATTTCTGCTACTGCTGTTACCTGAGGCAGAAAAGTATACATGTGAAAGACTACCTTAGTCTTGTCACCAGCAATTATCACACTTCATTCCTTTTCCATACAAATATATACACACACGTGCCCTTGAGGGCTTGATCCCTGACATCTAATGCACAGGCACACATCAACACATACCCTGAAATATTGGCTTTGCTGAAGTCCATTTGCACAGAGGACAGGACTTGAGACAATCCACAGATTGACTGCATTTCTTCTACAGAAGATAAATATTTGCATATTTGGGAGCTGAATTTAGTCAACGTGGTTGAGTAAGGTTCAGTCCTTCCCAGTTTTCCATGCTGGTCAAAATCAGGAGCCAATGCCATGAAAACAAATATGATAGACTGAAAATGAAATTTTTTAATCATGCCTCCGCTAATCATGATAATTTCAGAAAGTAAACTAAGCCTTTTCAAAACATTCTCTCATAGCAAGTCACTCATATGACTTAAGCATATATAAAATTAGTGATCATACTGTAAAACTATGGACCTTAATTTATATTCCAAAGATACCTTTTGAAAAACAGATATTAATGAGAGCAACAGAGAGAAATAAAAGTTGAAGGAGATGAGGTGGTAGAGTAAAAACCGAATACACTGAACTTTGTAAAAATTATACAATGCTATGTTTACACATACCATAATCTTACGTGTAAGTCTATTTAATGCTGTCCTATGATTGACAATTTCCCTTTATAAAACCTCAGCCTATTAGGTAAGTAGACCACCTCCCTAAATTCTTTGTTCACAAACCAAAAACTTCTGATTGTTGTGTTTTCATCTCCGCAATTTGTTTTTTTTCTCAACTAAGCAGCAAGACGTGATTCCCATGTCAATGGTATGCTCACAGTTCACGTTCCTTGTTTGCAGAGCTTCCCTCTGAAACTCGTGGATTTGTGTGGAAAGTAGTTTTTATTGCTTCATATTGCAATAGACCCTCTTGTGTCTGTGGATGAAGACATGCCAGAGTGCAGGAAACCACCTCTATTTCTCTTTCCCTGTATACTTCATCTGAGAGAAGTGGAACAATAATTAACAACCCTCAGGCTTCTGCGAAGTCTTCTGCTTCACGCCCAGCTTCTTTCAGCCAGGAGTGCAATTGGAAGAGGCTGGTCCTGAACCAGCCATTTTCCCCTTTCATCTTCTGCTGCGTGTATGCACCAGCCAACATCACACTTATTTTGTATTTCAAATCCAGTGCACACACACATACAGCCACTTGTGGTGTCTACCATCTCCTACTCACACCCAGAGAGCGTGCAAGGAAGAAAGTGAAATTATCAGATCTTAATGGTGTCTGTTTTATACATTTTGCTTCCTGTAAATCCATCCAGGGCTTTACAAAAACTTCAGGGCTTTTACAGAAATCAGCCAAGACTGTCTGGGTTTTCCTCACTTCTGTGTGATTCAGCACATGTAGAGAATCATCACCCCTATAATAAAAAGGTATTTTTGCATTCTTTCTTCCTAAAGGATGTAATTTCCAGGGACTGTGGGAACAGCAGGCAGGTCTTTACCTTGCACGGGGTTCTGGCTCAGGGATGGACTGCTAGACTCCCTCACTGGAAATCAAATGATATTGAGTTGTGTTTCAGGGTTATTTGAAAGTTGAATACTTTCCTGAGGAATTGTTTCTGCAGTGATTGCCAATTTTCTGCTTGAGAGGTTTATGATCAAATAGTTTCTGGCAGGAGCTTTTTGTTGGGTTCTTTCAACTGCTGGTTTTCCGAGGACATTTGCTAGTGAATGTTCAAATTTCTTCTGCCGTTTCTGTTAACATTTACAGAACAAATTTCAGCACCTGCTAGACGATGTGAGGCACTGATAACACATAGATGGAGAGGATACGGGATCAGCTGTGGCAGGAAATAATAAATAGAGTACTTTGACTACATAGCAGAAGATAAAGGTACAAATCCAGTGACAGATGCTAAATAATTCAACATTAAAAAGAAAAGGCTTGATATTTATTTTAAACTAACTTCAAAAGGGAGCCAGCTGGCTAGTAGGACATATCTGTCCCAAATATCCTCCTGAGGTGAGTCCATTTCCAATGCATTTTTCAAGAAGTACATGCTGAGGTCACTTCTAGACATCTGAGCATATCTGTTATAAAAACAAATCTAAATTATAATATTTGTGCCATGATGCACTCGTGAAATCAGGGGCAACTAAAAATTCACAGTTAACTCAGTGCAGCAGGCTTAAAAAAACCTTGCATATGCTGGGGGAGTCAATACAAAGCGAGACACACTGAATAACCTGGCACTTGCATGGGGCAATATTATAATAATAATAACTATTTGATTCCTCTGCCGTCTGCAGCAGAAGGATGAGTAAATGAGTCACACTCAAGTTAATACTGGACATAAAAATAAGCCATTAAGAGGCCATTGCTATATCATTTGCATTTACAAGGAAAGCTGTTTTAAAACATACATACTTAGAAAATTGAGACTCACCATGGAGACTTGAGATAAGCTGAAAAAAACAGTAGTTACCATTATTCTCGTGAGATAATCTCAGCAGGTGAAGAAGTAGGATGGCCATTACAGTGGTGAGCGAGCAACTTTATTCATTGTGGATTCTTCCTTTTGTCATTTGTTTTAAATTGGTTTTGGTTTTCTTCCTAATTGAATGTAATGCTTGTGAGAGTTGGGCTGACAAGGTTGGAAAATTAAGTCCAATATGCTCATTCCTAAAATCAGCAGAGCAAAGGCAGAAACTGTGCAGCCTTGCCCAGCTAAATATGCCCTCTGTGTTGTGAGCTGGATAAGAAACCATTAGTGGAACTCCTAAAATGCTCGTGTTTTTTCTGATGCAAATATCTTGTTCCAGCAACTGCATTAAAACCATGTATTTACTGTGTAAATATAGCTCTCATTCATTTTCCGAATCAATTATATCTAACCTAGAGATCTATCTGTAAATCATTGACTATTATTATAATTGTCAGCCTTATCTCTATTATTACTGTCACTCCTTTCAGAGCCAACAGACTACTTTGTGATAAGCTAGGTCCTGTATGCGTATATATAGAGAGAGCATATAGGCTACAGTAAAAGACCCCACCCTGTGGTGGACTAAGGCCACAAGTCAGGAATCCCGCACGGAGAAAACCCATTATGCACTGGTGAATGTCCTTTCTCAAACCGTTCTGATTCCATTCATGAACAAGATAGGTGACAGATGAAGCAGGACCATTTCGCAGAAGACTCAAAGCACAGACAAATGAAGGAACTTGCCAGCACCTGTCATAAGGTAGGAATTAAGTGCAGCCTTTTTGTAGCATCGCAAAGATACCTTTGTTATGTTTATTTTGTGTGGGTCTTTCTCTTTTGCTTCCGGTCCGTGTGCAACTCTACTTTATATCGTGTACTCTGCCCTTTCTACATGGCAACACCGGCTCATGGGGAGAGTTGGGTAGACTTGAATGACACAGCCTACCTCCTTCTACTCTTCTGTCCAGGTGAGTATGTCCCTCCTGGCGAGGTTTCCTCAGCCTCTGCGGGCAGTTCCCTTGGACAGAAAAGGCTCAGTATCTGAATTGTCTTCTCACCTTTCTCCTACCTATCATCTTTCTTCGTTCCTTTTCCAGTGCACACTTTCATCGTCCCCATGCCAACACTGCCATAGGAGGCAGAAAAAACTTTCTCTGTTCACCGCCATTTACTGCTTCTTGTTCCTGCTCTGTAGTTGTTTAAACAGTTTCTCTACCCACACTATGGAGAGATCTATTTTAATTTTCTTGTAGCCATCACTTACTCGAAGTATGTAGTTTCTGCCTTATGGCTTCTTATAGGAATCTGTAGCTAGTGTTTGCAATAAAGTTTCTCTTGATTCATTCAGAAGTAATATTGGCAATTACTATAATAGTCCTCAAGTGAGAGATCATCCACCTTACTGCACCTTAGCTCTTTTCAATATTTGGTATGTACTGTTTCTCACTCTCTATTCCCAAATTTTTCTTAGCCAAACCACAGATAGAGATAAAGTCAATTAATGAACTGACATAATAAAACACTTGCATTATATCTTTTTCAAGCACAATTTTTTTCAAATGTAAACCAGAGGGAGGACAACTTATAAATGCTAAGAGATAATTAGCGGCCAGACAAAGATGACAGGAGGACACTGAGCTTTTCCAGCAGGGGAGAAAACATTGCCTTCCAAGTAAAGGCTGAAGGCAGTATTTCAGTTAATTCTCAACAGTGAAAAATCTGTTCAAAATAAACCAAACGAGAAAGCACAAGGTCCCAGATGAATATACTTATTACTTTCTGTAACCTTCTCAACAAAGCTATCAAGGCTAATGGTAGCATTAATAGGAGAATGCAAACCAAAAGCAATCCCTGGAGCAGTTTATACCCAGTCAGCAAGAGGGAATGCAAGCTTGTCTCTGAAAATTAACACCTTGTCAGACGGGAATAATGATGAGAGAAACTCAGGATTACAGTTTGGAAGTTAAAACAGATATACCAAGACACCCTACATTTTCTTCACTGTTTTCCTGTTACAGTCCTACAGCTTTAATAAATGAGCAAGTCAAAGATCAGCCCCTGCTAATTCAGATGTAGACACTTGCAGGTCTGCCTGCTGTAGAGAGTCGCTAATTCTAAATTACTGATTTCGAACTTGATGTTGGGAGTCATGGTTACAGCACCATGTATGAATCATAAAGCTTCAGAGGAAAGCACCTATGAAGTCTGCTGTAATTCACATGCTGGGGAAAAAAAGAGGATACACTGTACTGCATATTTTCTCATAATTAAATCGGTATTATGTCACAAGTCATGGGAACAAGAAAAAGAATCTTCTTAATGGCAGTGGTCTTTTAATAAAACAGAACAGATAACTATTCAGTCCTTCTGGGAATGTGGAGACAGGTGCCTTAAAACTGGCTGTTACCAACTAATTTTAGGTTCGTGCTGAAACAGAAGAACTTATTCAAAGTATTAGGGGAAATGCTAGCGTTCTGGTATGGTGTGAAAAAGAATTTTAGTTTTGTGAATAATAAAATTATTCATAGCTTTAAACTTAAGGACTGGGACAAGGTCTCCGGCAAATTGTAGGCCTCAGCCCATAACATCAAACATAACAATAAATATTTCCATGTCTCCGGAACTTAGATTTTAGAAGATTGCCAATTTCTCCTTGAAAGTTAAAACCTTCCTTGGTTTTATGTTATTGAACCAACAGCTCTTTCAATACGACCTTGATTCTTAGTACCGCCTCTCCCACTGAAAATGCATGCTTCCAAGATGGTCATGTAGTTAGCCTTAACCATACTGAGGAAGAAATGCCAAAAAAAGTATTTTATATCCTCCATATTTATTATATACAGAAATCTTTGCCTACGTCTGTCTATCCTGCCACACTGGGCAAGTAACGCAGTTTTACCTTCTGCAAAGATGGAACAACACCTTTGTTACCTTCCATGAGGAGACAGGAAATTAATTTACTTACATATGACTTTTACTGTACCTTTTTCTTGGTCTTTCTAAAGGAATATAAAGGATCTTATAGGACTGCAATATCTGCTGCATGATTATTGGTAGTCAGTGATGCACTGATACAAGAGTTTACTGCTCTTCAAATATTTACCCTATATCTCCCATCTACACTATACCTCCTACCTTCCTGTCTACGCCACAAAATTTAAATTCAAGAGTATGTTTATAGAGTCTTTACCCAGAAGCTTATAAAACAGCTATATCACCTTTGTGTACTTTTTTCCCCCCAGGGACTTCCAACCTGCTGGCTATAACTGCTGGCAGATGCAGCCCTTGTAAATGCATGCCTAGGTAACAGCACAGCTCCGGGAACGTTATCCCTTCTCTCAAGGTGCTTCATGCAAAGGTTATTTTTTTTGTGAACTACAGATTTTCAGAACTTGAAAAAAATTTGCGTTGTGATACAATGCTGATGCTTCAGTCACCTTCGTAACCCAGCACAATAGCTATATCTGAGGCGCTTGTCTATAGTCTGCGCTAGCTGATATGAAGACACTGCCATCAGCGCCTGGTTGTTTTGACACGAGAACAGCTGGCAGCAGCTGTATAAGTCCCCCTAGCCCCTTCCTCCTGCTGTAACCTCACAGCACTGTTCTGCCACCTGTGCTGAACATGTGCTGGGATGTGACACCACCTCTACCATGCCAAGCCTGATTTAGGTGACATAGACCTGGCAAACTACACACTCTTCAGGGAGTAAGGCATTTTCCAAATACCCAGACACCTGAGGAGTGCTAGACTTTGCCACAGGAAACAGAGTTAAAACCCAGCCCTGACTGGGGACACTGCTCCAGGAGGTGAGGTCACCAGTCTACCAGTTCTGGGAATTCTTCGGAGCTGCCCTCAGCACCTTATTTGTACCTGAGAACTGCTGAAGGAGTAATCATCCCCTGCCTGAGGCCATTCTGGAACTATGTGAAGGGAGCCTGGGACAGTTGCTGGAAGCTCATTGACTAATATCACAAATCCTTAATTATGAGGATTTATTCAGGTTTTTAAGATTGCCTCTCAAGTTTATTCTATATGGATACCAAAACCTGTATGTGCTCTCCCACAAGTTTAACTAGCAATCACATGCACTTCAGCCCTTAACTGAGCATTGTTCACATATAATCTCTTTAATAACATTTTTTCCATAAAATCACCTACTGCTCCTCCACATGCACAGGTAAAGACTAAAATGTTGCTATAATTACCAGATTATTACTGTTTGTTACTAAAATATTAATAAAATATTTATTGTCAGCTCTACCTCTTTGATCCGGGAGTGATCTTGCAGACAGGAAAACAGTCACATTGACCTGACATCTAGTATTACACAGAGGTAATAATAGAGAATTGGATTTTTAAAGAAGAAAAATCATATCTAGCCATTATTTATTTATCTATACAAAATTAGACAGACACTTTTTAATATGTTTTTAAAATGCAGCAGTAGGATTACAAGTGCACAGAAGTGGCAATGATCCAGAGAGATCTTCTGAGAGGTTCAGGGAGAAAAGAAGCAGACATAATAGTTAAAAGGTTATTTTTCTTATGCAATTTGAGTCCTCCAGAAATTTTGTCTGTAGAACTTTTGAAATTTCTGTGAACCAGCTATTGCCTGACCAGAGCAGTAGGACCCATTGTAAGAGTAATTGAGAAAACTGTAGTAGTCAATACAAAAACTGCAACCCTTCAATAGCAGTGAGTTTAAGAGGAAAGTTTTCAGTCCAGAATTTATGAGCTCCCCTGAGTATAGCTGTGAAGCATATATGTTTCTTAAACTACTGCTATTTCGTCCAAAAAGCTTACAAGTCTAGTTTCTTGACAAGCCCTCCAAACTGAGCCTTGAAGGTCTTAAATACTACATCAGAGACTATGCTCACAAAACGTATATTTTCTCTTTCAGGGAAAAAAAACAACTATTGTTTCATACCGCAGATTCCAGGAAGGATCTGACTCAATTGGAAATGTTACTGATCTCTGTTGCATGTATACAGGACTGGGTCCAGATAGGCATTTTACTTCAAGTAATCAGAACCCAGACATAGCAACTTTTTATGCTAGACAACAAGATATTCCTGTATTTTTATTTAGTGGCAAGAGAAAATAACCTTGATTTGAAGATATTCTCTACAACTTCAAAATCAGCTTAAAGTGCCTCATTCTATCTCACATCATTTTCAGTGCATACAGGCAAGGCATATTTAAAGTAGATCTCGAAACAACATCTATACACTACCATATCATGCCCAAGAAAAATACCTTTCTCTGTCCTCTCTGGGTCCTCACTTTTTTATTGGCTTTTTTGAGTGCAAAGTTCACATTTGAAGTAGGAATGATCTGTAGAAATAACAGAAAGATTCATGAATACAGGAAATAATCATAACAACAATTCATTCACCAAAGATAAAGGGCATCGGGGAGCCCTGCAGTTAGGAAAATAGTTTTTCAGGCTATCATGAGGGAAGTTCTTCAAGGAGAGGAGTATTTATTGTTATAATCTCCATTAGTAAGGATTATAATGATTCAATAATAATTCTTATTTTAAGAGTACAGAGAGACCTCTAGCAATCAGATACTATTGTGCTAGGCACGATGTAAACTAAAGTAAACATTAATGTCAGAAATAAGGAATATGTCGACACTGCTACACAAAAGGGACCATAGAACAAGGCAGAATACCATAACCCTCACCGTATGTGGATGGGTATACCTAAATCTTGTGGAGCACGTAGGTTACAAGCATGCTTCTACAGAATGAGGGAGAGGCACTGATATTCAGATAATGTTGTAGACCCCAAAACCGTCTGGCCAAATAAGCCGACAGTAGAGGAACTGATAAAAAGCTGACCTTGTAACAAAGAGTTCTACTCACGTTGAATCTCATTTACTCAGAAGACAAGCTAGACGGAGGCAATTTAGAAGAGCACAGCATGTAGGAGGGCAATGGAAAGGCTGTCTGGCTGTGGTGGACATGATGAAGCTCCTCACTGGACAGAGAAAGCTAATTCTGGGAAGCACTTATGAGCTTATAAACATGACTGTCACAGCAAGGGAGTCGAAGAAAGAAAACAACAGAAAAGCAGGCCCTCTTCTACGGAAGGACAAGCACCAGAACACAAAAAAAGTACCAGAACCCAGACTGGACACAGACCTGGAGGGGCCCAAGTCCAAGTGTTACACTTTGGACACATGACAACTCTCCTCTGGGAGCAGATATCCTTAAACCGTGTGGAGATATGCCACTTAACCTCATTGCCAGAGATCATTTATTCTCTGGCACTCTTGTCTTAGCAGGATAGACAGAAGATGAAGTAAAAAGATAGATGAGTGACCTGGCTTCAGATGGGCAAGAGCTAATTTTCTTTCTAGTGTTTGCTGTGAATGTTGATAATACCTATTGGTTTTAGTTGTTGCTAAGTGATATTTACACTATTCAAGGACTTTTTTCCGCTTCCCATAGAAGCATAGACAGAACAATGGAATGGACAATGAAATATTCCATACCATAGACCTCATGGTCATTATATAAGTGAGGGTTAGCCAGGCGGTGGAATCTGCAATCGCTGATCAGGATGGTGCCAATTCACCAGGCAGCAAGAGTGACCCGGTAGACATAGTACTTAGAGATATGGTTTAGTGAGGGTTTTTGTCAGAGTTACGTTGATGGTTGGACTAGATGATCTGAAAGGCCCCTTCCAACCTAGGCAATTCTATGATTTTATGATTATTATTATTATTATTGTTGTTGTTGTTGTTTTTTCTTTTATGTTGTTGTTTTTACTAAACTGTCTTTATCTCAGCCCAGGAGCTTTTTTCTCCCTTTCCCCTTTTTTTTTTTCCCTCTTCTCCCCTCCCAAGGGGGAGTGTGCAAGTAGCTGCATGGTTCTAGTCGTCAGATGGAGTTAAACCATGACAATGAGGAGAAGAGGAATAAAAAAAAATAATCAAGCAACCTAGGATCCTTTTGCACAGATGCAAAGGACATCACAAGCCTTCATTTCCCCAGTGATTCTAATGAATGGCTCAAACAACCATAAAAGTACTACGTTTGCCCATACTTCCCAGTTTCCAGAGGCAGACAATGATAGTAGACTGGTTCTCTGTCCATTATATGTTTACTGAAAACAGTTTTCCCCAACCTCTGAAAATCTGATCATGCTGAAAGTTACTTGGTTTCTTTGGGACTGGAGCCCCTGCTGGCCAGCCTCCCTGATGTTGCAATTCAGTATAGACCAGTTTCAAAAGACGCCAAAATGTGAGGAAAGACAAGATAGAGAAAATGCAAAAATAGCAAAGTGCCTGTGGTGTCATGATGAAACATGGACATAGCCATGAACACTGAGTGTTTGCAATGCAAACACCAATAGAACAGCTCAATCTTACAACATTGCCTGGCCAGCAGGCCTACTCACCAGTGTCCTGGAAAAAAAGTTATAAATCCTTTCTGTGATTGTGTATGAAGACTACATTCAGTGAATGAATTAATTTTTTAATACTCTCCTGTCAGGCAGAGGAAACACTAGAAAACAAATACAAGTTTAGCAAGAAAAATATCTAAAGGAAAAGCATACAGTGCTGTAAAATAAGAACACAGAATGCATTAAGGTTAATTTTATATATAGCTTGATTTTTCATCAATTATCTGATTCACTAGAAAGTCTGGTGTTTGCATTTAATTTTCTTTTTTTTTCTTTTTTTTTTTACTTTGTTGCACTTAAATCAGCTCTAATTTGTGCAAACATTTACTTAATACCTACATAAATCGTGAAACAAGGAGCGCTTGCAAGGCAGCAGTTAAAACAGAGCTCCTTCTCTCTTGGGATGCCATTACTTCTGCAAACATGGATTCAGCCTCTTGCACTATGTGGAAAATATGCCAAAGAAATATAGTTAAATGTTAGATTTACCCTCTGGTGACTTTCCCCTGCATATCGTAGGAACAATAGTGGCCACCAAGGAAAACAGGAGAGGAACTAAAATATTTAAGTCACTTACAGGACAAGAATGAAACCTGGCAGCAGTACTGTTGCAGTATTCTGTGAAACAAGAAACAACTAGAAGTCTTCCATGTTTTTTCATTGCTCACACTGTATTAGACATTTGGTGGGGAGCAGCTGTGCTGCTGTAGCCTCGTATTTGTCTGCATTCCAGTACCACCTTTATTTTCTCATACCATAACTTCCTTCAGCTTTTCAGCATTTGATGTAGATTTTCCAGGCTTCTCTTCCTCTACATTTTAGAATAGGCAAAGGCAAATCAGCCATTTGGAAAGGAGAAGAGAATGACACATAGCAAATGCTGTGAAAACCTATGGGAAAAAAACACTGAATAGTTATAAAAAAATTATCATACATTTTAAAACAACACTGAAAGCTAAAAGTTAGAACTGACAGCGTACTCATAATGTTTCGATATTTCATTCATTTGTATATTGCATACCTCCTCACCCCTTTTGTCTAATTGTAGGATTGGGACTATCTTTTCTCTATATGCATTTTTGCCATAGTGTCTAAGTATTGCCTAAGGGGATTGAAATTTTTTGTGGTCCTCTAGAACTGAAACAAACAAACAAATAATTTAAGCACATTCAAGCTGGGAAATATCAACAACTAGAATAGAACAAATTACTTTAGTTACTGACATTCAGTGTCTAATTGTAGTATAGTTTATATCTTAAGTACAGTGCCTCTACCAGCCCCCACAAAAGCAGCTAGGTGGTTTCAGATGGCTGCAAAAAGCCTTGATGAAATCACTAAGGAAAGGCTAATAACAAAAAAAATCTCACATCTTTGTAATTGAGGACATGGTTTGTCATCGCAATCAGTCGTTATACAGCACCAAAGTCATCTTTCTTGACTCAGACTCAGTGTGACAGATAAATTATTTGGGGTTTGGATGTTATTGTGGAGAATGCTGAAAAGTGGTAGCTGATCTGCTGTGTTTTTTTTATCAAACTTTCACTGTGAAGGTTTTTGATTTTGAAAGCTACTGATACCTGAAGAAACTTTAACTTGTCTATAAAATCTGTAAAGATGAAAAAACTAGCAAGGTTCTGTAACTTTTTTTTAATTATTTTTTTTTAATCTGTGATCAATGAATGGGGCCAGAAGATTTTTCTTGTGGAAAACCTGAAATAAAACATCTTTATGAAAACTTTCATTTAATCAAACGGAAATATTTTGTAAGGTTCATTTTTACCAGCTCTACCAAACACCTGTGAAGACCCAAGCCGAACTTCATGTTAGTGCAGAGATTCCTAGATGACACTCCTTGTCCATGCTCTGTTTTGTGTAAGCCAGATATATAAAAGTTGCTAAACACGAAAACTACACAGTTGGCTGCCCTGTGCTGTGCCAAGCTATGTGGGCTATCTCTATCCCTTGTGCAAAAACACGGGTGGTGTTAGCCATACATCAATCAGTTAGCTTGGTCCCAAGATGAAACTTATCTCCCTGTATTATACTCGACAAAGTTGCTACTGGGAGCTGGAAATGAAAAAGTGAAGCAGTACTAAACATCATAAAATAATTTTACACAGATGAGGCTTAAATAAGAATAAATAAAGTAAGAAACTGGTTCCTTTGAAACTAGTTTAAATAAACTATTTTCCATAAATGGAAACAGGTTAATTACCTACCATTATTCAATAATCCTGAGGACTATAAAAAATAAATATAAATGAAGAGTCCTGCAAGAGAGAAGAGAAAAGTGAAACCAGAATATCTAAGTAGGGCAAGAAGCTAAAGGCTCTGAAGGAGGGTAAGAAATGACTGACTTTGTACTTAGTACATCAATTCAGGCTATACTGAAAAAAACAGCCAAACAAACATAAAAGGAGTAATTAAAATCAAAATGACAGAAAAATACAAAAACCCCTAAGATTTAATGCCATTTATTTAAGTAGAGAAATAATAAATCTATAGTTTTTATTAGGGGATACAACCTCAGTTTCTAATCAGTGTAGGTGAAACGAGCTCTTTATATTTTATGCTTATGTTATAAGTCTTTGATTGTTTTGTAATAAGGAAGTTTACTTAGATAATAAAAATAACCCTTCTATTTCTGCATATAAATTAAGCTTGAGAGAGAAAATAGATTGATCAAGTTGCTATTATTATTATTTTAGCCTCAGTTTAACAATTCTATTAGCATTCCTCCCACTAACAAATATATATTCAAAAGATAGCAGATCTTCAGCTAGTGCAAACTGGAATTGCTGTATAGTCTCAGTACAGTCACACTGATTTACACCATCTTAGCATCTGGCTTATGGTTTCCATTACCATTTTTCTATTACTTGATGCTGCTTCAATTTTCTTCAAAGCCAGAGAGATCTAAGTAGTAATAGGCTGTTACTTATACTATTGGTAGATAATAAAATAAAAAGAAATGGTTCTAATGGCTTTCTTGGCACTTTATGGTTATGCAGCAAAACAAAGACAAGAGTGTTACTGTAATGAGATTGCAATCTATGTTATACGTAGGCTAATACCATCCGCTATTCAAATTTCCCAGTGTTTCGTATTCTTAGGACCTTTGCGATTTCTACAAACCTTTTTGGCTAAAATGTTAGAAGAGAATGGTGAACCAGAGCTGAGATGGATCAAGGGCAAACAGGACTTTGCTGAGCTATTAAAAAAGTTGAAATAGACTGGGAAAAAGTTGAAAGAGACTGGGACTGGGAGCTAGTAAAAGACACAGTTATTTGGCTAGCTTGCACAAATGGTTGAAAAACATAGAGAAGCTCGTTGCTAGAACTTAAGAAATTTGGAAGCGATGAATAGAAAACGGAGAAATAACAGGAAGAACTGCATGAGACATGCTGGGATGCAAAAAGTTGGGAAACGGCCAGGGGGAAATGAGATTGCTAAAAGAGCCAAGGAGGAGGTATGGAGGTGATCTGAGAGTGATGAAAAGCTCAGAGAGAGACTAGGACTGGGAACCAGGGGGAACAGAGGTGGACATCAGAAGAGTTGAGAAAAGAGCATTGGACGTGGGTGGGCCAATGGGACTGGTATGACATAACTGAAGAGTGCAGGGCGAGACAACGCAGGCAAAGAAAATAAGAGTGGGAAGAAAGACTCAGAAGACAGAAAATTGAGTGATTGAGCAGGTCCAGATGGCAGAGGCTTAAGCTTGGGGACATAGGCAGAAGGCTGAAGAAACCCCTGCAGAGCGCCACGGGGGAAGCCACAGCTCCCAGCTCTGTGCCTGCTGGCATTTAGGAACCCACTCTGCCCAGTGGCACAGGAAATGCCACCAAAAAAAAATTCTCCCCCAAAGTTCCCCCCCAAAATAGTCACTGTGTATACCTCATACATCCAGAAAGTTAAGCTCTGTGAACACAATGGAGAATAATATAATTTGTTCACTTTTGAATATGATTCTGGGGAGGTGAAAGTTCCAGACATCTTTCCTTCTTTCTGCTTTCCCTGGGGCTGATTATTGTTTCATTGTGGTTAACATGAAATTTGCCACAGCCTAAAACCATATGCTACATAGCAAAACAATATGCAAGATAAGAAAGAGAATTCAGTTTTAGTAAATAAACTGTATAACACAGCTGGCCAAGCTCTGCTAATGCTGTTTTTGAAGAGAGTCCACTGGGAAAGGCAATAGTAAGACCTTCATTTTTTCAAGACTACATTCTTCCTGCTTAGCTTCCTGTTTTTGACTTAGTCCTTCCCTCACCCAAAACTCCTGCTCCAACCACCCGATCCGATCCCTGCCACACCCCACTCTAAATCACACCACGGAGGGAGCTTTCAGGTTACTCTGAGATTCACAACTTGCCCCCACAGCACACTCTCTCTTCAGAAGCCGAGCACATAGATTATGGATCAGAGTTTTCCCCCGTGTCCTGCCTAGCACAGCCACTGTCTTTCATCAGGTCTTCAACCCTGCAGGAAGAGCTGGGGCAAGGAGAAGTCCTGGTGTGCCCTGGCCCCGGCCCGATGCTCAAGGCACCAGGAGCCAGGACGCACTCCAGGATGCACCAGCTCAGTCCAGATGCAGCCTGTGGGAAACTCTTTTACCACCTTCACATCTGTAAATAGTCAATATTGTAGCCAGCAGTGTAAATGATTTCACTCTCTCCCTTCTCGGTGTTGACATTGCTGTTACTGCCTGACGCAACTAACACTATTTCTATCTCTTGGTAAAACAGGAATTCTTTCATATAAGTTTGCTCCATTTTAAACCCAGGAACATTTGCAGTTGTGGTCAAAATACCACATGTGAAAAAGTCTCCAAAACCCTAACTGTTTTGTTGAAAATGGATCTTGCTTATTACAGCCATGTAGCTATCAGTGTTTGGTGAGCGGTTTGGGAATTACTCATCTAGATGAAACAGGAACAATTTTTAGTAACCATCATAACGGAATGCACAGCAAGTGAGAAGGAGAGAGTCAGTGAAATGATTGAAAATTCATGGGGGAAAAGTGTCTTGACAGCTTACCAGAGAAGTCCATTAAAAAACACAGTCCTTCAGATCTGCTACTTCTGCATCTCAGAGCTCTTCAGCCCATACAGTTATTTCTTTAGTTGTCTTTAAAAGCTTTCCAACAATTAGTTGGAACTGATGCTTTTGCCTTGCTGCTATGATTTCCTAAATTCTTAGAAAAGATTACTTTTTAAAGCAGTTTTTTCTTCTTGTCAGGGTTTTTGGTGTGTGTGATGGATGATAAAAGAAGATAAACTGGAGAAGTCTATGTTTTGCATACAATAGCCCTGAACTTTTCTCCCCCAAAAAAGTTTGATATGATTGAACTGTTTGATATGATTGCTGTTTGTACTGAAGGAGGAAAGGAGGCTGGTTTGTTATAGCAGCACTCCGACAGACTCACTTGAAACAGAAGAGCTGTGCTGCTTTTGCAGCACCACTGCTTGAGTGACTGACAAACCTGTCACAGCACTTCCACAAACAGCAGAGAAAGGCACACATTTCCAAGTGGATAGTTTTCACAGAAATCTTATACTGCAGCCCAATTATTCCATTTCTTAAAGAATAAACGTTGTCCTCCAGATAGGACTAATACCCCTCTGAATATTTTTTTTTTATCTGAAGTTTAATGGCTTCCTTGTTTGTATTTGCAAAATTCCATTATGTTAATGACAAATCACATATCTTTGAGCCACTTGACATCTGTTTATTATATCCATTTTTATCCTTTTTATTTTGGAGTGATTAAATCTTTGACACAATGTGTTTCTCAAATCCCTGTGTATTTTTTTCATGAATTATATATAATATATAGATGGGTTTGTGGGTTTTCTTAATGACTCTGCATAAAAAGCTTTTTTTTGTTTGAAAGGACTGACTGAAAAGGAGCAGAAGATTAGGAAAAGCTGCCATCTCCTTAAAGTGAAGGTTTGGATTTATGGATGACAGAAGAGACAAAACAGACCTTATTTCCCTCTGCATTTAGGCTTGTTCCCTTTTCTCCCCTCTTTCAACCAACTGCCACGGCCTTCAAGACTTCCACTTTTCTGACAATTTACCAATCCCTTGCCAAGGAACTAAGGTGGTTTTAAGCTGCTGTACTTTGGGAGTCTGTTGAATCTATTCGGTCTCTTGACTGCTGTGATGCATGAAAGGAAATTGCACTTTTAAGCAGCTTTTGTTTCATAATTCAAAGGCGGTGGAAACAGAAACAATAAATTAAAAAGGTCTGAGACAAACAACAGATCAGAGAGATTACCCATATGGATAAAGAGTAAAAGAAAATGTACTAAAATACTCTGAATGAAAGGATGGAGCTGCTAAAACTTCTATCAGAGTAGCTGAATCTCTTTAGAAATGTCAAAAAAAAACCTGGAAGAAAACTCAAATGACATTTTCCTCTGCATGTAATGAGGAGCAGTAAATGGAAGACATCAGGTAACCATGACTGGTTCCACAGCATCTGATTTGCCTAATAGCTTGTACAGAAACTCAGGTAGTACTGCTCCCCATTCTCTAAATATATTTCACATGCATTTGATTTTTAACAGAGGAGACTAAGGGAAGGTGAAAAAACAGAGGACTTTAAGACTGATCTGAGGCTGAAAATTCCACCTTGCAACTTCTAAAAACCCAGTTCCCAATTGGATTTAGAATAAAATAACTCAGGATAAGACCATGTAGAGATCAAGTTTTCACCCCCTGCCTTTTGCTGTACATTGGGAGTTGTACATTTCTGGGCAGATTGTGACCTTCCAACCATAACTGAGTCCCTAAGAGTACATAAAAAAGGCCCAAGAACCTATGTCAGAAGGGCACAAAACTCAGTGTGCAGGATGAACAAAATAATATGCAGTGTGGTACTTTCTCTGACAGAGAACTGGCTTAGGCAATGCCTAGAAAATAGGAAACATGCAATAGAATAAAAGGAGCCACATTATTTCTCACAGTTTCTGAGTGCTGCTGGTACACAGGCAAGGAGAATTATGACAACCTTGTTATCATGTAAGAGCTCCTTACAGAGCTATAGAGAGCGCTTCCACAGAAGCTGAGTTGACAGCCCACGTGAAAGCAAGTGAAACAGCATTTCTCCCAAGCTGGGTGTGCTCCCAAGTCACTGTGTTGCTATAGGATTTTTAGCAATTCTGAAATTATGCTCAGGACAGTACAAGATAATACCTAATACTTTCTTTTATATTTGATAAAATTGATAACTATATCATTATAAAAGGTATTTTTCCTCCTTTGAAATTATGCCAATGCCTTGAACATTCCCTGTAACACAAATGGTGATTTAAGGTAGCTATGGAGAAGGCAAGAGTTTGAGAAACTAAATAAGGTGACTTTAAAGAACTCCCAGTCCTGAGGAACTGGGATGGAAAAGCAAAACTCCTATAGACAACAGATGTCCTCCAAGCAGTGTCTTGCACAATCTGCTTTCAGCATTAAGATAACAAAAAAGTAAGACCACTGGCTTGTGACAGAAGGAACCAAATCAACCTAACAGTAGATATATATATAAAAGCTGCCATGTCTGTTCCTTTGACTGACTGTGGCTGTCTGAAACACAACAAAAACAGCTTGCCAGCACTAACAAAGGAAACTGGCAAATTGTCCTAAGAGCACAATCTTACGCCTTGAGTTAAAAATATATGGGTTACAAGTTGAAAACAAGATTAGGAGAACATTAACAGCTGCAAGCATGTTCTTTAGAGCATATGATAAAAACACAATTAAGTCTGATTAAAAAAAGAAACTGTTGGATAAACTGTAATGGAGCAGCATTTTAGGACAGAGAAAACAATCTGTTAGCACAGGGTGGTTGGAATCTCATGCTCAGCCACTACTATCAAGCCAAGGGGAATTTCTCAAATACAAAAGGAATTCTGTTAAAAGACAACAGAGAACAGTATGTTTAACAGATTATATAAAGGTTTTCTAAGAAAGTAAAACAAACAAACAAAGCAACCAAACCAACCCGAAAAATACAGAATGATATTTCACTCTGGCCTCTACTGAATAGCAGTACTGGGAAGCTATCAAGACACATTATATACGCTAAAGGAGAGACCAGGACAAGCAGGAGAGTGTGTGCTGGTGGTGCAGGAAAAGCCAACCAACATGTGGTATGCGTATACCACATAAATGTATAGGGTATGTGGAAAACTGTTTTCTTGCATGACTATTATTCAGCTTTCTGAAAAACAGAGTGACTGCGCATGTCAAACGCTGTTTACTGTTAGATGCAGTATACCCAATGTAACAGTAGCAATCTACAGATTTAGTGAACATTAATTTAAACAGTCTTCAGTAGCATTTATTTAGTTATTTCATGGAAAGTAAATTTCCTGACTTTCATCAGACTCAGAAGCCCTGATGTGACAGTCTGGTAAATTAAGGAGTAAAATAGATTACAGGGTAAGATCCCAATTATAAATATCATTTTTTAGGGTCGGGGTGTATGGCAGACACAGTGAAATATCAGTTGCCACCTTCTGACACTCGTGTAACACAACAGAGAACAAGGAGTTCTTTAACATCAGGAATTCAGGAAAGAAGAATTCAGTGTCCGCAGAAATGTAAGGAGGAGACAAACATAGCAACAAGAGTTAGCATAATATGGGGTCCTAGAAGCAGCGACGGCTTCAGGTGAATGATGAAACATGAATTTCTATCAAGTACTGTGGCTGCAGGCAGTAACAGTTGGCCAACGGCTTGCTTATAGCCTTGCAAGGTTGTTATCATCCCCCCGGACACATCCTGAAGAGGAACGGACAGCTGCACTTTCACCAGCAAGTGGAAGATAAAAGAAAAGTGTGCTCAAATTTGTCTACTAAGGTTGCACACAGATAAAAGTTGCAGATAGGCAGGTAGGTCCCGAGACATTATAATGTCAGAACAAATGAACTTAGTACCAAAGTCTTGAAAGTTAAGTCCTGCAATTCCAAGCATCACAATGCCTAGGCTCTAATTTTGTAACAGGACCTGTGTTTTGAGGCAAAACAAGGAATAGCAAGAGTAGAACCAAGACAGTTATCCCAGGAAAGTTAAGGATGGGAGAGAAGGAATTAAATCATACAAGTAGGAACTACAAGATCCTGTCCAAAATAGGATTAATCATACTACCTTCACGTGCTAACCTTTACCTCAGGGATGAGTGAGGCATAAAACCCCAAGATGCAGTCAGAGTGTGATTCAAGTTGCAGGAGGGAAATATATGCCTAATTCTCAGCCAGCCAATGAAAAATTAAAATAAAAGTTCAGATAAATGTTACTGCTTTGCTGTGTGCCCTTAAAGGAACCACTGTTGTTCGGACATATGTAACACAAAGGTTAATACATATAAATGAGCAAAGAGCTCCTTTCAAAGTCCTTTCTAATATTTTCCCTACAGTGCTAGCAGAAAGTGTATGGAAATATTGCTCTCTCACCTAATTCATGGGGTGTTTGGAGGATTAATTAGTTAATGTTTATGCAGTGCTTTGAAGATCAAAAGCATGGTATAAGCACCAAGCACTATTGTAAGAGGCCACAAGAAGCAGGAAATGAGAAACCTCCACCTCATAAAAGGAAAGAGTTTGGTGCTTGTTAGTTATCAAATGTTCCCCTCATTTGTTAGGTTTTTCATTCAAGAAGACCATCTTCATGTTCTTCTTTATGTTGCTAATGGTTACATTTCAACCGCTGTGAACTAGAACTAGTAACAATAGCTCTTTGGACCATTAGACAGCCGGGAAGAAGATCATAACGTTACTGCTACTCAGCTGCACTTTTTGCTTCTTTGCAGTGGAGGAAAAAAAGGGGAAGAAGATTCAGTAACAACATGTTTTGCTAAAACCCTACCATTGATGTAGCCATTTAAAAGCCTAAAATAGTGGCAGAAAGTAAATACCCCAGACCAGAAAATATTTTCAGTAGCACATTCCCTGTCAGAAGAAGTCTTTACATCACAACAGCTTACCCTTTGAAAGATCAAGCACAATTTGTTAGCTTCTGGACAAGCTAATATTCACCTTCGTGGGCATGCTAAGGTCAAACCCCAGAGCTGCAGGTGTGCAGTAGCTACAGCAAAGGTTTCTGGTCTGTTAGAGAAAACAGATTGTCTGGAAGCCCATTCAAAACCAGACAACATTTCCAGGTGGAAAAGGAGAGCTTGTCCAAGAGTCTCAGAATCATAGAATCATAGAATTGCTGAGGTTGGAAGGGACCTTTAAGATCATCAAGTCCAACCATTAACCGACCCTGACAAAAGCCACTTCTAAACCATGTCCCTAAGTACCCCATCTACCCTTTTTTTAAACACCGCCAGAGATGGTGAATCCACCACCTCCCTGGGCAGCCTATTCCAATGTTTAATAACCCTTTCAGTGAAAAAATGTTTCCTAAGGTCCAATCTAAACCTCCCCTGACATAACTTGAACCCATTTCCTCTCGTCCTATCACCTGTCACCAAGGAGAAGAGGTCAGCCCCCACCTCTCTACAACCTCCTTTCAGGTAGTTGTAGAGGGTGATGAGGTCTCCCCTCAGCCTCCTCTTCTCCAGGCTGAACAACCCCAGCTCCCTCAGTCGTTCCTCATAAGGTTTGTCCTCCAGACCCCTCACCAGCTTTGTAGCCCTCCTCTGGACACGCTCCAACACCTCAATGTCCTTCTTGTAGTGAGGGGCCCAAAACTGAACACAGTACTCGAGGTGAGGCCTCACCAGTGCCGAGTACAGGGGGATGATCACTTCCCTAGTCCGGCTCACCACGCTGTTCCTGATACAGGCCAGGATGCTGTTGGCCTTCTTGGCCACCTGGGCACACTGCTGGCTCATATTCAGCCGGCTGTCCACCAACACCCCCAGGTCCTTTTCTGCCGGGCAGCTTTCGAGCCACTCCGCCCCAATCCTGTAGCGCTGCATGGGGTTGTTGTGACCCAAGTGCAGGACCCGGCACTTGGCCTTGTTGAACCTCATACCATTGGTCTCAGCCCATTGGTCCAGCCTGTCCAGATCCCTCTGCAGAGCCAACCTACCCTCAAGCAGATCAACACGCCCGCCTAGTTTAGTGTCATCTGCAAACTTACTGAGGGTGCATTCGATCCCCTCATCCAGATCATTGATAAAGATATTAAAGAGAACCGGCCCCAGCACCGAGCCCTGGGGGACACCACTTGTGACCGGACACCAACTGGATTTAACTCCATTTACCACCACTCTCTGGGCACGGCCATCCAGCCAGTTTTTAACCCAGTGAAGAGTACACCTGTCCAGGCCATGAGCAGCCAGTTTCTCCAGGAGAATGCTGTGGGAAACGGTGTCAAAAGTGTTGCAAAAATCCAGGTAGATGACATCCACAGCTTTTCCCTCATCCACTAAGCGGGTCACCTTATCATAGAAGGAGATCAGGTTTGACAGGCATGACCTGCCCTTCACAAACTCATGCTGACTGGACCTGATCACCCTGTTTTTCTGCAAGTGCTGTGTAATGGCACTGAGGATGATCTGTTCCATGACCTTCCCAGGCACCGAGGTCAGACTGACTGGCCTGTAGTTCCCTGGATCCTCCTTCCGGCCCTTCTTGTGGATGGGTGTCACATTTGCTAACCTCCAGTCAGCTGGGACCTCCCCGGTTGTCCAGGACTGCTCATAAATGGCAGTTCATTCCAACTTGGTTTATGTAAAAGGTCAGATTAGATAATTACTGTGATCCAAGATGGCCAGAACTAAGATCCATGCCAGCCCTCATGGTGCTACAAGAGCAGGAACTCCTTCACCAGGGATTCTCTCCTAGCAGAAACTGAGGTAGAGGATCCAAAGGTCTCTGTAGCTTCCTGGGCTTTCGAAATAAAATATTTGAAGAGATATCCCTACTTTCTAATCTGCTTACAGCAAGTCTTCACTTTTTATTTTGAGTGTTTCACCCTTTTGACTCAGCTAAATATATTATTTGAATTTTACATGGTGGGGAAGAAACTAAAAAAAAAAAAATCATTAACAGCCACCAGTATTTTAGTATTCTGCCTCACACTACATACATTCCCAGTTGCATTTACTACTGGTGAAATTGCAGCCTAGACTTCTTACATCTTTTATGCTCAACCGTGCAGCATTCATACCCTAAGGAAAAACAAAGCACACGAGTTTAAAACGCCTTCAGGGTAGTGTTCAGTACCTCTGTTGAGATTTCCTATTTCCCTGCTTGCCTCATAAGAGTACATCAAGTTGAACTGCTTACTCTGTAAGGAACATAAAAATCATCAGCTTCATCTGAAGAAAGTGAAGATCCTTGGGAGAGGAAGAAGAGCAAATGGATTTGAGTGACCTTCCAAGGCTCCTGGCCTGGACTGACTTTTGGCTTGCCTTGGACATCCTGTATACATGTTTTAATGCATAAAGTGCAGAGCCCTAACCTCCCAAAAAATCTAAATCCTGAGAAGAGAGATTTCTACCCAGGAACAGAACATGGTTCTTTCAGAAACTTGTTATCCTGAAGCTTCATCATAAATTCTTCTTTCACTCTTTACTTCTAGTTGAATAGGATCACTTAAAGAAAAAAAGCAAAAACACAGACAGAGTTCAGCAGCAGTTATTTTTGTGTTAGATGACTGGATCTTAAATGAATCTATTGGGCTACAGGAAATCCTAAACTAACTTGACTGTAGATGCAGGATATCTTATTTAACACAAGGGCATGGCAGCAAAACAGATAACGTGTTTTGCTTCAGATCCTACTGCTTGAGTTCAAGACTCCTTGGGGACTGTCAGAAAGACCTGCTCCCATTTATGCTGGCTCCAAAGAAATATCTTATAATCAGGCAGGAGTTTTCAGTGCTGGCCTCATTACTCCCTGGAGCATAACTGGAAACTGACACAACTCCATTTAATCCAAATTAATCTGTTAGGGTGGCTTGGCTTCAAGCAGCCTGCAGGTAGAAGTAAACTTGGGAACAGTAAATGGGGAATTTGCTTAAAAGTCTCTTTAGCTGTAGACTAGTCAGTAACTACTGATCTTATAGTTAAGATCTATAAGTTACTAGAAAAACTGGAGTGTTTCCCAGACTAAGTTTATATATGTTCAAAATCTTGTTCAGTGCAGAGGCACACACTGAAAATAATGAATCTTTTCTAGTGCTAAAGATAACAGACTTAAGGTCTTATTCTTCTTTTCCTTTCAATAAAACTGGGGCTGATCCACCAGTTTCTAAGGTTTGCACCAAACAAAAAAGTATGTTGAAAGGCAACCCTGTCCATCTCCCTCCACCCTGGGAAGAGAAAGCTCCTAAAAGAATTAGTGGTTCCAAATGGCTGCGGGGAAAGGTGTAAGCTGCACGTAAATAGAGATTCCCAAGTGCCCAGGTATTCATTTTTCTTTCTATAGCAGGAGGCAGAGCACTTTTTATGTCTACATTTTAATGTTAAAAGGACACTGTTGTGCAGGTCCATAGTTTATCTCACTAGAGCACAGCCAGGTGCACAGGGGTATAACTCTACCAGCCAGAGTAATGCTGAACATTTGTCCCAAGCAACATCCTAAAAAACAAATACGTCAGAATTGTGTGAGACTGTTACTGTACAGCTCATGTAGAAAACACATACAATATAACTGAAGGACCAGGTTCATAGAAGCTTGCGTGCAGGGGCAGCACCAAGCAAAGCATGAATTAGGAACGAAGACCTAAGTAGAGACATCTGACTCATCAAATCCTGTCCCTTGCTATTGCAGGTGATTCATGCCTTCCTCACATATGAAACGGCAACTAAAAAAAAAAAAAAAACCCAAAAGCAAACCCCCCATAAAAAAAAAATCTATTCAGAACTTATACTAATGCACATCTGAAAAATAAAGCAGAACCGTCTACGCAATCCCCAGTCAAAAGCCTGGGGAGGCCACATAAAACAGTTAGGCACAAAACTCAAGGGATTCGAAGAAATCTGAGCAGATTTCCCTGAGTATGTAAAATCCCTCACTGCACTACTGATGAGTTAATGTTCAGATAACTATGTCAGGTGAAATTGCTTAATTAGAGCTCTAATTAGCTTCCAACCATTCAGAAAAAAATCATTAAGAAGAATCTCATATTTTAATTAAGAATTCATTTTTGATAAGCAGGTGATTCTATCAGTCACTGACAGCTACATGGAGGACGGCATATTTATGTGTTTATATTTTTGCATCGCTTTATACTCACACCCACAATCAGGTTGGATGTGTGACATATTTAAGGCTCAGTTCTGACAGATGTTTAATCGCATGAGTAATCCCATGGGTTTACATGAGTAAATGTTTGTGGTGTAGAGACCCATTTAGACTTTGTCGCTATTATGTGAATTTTCACTGTGACTATGACACCCCTCCCTCCCCCAAAATGGCTTCGGCCCCATGTGTTATGTGTTTCATGTTCAGGTGAATCACTAGGGTCCTGTATAGACTTTGGGGTGTCACGGTTCCTCTTTCTGATGCAGTGAATCTCAGACGGCTCATGGAAAGTGAAACGGCTTTTCCAGGTACTCTCTGCGTGCAGAATATCTGTAGCCCTGCTACTTACTGCTTTTTTATGAAAGGTGAGAGATGTGGAGAGAAACAGCACGTAAGCAGGCCTGGCTATCTCCAATCTCATCCAGACATTTGGAAAATACCTGTTACTGTTCCATTTGGTATGGATCCTGGGGTGGTACTTGCTCTCAGTGCAAAGTTTGGGTCGCTTCAGAGGCAAAGGAAGTATGCTTTGCTTGATGCCTTAATTGTGAGCTACAGGCAGAACTGTGAAAGAATACAAAAAGATTAATCTTCTCTTATACTGGTAACCTCCCATTAAAACAGACAAAAATATAAACAAAGAAACAAACCTGAGACATCTTTGGTATTTAAATATCTATTTGACATAAAAGCATTTTCTAGCTCATAGGCATTTAAGTAGTCCATCAGGCAACTGCATCCCTTTTGGATCCAGCATTGTTCCTCACTTTCTCCTGGGCATTGTCCAGAAGGCTTTTAGGGAATGCATTGCAGCAATGCAGCAAATTCTGACTCTCCCATAGGGCTTCCTTCCTATGAAAGGTCAGCTGGCTTCACTTGCTGCAAAAGTATTCTCAAAAATTTCTGCCAAAACAGCTTGGTAGGAATTAGCCAAAGTTACTATATCATGAAACATAACCTACTTCTATGTCTTAATTTATATGAAAGTCTAGCTTTGTATTAAGGTTTTCCCTTTTGTTCTTTTGAAGTACAACATTAATGAAATGATTATGTTTATTATTGATTTCATTATATCAATTATTATTGATTTCATTAATGAAATGAAAGAGTTATTCCACTCTTTCCTCTTCCTCATTGCTGCATCGAACCTGCTTTTGTAAGTTGCTAAAATATTTAAAAATCATTAAAGTAGTTACCTGCTTTATTAACAAATATCTGTTATTTCCAAACTTCTAAAAGGCTGAAAAATTGGGATGTAGTGAGATGACTTTTAGGTACATGTTCATCCTAAACCCCAGGCCACCATACAGCCCCCTGTGTATGCCATCTTCCTATAACATTACCAGACTTTTCCCTTCCCTGTAAAGCTGTTTTTCTTTCATCTGGGCAAAGCATCTGCATCCACACTGCTAAAGTGTTGCCTCCTCTCTGGCAAGGCAGCATTGAGCACAACTGCATCAAGATCCCTCTGTAATTGTGCTTTGTGCTTGCAGGTGTGATGACACAATGGCAGAGATCAGAACCGAGTATTTTTGTGGACCCACATAGATTTCAATACTGTCTGCACATATCTCATGGTCAGAATTTAAGCTTCTAGACATGCTCTCAGGCCTAAGAGGAGTTCATGCTCCAAATATGTGGTAGCTGTTAATAATTAATTATTAAAATAGTAAAAATTCTAAAAAAATCTGATGTTAATGTCCATAATAATGAGGATGTTGTTTTACATACAGTGCGTAGTGTGCAGTAAAAGTGCAATTTTAACGGCAATTAGGTGAGATATGAAATTAAAATCGGTCTGAAGTATTAAACTGATATTCCCTTCCTGGCCCACCTCCTGGCTTTAAAATACAGAGGCTCCATTAGTGCATTCAAGATACACTAACCTCAAATTCAGACCATGTGTTACTACTGAAAGCCCATGGCTTCTTACTTGAGCCACGTGAGGGCAAGCACTCTTCTCTGCTGCTTACAAATCTCTCCTTGTTTTCTTCCCATGAAGAAAAATGATTAAAAGAGAAATAATGGCATAAAAATAGAAAAATAGCTGGAGACTGTAAGGATGATATCAGCCCGAGGGCTGGCATAGATTTTACTTTGCTGTAGGTGAATAGCCAACAGTGTTTACTTTAAAATCAGTTTGACTTTAGACCATTCCAGGTATATGCAATCACATATAAAATTCCAATACAGGCTCCTCTGCCTGGGGCGAGCTGATTCTTAATATTTATTTATCTGTCTCGCTGTCCTTGCTAGAACCTCCTCATGTTTACCATAATATAATTCCATTTGGTTGTCATATCACTGCTTTTCTCTTACCGTGATCAGATTATATTGGGAAAGTTTCCATTTTGAAGGATATTTCGTATTTCCTAGAACTTTAAAACATACCCTAAGCAAAATTTATTGTAGAATTGACTCACTTCGGAGCCTGTCAAGGCAATGTAGTAGAGAGGAAGGTGCCAGTTTTGAGTCATGTTGTGCATTGAGTGACCTCTGAGACTGGCAGCCAACAGTTCTGTGAATTTTAAGGGCAGGTACATGAAGACTTAGTTTTCAGCTTCTTCATATACAGCGTGTGTTGCCTATACGTAGGTTGTTTTGTGAGAAAGCTGGCATCCTGCATTGCTCTTGAATACAGCTTGCCAGTCTGCAAATAAAAGCCCAAAAAAACCAAAGCGTTCAGAAACAACTGCTTATTTTAGGTTTACATAGCTCTGCTAAAACCATTGCTCCTTTAAAACAGAATTGAGCATCTCAATTTCCCCACCATTCCTAAGGACTGAAAATGTGAATCTGGCTTTGAATTCTCAATTTTAGGTTTGATCTCTCTATTCTTAGGCCCCAAATACTGGATAGGCAGCAACATTGTTCAAGTTTGGGGGTTTCTGGTAATAGAGCTCATGCCACAGGTGGTTTTAGGCCAACACTAAAGATCATTTGGCAACAGAGTTCTAGTCCAGTAGATCTTCTTTCCTTCTATCCCAAATGTAAAGCATATTGTTAGGTTTTGTGAATTGTAAGATTAAAGAGAACAGAATGAGCATGTTATTTCTTTTCTTTCAATATTTCATGAAGTATTCTGATCACTGTTTCAAATATATTAATAGCTGTGCTAGATGTCATTATCTTTCTTCTCATGGCCACGTTCTCAGATAGCAAAGGTGTAAAGGGATTCAGTGCACTCAGGGAAGAAAAATACACTCAGCATATTTTTTCTACTACATCATGAGTATGCCACATATATTAAATCATATCTTGGTGTTGAGCGTAATACATGAAACAGGTTGATTTCTATCTCACTCACATAATCCATTTATTACCTATAAATGTAAAACATTCTAATTCCATAATAGATTTCTTTGCATTTATAAAAAACCTATCATACCTATTGCACAGACAGTAATGAGGAACCTTACATAAAGTACGTACAATCAGCAACCAACAAGGAAAAATATTTCCTGATTCACTCACTCTCTCAATCTGTCAGATTAAATGTCCATGCCTTTGTTTTTTACTGAGAACAGTTGGCTGTGCCTCAAAGCCCTGGAACAAGCTTGCTAAAGGTCAGCGTGCCCTGGGGCTCTCTTGGCCAGGTGGGGAAATGAGCTCCAAGAATCAATGAAGAACGCAGCTGGTTTAGACGGGCTGTCTCTCCATGAATAAGCCTAATGCAAGTGCAGAGCACAGCAGGAAACTCTTCAGTTGCAGCATCCAGAACATTAAAAGATTTATAAATCTTTTTAAACCCAAATTCTTACCAAATCAAACACGCTTTTCACCTGTGAAGGGACATACTCCTCCACTCATTGTAATATTCCGCCATGACATACCAATAGCTGAATTCTTCCCGAATGTGGATGACGGCCTGTTCCTTGAGCACTGAGAATATTACATGCTGAATTGCCCGTGTTCTACAGTTTGGTAAACCCCAGTTGAGATCAGCAGTCTGCTAGAAGCACTTTTTACCACAGCTTGTGTTAAGATATCCTTTAAAACGTTTGATTGTTTGGTATTAAACTGTTAATCTCCAAAAGGATAGAAGGCATCATCTCGTATTTAAAACTTTGGTATCTGAGTCCATGACTCAGTACGATCTCTTGGAAAAGGAAGTTTTATGTAAGTTAAAAACATATGCATGTTTTATAACAGCGATAACGTCTTATGAAAAAGTGATATATTTTTATTATGTAAGGTACACTGTTAGTTCATAAGGGACTCACAATCCTCAGTGATTCAGTGCCTTCTATGTACTTAAAATGTTTTGTAGAGTACTTCAGTGTGTTTGCCTAAGAAGTAAAAATTGCTGTAAAAATGTAAGTTGCAGTAATGGTGCTATTGCAAGACATTTTTTGCCAGCCACGATGAATGATTTCTAAATGCCACAGTGTGATTAAGCTGTAAGGCACAACAGGTTATATTACAGTGTGAAGCCCTAGGTGTGCTGAAATTACCTTTCAACAGCTCACCCAGGAGTATCTTTGGGAGATTATAACATGACAACTTTAGTGTTTTTTAAAAATGAATAAATGAAGTCATTAAAAAGCATTTTTTCCCTGATAAGTCAAGTGCCTTCCATCACCCAGTGTGCAGTCATTAGGTCTAATGTGCTTTTCTGCAGAAATATTTCAAAATGATCCAGGGTTCCCTTCCTTGTTATTGTGGCAATAGGAAGATTTGTTACAGGGATCTTGGTTCTCTCTGAACGAAGGACGTATGCAAAATTACCCAACATATTAAATTTTCAGATTCTACAAAACTGCACTACCAATAGACCCACTATGTTTTCTAAAACATTTTTTGCTCAAAACCTCTTGCTATTTCAGTACATAAGTTTTTCTCCCCCATTTCTTTCTTCTGAGAACAAATAATACTAGAGACCTCAGTAACAGACTGCCCTATAGCGTGTCCAATTCCTCAGGAGCTGTTTTCAGTGGAGAGTTTTTTGAACGCTTTCACCATAAGGCCCACTAAGTGTTGATCATCATTATTACTTTTTAATTAAACAACGTGGCATACCAGTCTTCCCCTTATTTGGGGGAATATATACTCTAAGAGAACAAGCAGAAGGGATAGACTGTATTTTTTATGCACTACTGCATTGGTTGCACACAAAGATGCTGTGCTGCATGGATACCAGGCAGCAAACTGTAAGGCCTTTGCAGAACACAGGTGACAGCTCAAGGGTACAACTAGAAAACATAAGCAAAAGCAGGTAAGGTCTGTCCATGTAGCCCAGCTGCTGTGGCTCTTTTGTTATCAAGAGACGCCGCTACAAGCCCAACTCTCCGGCATTTGGTTCAGATCTCACCAATGGACCTCGGGAACACCAGAGCTTTCCCCTTTTCCCCAGGCTTCAGAACCGGAGCGCTGCTGGCTCTGAGGTGAGTTGAGACCTCAGCTCTTTTGGACTAGCAAGCAGCCCAGGTCAAGCCTCTGGCATCACTTTTACAGCCTCCATGGGGGACCACTTGACCCTCAGCAGCCCTGCAAGAAACATTTGTCCTCTCTGCAGCTCTGCCATGTAACTTCTGCCTTCTCGGTCATATCCTGTGCCCTGGAGAGCCACCAGGAGATTTGTCTCATGGGAAAAAAATGTAAAAATAACATACGTAAGGCAAAGGGAATGACAATTAAAGGTAAAAGCAAGCTTAGGGGCAGCATGTAAGCACAGGAAGAGCTAAAGTATAGAGGCAGAAGGTCTGGAGTCTTTTATTAAACCTACTTCAAAAGTTAAAGTACATCAGACCCATCCATTTCTGCACATGTGGGATAAGCCCCAGTGCTGTTGTCGTTTCACCATTGCTGCTTTTTGATCATGTCCCACTTTTCATTGTACTTGCATATCAACTTTTAAGTAGGCTGCAAGCTCTTAGAGAACAATTAGAGCAATGTGCATGTCCGTATTTTGTCTAACTCCAAGGAGGTCTTGGGGGTTGCTCTCCCATATAACGAATACTCATTGGAGAGGCAGGAGTGCAGCATCCTCTCTGGGCTCTTGGAAAAAAGTCCTAGCTGGATTCAATGAACAGGGATTTCTTCAACCTGTGTGCAGGGTTGGAGAGACTGGTGGTCAGTCTTTAACAGTAGTTACACCTTTTAAACTTGGGTGTATACAATTAAGGCAGGAAAAATGAAAGAAATAACAGAATCAATGCTTGCAATTGATTGTTTTGCTGCCTTGTTTCTTTAAACAAAGCTGAGGAGCATTGCTATTTATATTTCATAGTTTGTGCTACAGGTAAACCCATAGTGTTAAAACCTACCACCATCTTTTCACAGTACAGATGGCAAGAGCTTATCTTTATGTTGGTGTCAGAATGGATCATACTTGTAGTGGAGTGTTTTGATAATGCCTCGCTGGTGACAACACAAACTCTATATCCATCTGACAACAACAGCAGCTTCTATTTCTACTCACCTCAGAGGGTAGTTGCTGCAAGCATCTGAGATTTTCTTTCTACAATAATTAAAGGTGTTTATCTACTTACAAAATCCCTAAACCATTTCCTTAATACCTTCCATTTCATTTGAGTAAAAAAAGAAAAAAGGAAAAAAACCCCAACAATTTAAATAAAATCAAAATACTGCTCTGAAATAAAGGAATAGCACATTCCAGAACTCAACACATTATGTTAAAATTAATTTGAGGGGTTTTTTTAGTCTCATTGTAGCTCACATACTGTTGTTAGAAAATAAATTTAAGATTAATTTCCGCTGTATAGTGTATTCCAAACTTGATTTTGGAAACATACAGTTTACAGACATTGAAGTATATCACCTTGTACAGATGGCTTTGAACGTTTTGAAGAACAGTACCTTTTCACATTTTATTTTGGCACCTGGATCTGACTGAATTATTTGTTTTAACAGAAAGGGCTATAAGAAGAAATTCCTCCGCTGAGAAGAGTTGCCATAAAATTCATGGCATATATGCAGTTCATAAGTGGAAGCATTTAATACAGTATATCTCTCCCTCTCTCTCAAGTGTTAGACAATTAGCCAGTTTGGTTAAATGTACTGAATAAGTGAAAGACAAGTGCGTTTTAGCTGTCCCAGACTCATGGAACTGAGAGCTGGAAACAACATGTTCCTCTTTTTTTTTCAGCTGTCCTCCGCCAACACAGACCTCTTCGATCTACTACATTCTCAAGTGTTTTAGCAGACTAATTTTTAAATGATTCACTGCTGGAGCTTCTACTGCTTCCCTCTAGAGACTGTATCACTCTGATAGATGTCACCGTTAGAAAGTGCACCAGCAGTCAGGCTTAAATAGCTTTTGTGCAGTTTCATCTCAATATTACTTCATGGGCTACATTACAGAGTTCCTGCCCCTCCTTGGCCGCCACGGTGCTCTTACTTGCATTATTATAGTCTCTTGAAACTCACATCAGGACTGAGGTCTCCTTGAAGCATGCTTTTAGAATAAATGCTTTATAAATGACTGTTTCTACTTTGCCAGTTTGCAGTCTCTTCAGACAAGTGACTTGGCAAACATGAAGTGGTAAGGAGACAGACAAAATATAAAAACAAGCCTATGCAAATGTTTTGGTACTTATAAGCAGACAAGTCCACTGACATTCAACCTTCCTTTCTCTCCTTTATGTGTTATTTTCTCATCAGCCACCATGGGTCTTGTTAGTTGTAAATCAGTCAAAAAAACTTTTTCAAGCATGACTGGGGCCTTACACAATGGCCTTTCTACACCCTCATCTACTTTTTTTTTTGTAAACATTTTTTCTTGTACAGAACTACATAAACATATTCATGGTACATCATACAATACTATTCAGAAACAATAGAGGAACCTAAATTACCTGCTTGACTCCAATGAAGAAGGACCATTACAGGCATCTCAGTAAAAATCTTGGCTCAATATACAACGTTTGTCACAAAAGCTAAGGTGGTAGGATGTACACAGAAAAGGCTGAAAAACAAGATTAAAATTATAGGATGCTGATCAAAACCAGTGATGCCTCCTCATTTAGAATCCAGAGTCCAAGTCACAGGATCTTGCCGAAGGAAGACGAAGAATTAAGGAGAGAGGAGAATTTGTATGCTCAAGACAGTAAAAGAATGGAAAAAGACAAGCAAGAGTCGGATAGTTAATCTTGCAATAAGGTGGATAAAACAAGAGAGGAATGAAAAATGGTACGTGGTATAATGGTTTTCATCCGGACGATATCAAGGATAAGGGGTCATAAAAGGTAATCAAATGGTCCTACAGCACTTAAAAGTACATTACAATTTAAAATTAATAAACTCTTGTTCACCTTTAGCCACACATCTCTGCCCTTCAAGAACAAGTATCTTCCGTCAAGATCTCAAAACAAGTACCAAAATATAAGACACATGGCTTTGTCAGTGTTACCACAGATACATGGTTTACTCTTTCAGTAAAAAATAATAGATCAAGTGAAAAATCTTCTGAATACAGGTTTATCAACCCACGAGGGTGGCTTAGAATCATCCATCCATCTTTCATTCTTCACTATATTTTTTTTTGTTAATGAAAGAGTTTAATAAATACAAGAAAAGCCAGCTGAAATGGTTGATTCTAATTCACCAGATGTAAAATGCTTTCAGCTGATTCTCCCAGGATAACAAGAGAAGAAATTTGTCAGCCTGTTTTACCTAATTAACCAGCAGATCATGAACAGCAGCCAGGACAAGGGTCAGTACAGTTGCCACCTGCCTGGGAAAAGCTGTCCCAGTGACCTGGCTGCTAGCACTCTAGGGCAGAGTAATGACGGCTTCTCAAACTCTTACCGTGGCTCTTCAACCTCGCATAAAATTATTAAAGATTCATTGTGTACAGATATTCCACCTCCCTAGCAAGTACTCTACCTGCCAGGATGAAACACCATTCCCAGGGACTCTCTGACCCGATTAATATTTTAAATATTTTATTAAAAATCAAATAGCTCCAATAAGTGAGATCAAGGATGACCTGCCCATATGACCCCAGGAATACATTACTGTGGACCTCTCCCAGGGGCTTGGGATCTTTTTACACTCCCTGCTCACAATCACCTATGAGTAAATCTGAGCTGGTGTCTCTTTCACAGATGTCCTAGCTACCAGTTACAGAGTCATTGATATTAATTTGCAGCTGGTTTTGCATGAGAGTGTCAGTACTTTATACACAGTGGAATAAGATCAAGGAGAGGCTGAGGGCACTTAAATCAGACCATCCCCTCCACGAGGCACAGAAAGAAAATTAGAGGGTATGTAAGAGAGTCTGGGCTGATACAACCACCAGCACTGTGGGTTTGCTCTCGAGATAAAACAAACAGATGCTGTCTTTCCCAAACTACCAGATAATTTCTATCTTAGCTTTCACCTCTACACCCATCTCTAGGGGTAAGAGTTCAAGCTTCAACGCCAGTTCTTGGTGACACTGCTGTTCCCCAAGTGCCCTGCTCTGCTGCCTGCATCAGCTCCTGTGTCTGCACCGTCATCTGATTGCAACTGAACTGAGACCCAGGCAACATGTAGTACAAGCCACAAACCAGCCCCAGCCCGTTGCTATCACCCTAGAGAAAACAGTGCTTGATCCAAAGCCTGCTGAACGCAATGCAAATAAAGCTCTGTCATTTGGAATCAAATCAAAAAATGTTTAGGGGGAAAAAAAAAAAAAAGTTTTATTTTGAGGTTTCCCTTTCCAAAGCTAAATAACTAAAATGCTAATCTTAAATACTTCAGAGTGAAAAATATTGGTTTTGACACAATATACTGAACCAATTCAAGCAGAAACCACTTCCAGATGAAGAGTTTCTCTATAACTCCTGTGCTCAGAGTTCTTTGCATGTTAAAGCTGCAGGAACAATTCAGTCACCACCATATTTAGACAAAACCATACATGTGGACTCTTAGATACTTCTCTAAAATGCACTAATATTAATGCTATTTGTATTACAGCTGTTTTAACTCCAAGTTGTGACAGGAAAAATACATAAACTATTTTAAAAATTAAGCCCTTTGCAAAACAGTGAAGTTAGAGCTACTTGGTGCTACGCTCCACTGAAGCATTTTTACACAAGCACATCAGAGTTTATAGGAAGGACAGTCTGCCTATTTTTTAAAACATGTTTTGGTCCTGGAAGATGAAACTGATTTTCATTTGAATCTGGCATGAGGAAGCCACAAAAAAAAACGTAAAAATAAGATCATCTCTATTCCTGCAGTTTTACATTCAGACCAGAACCATGGATATTTTTGTTCTTTTGTGTCTAATTCTCTAGAGTTGTTGTCAGTGCCCAAATATTGCTTTTTGTCATGATGGATAAACTCCTGCAGCAAGTACACTGACAGCTTCCAGGTAAGAGATAGAATATTCTCTCCTCAAACCCTTACCGATTTACTCACAACTTTCGTCATTAAATTACTTTCTCCTCTGTATCTCAAAAGTCTGGGAGCATAATGCTGTGCTGCAAATCAACAGCTAGTTTATTACGCTATTTTAATTTCCATTCTTTTCTGAATTTATTTCAGCCTTTATTGTAGCATGATTGATATACAGCAGATTTTTATCTATGGTGTACAGAAGATATAAGGTTGAGATATATTGTCAGCAACTACTGCTTAGGTTGTGCCTTAGCAGAAATTACTGTTCCTTATTACTCCTATCCACCTTAGACTGTCTAAGACTCTAAGGAATAGTTGCTGACTTTGGTTCAGCCCCTGTCTGGGATGTGAAGATGAAAGGATTCAATGCATCCCGTTACTCCTGAATGTTTTCTGAGCATCATCTGGATAAATACTTTTTATTTGATTGGTATCATATTTTGGGGATGTAAAGTGAAAACATGTAGCTTGAGATTGCTGAATTCATTTCATAGCACAAAGATGAGCATTGCACAGTTTGGAATATACAGCCCATTGGTTTCTTTTGACTCAGACTGTAATGCAACGTGCCGTAGTAAAAAAAGTGTAGCCTGGATAATATTAACTGTTGTCTTATACTACAGATTCAGGCAAAATATGTTTCAACAAAAAGCACTAATTAAACTTGCTTCTCTGGGTTACTTAAACTGTAGTGATCCTGTCATATGCATCAGTGACATTACAATTACTTGCTAATGTCAGTCATAAACGGTGATGTCATGTTCAAAACTGCTCTAAGTGAAAAATTGTTCTCCTTCCATTTCTAGATAAGCTTTTTGCAGGCATAACTCATGGCAAAATCATGAGCTGGATTTCACTGCCAGAGCTTTTGCTCCCAAACTCATATTTATTAGCCCACATATAAAAGCACGCATGAAAAGGAGCTGACAGAGCACAGTGAGGCATGAATTTCAAGTATATTCCAGCATCAAAGGTCAGAAGCAGATTTCTTATTCGAGTAGCAATTATAAATAGCCATCAGTGGCGAAACAGGATTGAAATACTGGGTTACGTTGTGTTTCCTGTTGATTTTGAGAGGTTAACATTCTGAAAGAAAGAAGAAAAACCCCTATTCCATCCCTTTAAAAAATTAAATGCTTTCCAAAAAGGGTAGAAATGGGGTATTAGAACACTGTCTTTTTCCAAGAGAGGTATTCACAGACTCAAAGATTTTAAGGCCAGAAGGACCATCCAAGGACAACTTCCTATTCATGTACTGTCCGTTTTCTTCTTCCATGTCAGATCCCTAAATACACGCTTCATACCCCTGAGAGATACACTGTCTAGACTGAGCAGCAGATGGCTGCTGATGTGTACCCTGTGACCCTGCTCTCCTCGTCATCTACAGCACGTAGATGACGTTGAGGCCATGAAAAATTTTTGTGTCCTGAAATCCTCCTCTCAAAGCAGCCAAATCCAAGGAGTCAGGGGGAAGGATGTCCAGGACCACAGATTTCCAATCATATTTATTGCTCTTCCAGGACATGACTTTAAGTAATTCCCAAAATGCAATTGTTTATTCATCCTTTTTTTCTTCCATACGTAGGTCCCACTTGATTTGATAACTCTCATGACTACCTTTCCTTGCATACCGCTCTTACTTCTCTTTCTGTTTATCGTTTTCGATGTAACATCCACAATTTCCTTGTCACCTCTGTCCTTCTTTCCCATCTTTCTCCCCTCACCTCTGTCCTTCTTTCCCTTCTTTCTCACCTCACCCAAAATGCATCCAGTTCTACCACTGTCACACCTGAACTCAATAATTATTGCTAGAGGGAAGATAACAGTACAAACTACTTTCCGACTCCCAGTATATTTTTGATAGTTTTGACTCTTTTCAGCAGAATGCTTAGAAATATGAACAGCACTGAAAGGGTCAGAAGAGTCAGCACCAGGGCTCCTATATAGTGTGAAAATCCTTGTGATTGTGAAATACTTCATTAAACAGCACTGTAACTATTCCACACTTTATCGTTTAGGAGAAGTAACATGAATAGAAGCATTTTGCTTAAGCTGACTTTGCACTGACCAACTATGAAACGCACCATTATAAATTAAATGACTTTGACAAGTAACAGCTCTCACAGCTACTTTGGCCTAATGCTCTCAGCGAGGGTCTCTAGATACGAGGTTTATCTGTGTGACATCATCGAGAAGCCAAAGAAGGAAATTAAATATATCCTACGTGATTTCCTCTGAACAGGCTTTATGTGAAAGATGATAAATAGAGCTCTGTATTTGGAACAGGAGGTTGCGGCAGGGCCAGCATTGACAAGCTCTAGGCTTTGTGCCAAGGTATTTATTTACTTGTTGCGTCATGGCAAATATTAAACCACAATCCGAAGTCTCACCAAGCAGCTAAACCTCAAAGGGCCTGGCACAGGGGATCTTGCTGTGTCTCTGTGTCCCCTCTCCTTGGGGAATGAGGAATCCGTGTGTTTCATCAGTGTCCTGACCGCTGGGGTTTACATTTCACCAGGGGGGTGAAAACTATTGCATTTTTGCCAAATTAATAACCCAAGTGCTTTTCCTGGGACTGTCAAATTTGCACAATGCTCCACATTTCTGAACAAGTCCAAAACAAAACAGTTTTGATCTAACAACAGAAAATACATTTTAAATATTGAATGTCTGTGTCTGGGAGGAACACTGGCTTAGGTCTGTGTGTACCAGGAAATGGCTTCTATCAGACATTTGCCAAATAGAAAACAAAACAATATTTCACAGACTATTGGTAAAATTACAGGAATTATCACTTAATGAAATGCTTACAGACTGATGACAGCAGACATGCTACCTTTTACCGAGAAGAGCTTTGTAGGTTACAGAAGCAAGGTAAAGAATAAGAATTATGAAATAGCTAATGAGAAAAATGGTTATATCCTTTTAGGATAATTTACCACTTTGGTTTGTGTAGTCACTGAAAATGGTTTCAGCTGGATGCTATAAAAACATACTTCAGTGTGTAAGTTATCAGCCAGTGCAAATAATACATCGTTCCCATTGCATTCAAGATTTGAATAGTACTCACAGCAATATTAGGAAGACACCAGCATTAGGCAGGTGAGTTCTGTACAGATCACTGCAGAAATGTGCACTGAATGAGGCTGTGGGATGAGGATGCATACTTAAACCACCACTGAAGGAATACAAAAGCAGCTAGATTCAAATCCTTTGTGCGCATTTTATGTACTCAGACACTGGGTTGTGAAGCAATAATTGAAAAATTATATGTGGCTTTTTTGCTCATGTTTGATTAAATTGCCTCTCTTAGTCACTTCAGTAATAGCTTGGTGATACACTGTGCTGCCCTACTTACAAAAGAGGCAGGTCACTCTTTTCTCTCCCTGGTCTTCTGCTTCTCAAGTCCAGGAGAACAAAAAGCACCAGGAGATGGCATTTCCTGAGCCTGATTCCCCACTGCTTCCCCAGTGCCATCACAGTAATATCCTGTGTTGATTTTTCTAAGCAGGCGGAAGAAGGAATCAGACCTATTGTCTTAAAAGGAAAAAAATTATTCCCAGTCCCTGCTAGTAAATGCTGTTTTACAGCTTTGGAAGGACCTGCCTCTGTGTCCTAAATGAACACAAATCGTGACATATAAACTAATGCTTGAGAGACACTGAGATTTGGACACTGAGATCTGTTTTGCGGTGCATGAGATTGACGAGGGCCCAGGACAAGAAATTAAACAGCAGCACTGTTAGGTTTACAGTGTCTGTGATGCAATTTTGCTAGTCTAAACATAGAGGCTTTGCACCATGCAACAAAACATGAAAAGGCACCCACTTGCATCCGTAAATCTGCCTGAAGAAGAGTATTCCGTCTTGGAGCTACCCTGGATGTTAATCTGCAAGCAGCATGAACTCACATCTGGAGTGAGTACAGAAAAGCCTGAGGGTGAAGGAGGCTGGCACTTGCACCAGGGGGCTGTGGGGCAGCCGTGCCGCGCTCCTCACTAAATTGCTGCCTCTGCCTGGTAATGCTGGAAGGGAAATGAAGGCTATGAAATAGCAGGGAAGTGGGAAAAACAACAACCAGCTACAGACACTTTGTTGTCAAATGTCTGCTGACGTTTTTGTATTCACAGGAAAGCCGACGGCAGAAGAAAATTTTAACTTTCCACTAGCAGCAAAACGTCATTGAAGATTATTATATCTCCAGCTGCCTTCAGTGCGCACCACTGTTTTGCTGCCCAAATTTCAGACTGCACTATTGCATTGGCCTTCTCCAGCCCTCACCAGGTTTGATTCCAGAAACACTTGTTTAGGCAGTAACCTTCAATTATCTGTGGTAAAAATGTAACTTGTGTTATTGATAGTCTTCCGCTTGTCAAATTAACGCTAATTGTGTTAAGCCTTGTCTCTTCATCTGACAGTTTCTTCCCACTTTACATATAGAACAAATGTTTAAAAATAAACAATCAGGAAAAAAGTGCTGCTAGAGAGAGGCTAAGGCTGAAGTGCTGAGGCTAGAAAGATAACTCTGCCAATGGCTATCAGGAATCAACAGATCTCTCAAGACTTGGGATTGCATGTTTCATAGTAACTTCACTATTGAAAACAATTTGTGAGGATTTAAGAGGAAGATTCCCCCAACAGTGTGTAGCGGAAATGTAAAAGTACAGAAACAGAAAAATGTAATTGAGGGGAGATAAGAGATGAGAGAAATAAGATGAGTGAAATTAGACAACATTACTGGAAGACAGAGGCACTGAACACAGAGTGCAAAGCTCTCTGGCACCTGTTTTTTGTCCGTGGCTTTGTCTTTACATTGTAAAATTGACTTCTTAACCCTTCTGCTCTTTTACCACTTCACTGTAACGAGCAAAGTGAGGTGGGACTTATATGCGATACGTGACAAGCCGGTGCCATTGCAGAGCTGCTCGTGACATGGCGCTGACTGTCCTGCCAAACTGTGGGCTGCAGTTTCCATCTTGTGCTTGTCCGTGTAAAGAGAATAACATGTGCCAGGCACCACAGATGGGTCAACAGCTGGCACATGTGAGTTTTGTGCGTTGCTGAGTATTTCCAAGCCAATGAGATAGTTTTGGAAACCATTCAGGGAAGGCGTTAGAAAGCTGTCCAGTGCCATTGATAACAAGAAGAATAATGCTCCGCAGAAGACTTGCTGCCAGAGAAAAATGTTGGCATGTGATAGATATCGCAAAACTTGCAACTTTTTCACAGCTAGCTCACCAGCCAAATGTCACCCACTTCCAAGGAGGCTCTCACAGATGTTTTATAAAAATAGAAAAAGATATTCACTGACACTAATAAACTCCCCTTACAATAGGCTCAGTACTTGAACCAAAGCCAATGCTAACACTCAGCCCCCAAACCTGACCCCACGTCATAAGTCACTGTCAGATTTGATAACATTCTCCAGCTGAGAGTAGGAGGATATTTGCTATGAAATTTAAACAGACACCAGTAGTAAAGTTCTCCACGGGTTTACTGTTTCTTTTGAAACCATAATAGTTCTTGACTTATTCTGTCACCAGCTCAGTAGACAGAGGCAGAGGAAGGGGGCAGTGTAGTTCTAGGACTATTCAACACTATCAATAGCTTTTTTTTGGATGTGTTAAGTAACATTCAAAAAGGAAACTTGAAAACTCAATGTCCTCAGTCTCCAGGAGATACGTAAATCCCATGTTGACTGATTCTACAAGGGACTATCATCTTCATGCAAATTTTTCGCTTAAAATCTTTTAGTCCCTGCTGAACACATAGTGACAATCCTACCAAAATACTTGGAAAGTGAAGCTGGTGAGGGATGCTAGTATATGCATGTGACATGGTATATGCTCCATGTAATTTCTCACAGAGTCTGTCTATGGTCCAACGGCTTCTTCCAAATCAATCCTGGCAAGAGTTCTCTGACACAGTGCTTCACAAAACCCAAATACAGGTCAGCATATGAGTCGCTGCAGTCACTTTTTTCATCTTGACCACCAACATCTTGCTTGTTCCTGTACTGCACTTTGCTGCATTACCCATTCACTGCTTACATCTTGCATTTACAATATATATTCCTCAAAACAAGAACCAACCCATTGTGTATATTTGTACAGTGCCTTGCACAGTAGAGCTCTGGCCTCTAGGTGTTACCATAATATAAAGAATAAACAAAATATCTATTTTGGGATATCCAGACATTTTCCAAGCATAAAGTAAGGTTTTGTGTTAATAATATTTAATTAATAAACATCATTTTTCATAACAAACAATAGCAGGGTGCTAAATCAATATTAACCATAGGAGAAGGAGTATATTTTGCTTGTACCCAAAAACACTTAATCCGGGCTTGCTGGAAGACTCCCTTTTTTACAGGTTCTTCTTTTTTTTTTTTTTCTTTCAGGTGAATAGCATGGCTGTGGAGATTGCCTGAGGTATTAACAGAGCCCTGATATAATTGAGAGGGGCTGAGACAGAGTGTTCTGAGTGTTCTGACAAAAGGTCCTGAACTCCAGAACTTGCTTTTCCCATCCTTCCACAAAGCTTGAATTAGTTGACCCCTAGGTCATGCTACAAAGGATACTTTCTCTACCAGGCTCTTGCTGGGAAAGCAGGATGAGTGGGCTGTGTTGGATGATAGGCAAGACCTCATTTTCAGTACTTTCAGAAGACTTTTATATTATGGAACTGGTTTTGACATGTTTTATTTCAAGCACTTTCTTGGACTTTTGGGTAGGCTTGTTTTTCACTAAATCAAAACAATAAATAATGATGCAGTAGATTGCTGTTAAAACTGCAACACTTACTTTTACAACAGTTCTACTAATTTCTGAACAGTTTGTTCCCAAGAGAAGTAGGCGGGAGGAGGAGGAGGAAGCGACGATCTGTCACTGACTGCTGTTGTGGAACACGATTTTCCTTCTATTGCCTGCCTAGGCTGACACTGCAGCTACCTCCTGCTGTTGCAGTGGACATCACCCTAGTAGTGCTATCTAGAGCTGCAGCAGAAGCGGCAACCACAGTCTCTTAAATCAGACTCATTTTACACACCAAGGAAATGCAGGAGAGAAATCCACAGGAGGCCATTACCAGAAACAGCTTCAAACTGTGCCTTTTGTTATCGTTCAATATTAAAAGAAGTCTCATTCCAGGAAAGCTGCAGCTTGTCCTCAGCTCCTAATAGTAAGAGTGGGGACTATTTGTTCAAGTTTCACCTGGGTCCTGAGACTGGTTCTAGTTTGTCTAAGCTGGCTGAGAAAAATGCAATGGTACCAGATGTACTGGAGGAAGACAAAAATTTCAGGTGCAAAACATATCCTGCCAAAGTTTGTTTGCAAACAAAGTTGAGCTTAGGACATATTATTTTGTTATGAAACCCACAGTCAATGTGTTTAAACAGTACAGATCCTGGTGTATGTTGTGATGTGTAGGCGTCCACATTACTAAACAGCTGATCAGAGAGGGAGCCAGCAAGAACAGTCCAACACCTTTTTCTGTGTCATCTAACTCCCAAACAGCATCTATACAAAATGAGCTCTGAAATTATTTTATTTTTCCATTTTTTTGGTTTTGGAGCAGGCCAAGGTGAGAGGCTAGTGCAGTCCTTTCCAAAGACAGGAAAGGTTTTGCTCTACGAATAAATTAAACACTATCTTAACTGGGTTTCAATCCCTTTATATAATAGACCTTTTGAAGTCACACTTTGTTAGGCTTTTTCCTCTGGTCTAGCACAAAGCTGATTTTGCTCTGGAAGTGTATTACTTCAGTCTAGCTGATGCTCACCTTAGTGGGAATGACATAATTCAAAAATACAGGGTGTCCCTGCTTTTATTCATTTTTCAGAATAGTAGACAGAGTCACAGAGTGCTTGGTGTGATTTGGGAATTACACGGCCAATGGAAAACTTCTGTCCCCGACCTCAGGAGAAAGAAACTGCTGTGCAAGTACTTCGTCCCTCTGACAGTTCTTACAGCATCTGGATATAGCCACAAAAACTTTGACAGGTTTTATTTGACTTGGAGTATTTCTTTAGTTATTATTTCAGAAGTTTTTATTCAATTTGGAGTATTTCTTTAGTTATTTCAAAAGTTTCATTTTCTTCACCCACTGTTTGGGAAGAACAGTCAAGCATCACCCACTCCACTGCTTCTCTTTTTATCATGTGTGGGCCCCCTACTTTACTAAGAAAGCCATGCGGAACCCTCCAAACCCCAAAATAACAGATCTTTAAGTAGAGCTGTTAAAATAAAAATACATTTATACCATCATGCCACCGGAAACATTAGGCAGAAGAGATGAATTTTTAGTCTGAGTAATCAAGCTTACAGATTTTCATGGTATTCAACACAGTGAATGGTAACAGGACTGAGGAAGATCTTCCTGCAGAGCCAGATAAAAGCCTGGTCCAATTATGTTGGTACAATTCTTGAAACCCTAAACATTTCTTTCCACCCAGTAGCACCTGTGTCTGTGGTGTGCCCTGCCTCCACCATGATGGGACACTGGCAATTGCGCTGCTGCAGGAGTTCTGCTCCTGTTGGTGAAGCGTGATCTTTGCCCCTCACCTCTGAACTAACTAGTATTGAAATTTCAGTGCCCTGCTGACTTGTTCTATTTGTGCGGTGTTCAACAGCAATTCTTCAACTTGTTCTGAGTAAGAAAATACTGAGCAAAATATGGTATTTATTAGACTTCTAGGAGAAGGACACCAGTCGCATTTTCCCCACGGGCATTTTATACAATCAAAATATATTTATACTTGGTGGAAGATGCTCAAAGTGACTAATCTGAGCAAATTTGGCTCCTACCTGAATAAATAGCTGAAAGACAGGCTCCTTCGTGCCATATATATCCACTCCTTGGGAAATTGAACTATTCTAGCTGTCTAAGGCCTGGGCTACAAAAATGAAAGGCATGATTCGAAAGGTGTGCTTTTAAACCAAATCATCTTCAAGCAAATCAAAACCCTGCTATTTTGCTGAAATAAGAGTACATCCCAGCATATTTCATTGGCTTAAGTTCTGTCATTTGAGGAAACCCTAACTAAAATGCACAATTTCCTTATATAGAATAAGGTCTTTCTTATGGCAAATGTCATCTCATCAAGTTATAAGAGGATCATGACTTTTCCCCTATCATCTTCTCACTGTCACTAAAGGGTAAAGAAGCTCCAGGAATCAAGAATGGAGAAACCCCATCCAGACTTTTAAATGCTCAATAAGGCACTACCTTCCTCTGCAAAGAGGAGCTGTCTTTTGTACCACTGAACAGCAAAGCTGAACAAAAAATAACCCTCCTCTATGACATTTTCTTAGACGCAGATTCCAGCATAAGTCAAGGCTCAGGGCATGGTGTGAGTTGGTTTCTCAAGAGGACAGGACTCATGAAAAGAGGCAACAGCAGAGAGAAAAATAAGAGCATAGCACTCCTCCCACATCATCAAGCACCAGCCTTTTCTTCAGACAGAAATCAACAAATCACTGTGGGAGCAATGAGATGTATGATAAATTTACCACAGTACAATAAAATCGGTTGTAATGGTAACTACTCCCACTGCTCAGAAAATGTTAGACTGCATTTCTTTGGTTGGGGATCCAACCAAGACATTAGTTTCTAGTGTTTTTAGCTACTGAAGACTGGCTAGACGTTATGAATTTATCTGAAATAAAAACAAAAATGAAATCCTCTCTTTCACTTAATTGAATTACGGCAGTGGAGCACAACCTCTACCCACTTCTCTCTTCGCCACCTTGTGTCCAGTTTTCCCTGCACAGTAAAAAGTGTTTGGGGGATGTGGAAGCCCAGTGAGTCCTATTTTCTTCTGTATGAAAACAGAATCTCAGGGATTTAAAAAATTACCTTTGGGACTTGTCAATTTTGAATGCATCCAGGAGTATAAATAAATTCTTAGATAACTGCAAGTTCACAGAAAAAAACCAAAACATTTCAACAGGAGCAATACTGGTTCCAAAAATAAGAAATTCAAGCATTTTGGTTGCCTGAAGAAAACTAGAAGTTTTTTTTATTATTATTTCAATACTAAAAGAACAGATATTTCAAGCCCTTTCATTTAAGATTTTTTCTAAGAAAATATAACAATTATTTCTGACATTTCCTTTTAAACGTAGTTTAATTTCAAAACTAGCCTTTAAGAAATCAGTAGTTAAATAATATATTATATTAATAACAATTTTTTTTGCCTCAGGTTGACCTAAAATGTAAATTTGAAGGGGTTTTTTGAACATTATCTATTCATTTAGACAATTATTCCTTTTTCCTTTCAGTGCAAATAGATTTTTCTCGCTTACATTTTCTGGTTCCTCCATCAATCACTTATCTGTAATCTGAAGTATTTGGGAAATCTCTCACACCTTTGCTACGTTCTCCATTCTCTCTCATTAAAAATGTATGTACAATGTAGATCACTCTAGTAGATGGCTTAAACACTCAATGTAACCAGTAGCTACCCCTGATCCCAGTTGCTGGCACCAGAACATGTGAGTCCTCAAGGCCTGAGCCTCCCTTCCACTGCTGATACTCAGACCTACACTCACGGTAGATCCCTGCAGTGTTTGCCCATAGACATGAAGTCCATCCAGTAACTGCCCTGGGTCCTCTCTCTCCCCACGTGCCTCTTGCACAGACACACACATACTCAAATAGGTCCCAGCTGACCTCCAGACTCCCCAGCCTCCCCAGCAGCTGACCTGTACCTCCTGGTCCCCCCAGTACTCAGCTCCTCCAGTCATCTCACTCCCAGACGCACACATAGGTCCCAAGCCACCTCTCCTACTGACCAGCTTGACATTCACTAGTGGTCACATACTGTCACATGCACCTTCACTGCTGCAGGCATACTGGCTCCTCTGACCCATGGACCACTCTCCAGTGACTGCACTCAAGACTCCTATACACACACATGCACTCAGACAGCGAGCCCCTCAGTCAGGAAAAGAGTTATGAAAATAACTTAATAAGAAGCCAAGACAGCATGGGGGATCAGACAGGGGCACTGGACAACCACCCATTTACACAACTGGTTCCTTTTATCCCTCTGTTTTCCCAAAACCACCCTGACCACTCCTTTTCCCAGCCTTTGGTTCCTCCCATCAACATCCTATAAGTCCTGTGCAAATGCTCTTCCCTGGTATCCCATAATGAGCCTATACCCCTTGGCAGTGACCCCACAGTCTGTAGGTGACCTCAGGACAGCCTCTCCCAGGGCCCCACAGTGGTCAATGATGTCAGTCCCAGCCCACGGGGCTGACACCCTCCTGGGATGCCAGGTCAGGAACTCCTGTCTCTGGCTGGATAATTGGGATTCCCTTACCTACCATTGCTCCTCTTGTGTGTACGGGGGGGCGAGGGGGGAACACCAGCCTATCATTATGCATCCTAACAATATTTAATATAAAAGGCTGGTTGGGTGGGGTAAGAGTCCAAAAACTACTGTGAGTGGAGCTGCTCTTCGGTCACGTTCATACCCACTTCTGGTTGTATTTCCTTAAGCATTTGAGCAGAGGATTTCCTTTGTAAGGTTGCTTGGAGAATTACTGTTGATTATGATTTACGATTATCAACAAACAAAAAAAAAAAAAGAAGAAAAGTAAAAAAAGCTATTTTCTGGGTTTTGTTTCCTTCTAATTAAAAATGTTCATCAATCAATTCAGGAAAGAGGGAGTAAGTGGAGAAAAACCCCATGCCTACTCTCAGAGATTTTGTTGGTGGCCGAAGTAACAGAAACCGACAGCTGACATGATAAAGTTACAAACACCCCTGGCTGGTGTGCTATGGGCATACCATGAGGAGTTCTGTTACAGAAGATACACTATACTTTACCAGCCTGCACTACATCGGTGTTGAACAGCTATTCTTTGTGAACTGCAGCTGCAGTGCATGGTGGGGTGACAGCTACCTGTCAAGTTTTCACATTTCAAGCAGAATCTTCTCTTCCTGCAAATTTCCTTTTTTGCGACTTTAAATTTCTTCTAGTCCCTCTTGTAGCACCTATGGTCTGCTCCTCCATGCTTACCAGTCTCTCTGCTGGAAACATCTACAAGCACAGATGCTGAAGATGTGGTATGATTCTTCTATCAGTTTAAAAAGAGACCAAAGTCTTGATTCTTCTCCTTTGGCAGAACTTCAGCAGTTATTGCAGTGGCTAGCCCCTGAGCCAGGGATACAAGACAACTGGGGGAAGTGGATTGCTGCAATATAAAATGAGAATTGCCAAGTGATGAAAGCATTCATTGGGCAGCTACAAAGAGAACAGTGGTGCCCCTGGGCCTCTGCAACAGCTGAGAGCTCATGGTAGTTAAAACTGAGTAATCAGCAAAACCATCAGAATTTTCCAGTATAGAAAATAAAACCTCTGGTAGTCCTATATGATATGGCATCCAGTTCTGCTCAGGAGACACCACCACATTTTTCACCAGCCTGGTGGTCAGATTGCAACTCTTTAATTTTGCCTAACGGTCTTACTCATTCATCTTTTACCTTGTCTTGTTCAACATTTGAATAAGGATCATTAATTCCTGTATTTATTCAGGACCTACGGTTGCAGTGTGGGCTGAGGGAGGGCAAGACATTTTTAGACCGGTACACAGCCTGAGATTTATTTTTTTCTTAAAAAGGTATTTTTTAAATAACAGTGGATTTTCTGTAATTCATTGCTCTCTTCTGAATCTTGATTGGCAACTGATAAGGCAAGAAACCAAAGCAACCATTCAAAACCCGCTAACGCTTGCTTATGTCTTGAGTCCTTTAGCTGCTTCAATGACTATGTCCTCCTTTGGAAGGAAATGGTCCACCTTACAGATAGGCATATTTTGGTATTTTTAATGCATAACCAACAGTTACTGACAATGTTGATCCCATGCAAGACGTTGTGCCATTATGGAAAATCATCTGTATTCAAACAGCACAATTTAGAAGTTACTTAGAATTGAGAATTGATGCACACAGGGTGACGTCGTAAGGTAAGTTTCATCATTCCAACACACTTCACACCACAGCCAAGCTCTGCACAAATGAGCACAAAATATAAATGCCACATTTAAGAATTTGTCAGCACCCTATTCTTTCTTAAAGCCTCAAAAAACTTAATTGAAAAGACAAAACATGTGGCAAAACATATAAACAAACTAAAATAGATCAAATTTATGTGATTCTTTACTTTGCACGGAACAAACATGTCACCTTATCTTTCCACACACTTTCTCTTGAGAGTCTCAAGTGTCACACAATTGTAGGAACAATTTTTCTGCTCAAGTATGACAATATTAGCATTTATAAATTAAAATACATATAATTTACTATCTCTTTTCTGATCTGGAAGTAGAATTTACTTTACCCTCTTTAAATGGTAGCCAAGCTTTGGGTTTTGTTCACTTATAGTCTGGGTTTCTTTCCATCAAGACCTAGGGCACTTCTTATTTTGGCTATTTATTTGCTGTATATTAATCACACAAATATAAACTATTCCACCATATTTCAGCATTGCATTTCTATTGAAAAATCTCAATAGCTTCTTTTTCCAACACTCATTTGCTCTTGGGTTGCAATATTTCCATACAAAGTTCAAAAAAAGGCTTTGCTCACCAGTGATGGCTGAGGGATCTGCTTGTTCAGACACAATCAGTTGAGACTTCAGAGATTCTCATGGGAAAATGCAAATTAAATCACCCCACAGGATCACCTGGGTCAATGCCCTGTCTCACAGTCTTTGTGAAAGATGATGTTCAGAGGCTGTTTTTAATGTGCAAAGAAGTGTCATCCGTTTCATTTTTTATTGAGTTCTTGGCTCTTTTTGTTACATTGAGTATGCACACTGCAAGGCTTGAGCCATCAACAGGGCTACATTCATTCATACAAATTAATATCAACCACTGTTTATTGATGGTAAAGGTACTACTTTATTTTACAGAAACTATACTTCTATGTGTCTAGCATATCATATTCTACTAGATATTTTTATATACAACTATGAATGATCATTTTAAATGTTTTTTTTATACTGCTTAGGGAATTACTGACATAGTTCATACAATCTTTCCTCACATTTGTTTTAATAATAGATTTTGTACCTTTTCCATAGTGCAGGAGAGTAGCTGATTAAAAAGAGGCTGCAAAGTCTTGATGACAACCTACCCCATTACAGAGAAGAGCTGATGGATGTAGTAAGACACCAACTCCAGCAGGAGCACTTCAGTGAAGAGGAGGAGGGAAGGTGGTGGAAGGAGTTGTACACAATGGAAACAAGGACATATTGCTAGAAACCAACTTAGAATAGCACATGATGGAGGGATAAACACAGAAGCCTATGGCACAAAATGATACACAGCTGGAAGAAAACATAAAAGGCAATCAGGAAATGCTCTGAAATGCATTAGATGTAATAACGTGATGGGAGAAAGAAGGGCTTGTTATTTGAAGGGAGAAGGCAAGTTATTGCAGGTGACAGAGAAAGCCAAAGTGTTCTTGCTTCAGTTTGGTTGCTTTATTCTATGTAAAGAGGTTAATTGAGATCAGCCACTAAGCATGGTTAATATTAATAACAAGGGATCAAGAAAACAGCCCATATTAGGGAAAAAACAGGTTAAAAATATCAAGATAAATGAGATCTTTAAAGTTATCATTCTCTGATGAAATGGGCAACTAGTTTAGTCAGGTTTTGGGCGTGACTCGTAAGGACTCAGTGGACAAGAGGGGAAACAACTAGCATCCATTAGTGGGGAAGAGACAGAAGAATAGCTATTGAGTTTAGTCTTCAAGTAGAGAGACCATTTTAGCTAACACAGTGGTTTCACCTATGCTGAATTTATTAGTCAATTATTATTTATGACAGTGATATAAACAATGGAACAGAAAACCACATATCTTAAAACTGAGCGTGACACCGAGCTGAAAAGCAAAGGTTTTGGAAGCAGGATAAGAATTCAAATTATTTTGATAAATTGAAGAAACTATAAGTACAATAAAATTACATAATTACAAGAGCAAAAAAAACACATTTTGGAAGGAGAAAATCTTGTTTAAAAATTTGTGTTAGGCAATAGCTACCTTGAAAGCTGCACTGCAGAAACAATTCTGACACTTGCAGTGGAACACACACATCACAAAATTGTGTGTCGCTGAAAATGAGACAAATGTAATTTTAAGAAGCATTATTTAGAGTTTTGTGTACACAACAAAAGGAAAGGAATTACAACTTTTCACTCAACACTGTTAAAGCTTCTAATGAAATTGGAGAAAAGAGTAAATTGCAAGAGTAAGGATCTGAGAAAATGTGTTCAGTATGGGAAAGGTAACAAAAAAACAAAACAAAACAAAACAAAGAAAACCACAAACCCAAAAACAGCTCTGAAGAAAAAAAAATAGAAAAAAAAAAAGACAACACTTGAAAGAGACAATATGCAAAAATGTATTCTAAATAGGACAAAGATGTACCATTGCCTAAATGCATAGGGTTAGGAAACAAGTTGCGTGTCTAATCTAAAACCCAAGAAAGACACAAGGAGAAACTGTCCATGTATAAAAATATTTAAACATCAGAATAGGTTTTTCAGAAAGTATTCACACCAGAGATTTAGAAACAATTTCATCAACATCTGCCAAGAGACATGTAAGCATACGCACATGGATTAAATGATCTCTTCAAAGGCTGTTAACACTTTGTGTTTCTTTGATACCAAAATCAAACATTTTTCCATTCAAAAATTTATAGGGGGTGACCTCTGGTCCTAAAATAATTCTGACTGAAGTTGGAACAAGGCTGAGACCACAGTATAATTCATTGCATTCTATTTGATATTTATTTTTCAATACTTCTTCAATCTTATTGCATGATGGACATCAGTAGTTTTACTAGAAAAGTGAAAAAGAGCTACTTTTCTACCTGACTGAGAGTTGATCATATTTCTTCCTCCTAGGAAGTTTGCAGGAGAACAAATTCTGCACTTACCTCCAGTCTGTGCTTTAACTGTCCCTAAAAAGGAAACAAAAAAACAAAACAGACAATCATCAACACCCCCCCACACACACACACACACATTGCACAGAAAAGAAAATAAAGTGCTAGTTCTGGGCACTTTTCCATCCTGTGTTCTAAAATGTTAAGGTAAGTTTTTAAAATATGTGCACTTCACCACAATGCCAACATCTGTGCTACCCAACAGTAGGCATCAGCTAGGATACTCAAACCCAATGGCACAAGCTGTTTCTTCATGGCCTGTGAAAAGACCATTCCTGCCCAACTGCAGGTCAGCAAAACAGGCTTTAAGGAACAGAACAGCACATTTGAATGCCTTAGAGACTGGCAACTGCATGATTCCTTTGTTTTCTGACGGTCTCTCAAGTAAGAATAACTTATCAGATAAGCTACGTGAAATAAACCATTCTGACTAAAGTCATCAGAGATATTTGCTTAAATGTCCCAGTTTTTAAAAAGAAAACAGGAAGCGGTACAACCCCCCTCTTCTCTATTAACATTGTAGGAAAGGTGCGTTCAAAGATATTAAGAACATTTCTACACTGATTCACGAAAACACATTTCCCTCGTCCCATTCCTTAGCAATACAAAAGGCAGTACTTCTCTGTACCATAGGGCCTCCATGTTTTTTGGAAAATACTAAAAAGAAATGGTGACTCCGGACTGAAAGAATGTATCGGGAAGGCAGATAAGATCATTCCATTAATTCATCCACATACTTCACACAGTGACTTTAGAAAAGTCCCTTGTCAACAGTCAGAACTGTGGGGTAATTTTTTTTTAATCTATAATTAATCTCAAATAAGCCACTGTTTCAAAGAAAGAGGACCCAAAGTGCCGATCAGACAATTATTTTGTTCATATTTGAGTAGCTAGGCAAAAATCGCATTTTTGTTAAGCAGAATGCACATTTTTATGGTGCCATTTCACATCAATGAATATTTATCTTTAAAACAATAACTGGGCAAAAAATCAAAAATAAAGTGGAAAAAATCTTGCTTAATAAACATATATATGTATGACTAATTTACAGCTCTAGAGAATATTAGAACGACTTCTATTTCCCTAACCTCCTCCCCCCCTCCAAGGAATGTCTTGATGTTCCAGTTTTATATATGATCTATTTATTCATCATGTTCCTTATTTTATTTTTTAAACTGTTTTATAATCCCTTCCTTTGTGCTTTGACAAACAGCTATCAGCATAATAGTGTTTGGAACTGAGTGAATGCCAGGGAGCAGATGCTTGAAATGAAGTTTAGGCAACTAGAAATGGAGAATAGTACGTTGGCCGCCCTATCAGTCATGTAACTCTTTCTTGACAACAGAGCTATGATTTCATTTTCTTTTTCATGCAGAACTGTCAGCTATAGGGACTGGTACAATGAGGCGAAACACTGTGACCCTGATAGCGGGAGATCAGGATACAACTCAAGCTGTAAGCCACTGCGCTGAGTCACGTCAATCTGAGGTAAGTATTGCAGGAGATTTCTGTTACCTGCTCACTTTAGTTAATTTTGATTCCTGTGCTGAATGTCTATGCCCCAGTGATACTCCACCAAAGTTTTTCACTGGACAATACACAAGAATGAACTCAAAACCATTGTATTTTACTTTAGTCCGTCATTGTCCCTCATTTACTTTCACACGTGCTAGAATCCACCACGCTTTTCCTTGTCTTCCCTCCTTTTCACTTCTTAACAAAACAGATAAAGGAATAACAGTGTCTGCTTACTATAAGACACATCCACAGGTGGAAATATTTCTCCTCTAATCTCTCAGTTGCTTTTAGGCAGAAAAAAGATTTTGCAACACATCTTGATTGACTTTTGTTCACTCAAATCCTATGAAGGCAACTCATCCCACTAGGAATCTTGTTATATAGTTCCTCTTTCCTAAGAGTTTTTATGGAGAGGGCAGAGAGGGGAAAAAAAAATGTTTTGTGCTGCCATGGTCCATTAAGGACAGATCAGCAATGAAAACAAGCCATTATTTACAAACATCCAGGAGAACACCAACAAAGTTCAGCCACTTCAGCATTTGTGCCCTATCTGATGCTGCAAAGAGCCGATAGAATTATTTCTAGTCTGAGGGTAGGCTCGTGTCACTGCTTTCTTCCATCTCACGTTGATGCATCTCAATAGAAGCCCAGTTAAGCCTTTTTTGCATCACTGGTTTTGCAGTCTTAGGGAGATATAATGCTTGCAAAGCAAGCAGATAAATCATGGTAGAAGGCATCTTTGGAGGCAATACATTTACTGACTTTTTTTTTTTTTAAGATGTTAACTAGGCAACTTTAAAAAATGAAGACTGCTACAATTTTATGTTTCTAAGGGATTTGAAGAGAGCAGTAGAGTTACATGACTATCATGTGAAAAAAGATAGACAAGCCATCTCCAGCAAATGATCAGGAAGGTTGGTGGTTTGTTGTTTGTTGTTTTTTTTCCCACACAAGTTCAAAACCCTGTGCCTTTCTGCTATTATGCTAAGTGGCTCCACTGGTTCACCTGTAGAACTCTCCCCGCTCAAAAATAGTCCTTGTGAGCAACAACATATTCGTTAGATTTTAATTCATTTTTCACAGATCTCATTGTATCACCACTAGCCATTCACAGATTCCCATCCCCACAGGACTAGGCACATGACAGACTATTGCTTGTCTTGCCCAGGACAGAATCTATTCTAGGATGAGTAGCCACAGAATTAGGCACCAGTATTATACACACTATGCGTCATAACTTTCTAATGCTTTTTATCCATCCACCTGTTTATAAAGGCTTTACATTCCTCTTCCCTTCTTTTCAGGCCTTCTTTTCCCTTCATCTTTCCTAGAAGTCAGCAACTCATGATAAAGCCTGTCATCTGGAGGGAGCAGGGGAAGCAAAATCTCGAGCTGAAGAGGGGTCAAAACTGCACGAATACAGAACATGTATTATAAACCATGAGGCAACTTATCACAAATTTCCAGTTAAAGGACAGGTGTGAATTTTGCACCTATTTTCAGGCTTCAGCAAAAAAGTTGTCTTACAAAATATGCCCCCCAAAGACACATCCTTTTGCCCCACTGCTAGAAGAGTAACTCAAGTCTACAAAAGTCACAAGAGAACAGTGAAAGGAGAATCACCCTTTAAGAAAGGCCTCAGAAATAAAAATAAACAAAAAATAAACAATTAAATAACTAGTTTTTCATATGTGGTTAAGGGAACACAAAGAGATGGTCATCCTTCAAATTCCCTGATAAAACAGCTGTTTCCAGAACCAGCACCTAGCTTCTGAGTGCCATACCTATGCCTGCAAAGTTAGGGTGCCAGGCACTGGCTTCTCCTTACTTGGTGAACCAGTAGGACCAAAGAGGTTGAACACTTGTGCAGAGGAGCAGGATCCTCCTACAATAAGCTCTTCCACCGGTTATATTTGAACATATTGCAATATTAAAAGGTGATGTATTTTGCTTATTCTTCATGTCATAGGAGATACCTAAAACTAAACAGTGACACAGACTGTATGAGGGTAGTAGATTCTTTCAAAGTGAAAGAGACAATCCCAAAGATGAGTAGAAGTTTGAGAATTAAGAGTACAGTGATTCCTTACTATCCACGCACAATTAATTCTGGAAAAAAGTGATGAGTTTAGCTTCCAGGAGAAATACATTCCAGATTATAGGGATAGTTAAATCTTCCAGTTCATTTCTCATCACTTTCACACAGATCAATTAATCATTTCAGACTTTTTGATGGATGAATGAAGGAATCCTGCTTCAAAATTAAGGCTTAAATTTCTTAGAGGTATTTACATTAAGAAAATAGTTGATACTGGTCACTGGGAATTTATACTTTAAGAACAAAGCAAATACAGCTGATAAGCCAGCCACACTGGCAAGAACTCATTAATTTAGTATATTTTATTATAGATACATTGTTTAGATCCTTTTAGATTTTTTTAGCTCTGTTTTAGCTCTGGTCAGTAACAAAGTGAGCAAATAATTTTAGGAAGGAGGGTAAGCACATGTAGCAGCTGTTTGTAGATGGTGATTCTGGTTTTGTGATTTGGAGTAAGTTGCAGCTTCAAGAAGTGGCTCTAACAAAAATAGCAGCAGTAATGAGTGGCTGCTAAATTGGCTAAAATTTGTACAAAGTGTCCAAGTGAAACTATGGTTTTCCTTGAATTTTATTGAAACCATTTAGCACAAATGACCTAAATCAGCCTAATTCAGTTTATATCCATCCATTTTGCAGTTAATGAGTGCATTCTTGGACATAGGAAAAAAAATGCAACCAATTAATCAATTTAACAGAAAACAAGCAAATAAAACCAACAAATGAATGAAAATATTATTTACTTGGACAGAATTTTAGTAAACAATGATATGAACAAAAGGAAAAGGCCTTTTTCTGTGTTCTACATATGATCTTCTGCATCTAAGAATCTATATGAACTTCTAGCAACTGCATGACAAAAAGAAAATGAAATTGGGTATGGCAGAAATTTAAATAGGAAGACATCATTGCCATTTTTCTTAATTTACAACATACTAAAAATGGCCTGCTTTAAGTTCAGTAAAACTCAATTGAATCATCATCTAGGTACCAAACGTGGGCATACCCAGGTGCTGGCTGGCCTGGCCTGGCCCCCTTGTGTTTCCCACCCTACCATGGCCCAGGACGCCATTTCAACGCCCTGGAGCCATCAATCCCTGTCCCAGTGATGCCACAAGAGTGCCTGTCTCCATCTGTATCTCTTGGTTGCCCATGGACCTCTATCATGGGTAGCCTGTCTCCTGGACAGGCACCTCAGTCCTGCATTGCAGCCTTGTCTCTGGTCTCTTTGGCCCCATCTGCCTTAGTTCCTGATGGGAGCCCTTGGATGGTCCCCAGCCCTGGTTCATCACTTCCCATGTCAGGGGCTGCTAATGGACATTGTTACAATCCCCAGCTCTGCCCACCATGGTCAGACCCTTTGGGGTGGCAGCCATTAGTGAGGGTCCGCCTCAGATCCCAGCTTGCCTGCCTTCAGGAGTACTTGGTGCTCACTATGCTCTGACAGTGAGTCTGGAGGGTGGGAAGAGAGAGGCAAGGTGAGTTCTACACAGAAGTTACTGCTCCAGAGTGTAAAGAGAGGCCCCATCCTCCCCTCACCCCATGGGGCACCCTCTCCTAGGGCCCAGATCCCCAGAGTGCAGGATCTACCCTGACTCCCCTCCTATCCCCACCTCTGCTCCCACAGGTCACCTTGCTATTCAGAGGACAGCATGGTCCTCATAATGGTAATCCAGTGTTTCGGTCACTTATGGTTTGTAAAATAAACCTAGTACGCGTCTGTAAGTAAGATATGGAAAGGAGGTATTTACTAATAGCTCAATTTCACTACAAGAAGTGATGTGTAAAATGGGAGCAGGGGTGAAAGAGAAAGATAGTTTTGATGCCACTACAGCTTTTGCTAATGGCATCCACATTGACGATCCACGAGAGATACTAAATAAAGAAATGAATTGGAACTACAGTCTACATCCTCCACCTAAAGGGAGTTTCCCCATGTCAAGGCTGAGCCAACTGGGCTATGGGGCTTTTTTGAATAACAGTTGTTCATGTCATTACTGCAAATTACAGAAAAAAAGAAAGGAAAAAAAAAAAATCAGGAGTGCTAGCAACTGTTTTTTGAGCACCAAATTCATGACAAGAAGAATTACAATATTAGTTTATCACTTTGGGATACTTTCGAATTAAAAAAAAGAAAAAGTGTCATGTCTTTAAAAGAAAAATGAAGTGTTTTTTATTGCATGACTAAAGGTACTGAAAGATATAATTATTTGCCTCCCTTGGCAATTTTGTTCTGAGAAAGGAACAGTTTTGCAGTTTCTACTTAAGCTCTCCCTTTTTTTATTATGTTCTTTTCCTATTTCATCCCTCCCCCGTATTACTCCACAGTACTATTTTTCCCTCCCCCAGGTCTAGGAAAGTGACAAATTTTGATACGATGATTCTTTTTCTTTCCTTTGTACTTTTTTTTCCTTGTGCTGTCTTGTTTTCTCTTCATTTCCTTAACTCCCTCCCTCTAGACTTGTGCGTCATTACCAGCTCCATTCTCTGATTCTTTACTTGTTTCTCCTTTCTCTCTCCGTGGTTTCTTTTTGTTTTTCTAGAACCCAATTTCTGATCACTTTTATGCATATTTTGTCACTTCCTTCTTCATTTCTTTTTTTCCTCTTCACACTCTTCATCTTCTCCATCCATAAAATCACTAGGTAAGATGAAGAAAGGGTAAGATGAAGAAGAGGAGAGAGAAGTCATACCCTGGCTACCTCTCCCTTCCTCTGGCACCAGATAGCAGTAGTAATCAAGGGAGTGGTTTTTTCAAAGGGTAAGAGTCTTCCTCATCCGTTTCCTACCCGTGGGGAAAAGAGGAGGAAGCCACTGATACCGCCCCTTCTGTTTACTAGAGATACAAATCTGCTTTTGTTCCCTCAAGAGGCAAAGCAAGAATATTTGCTTGGAAACCAGAGCTCGCGTACTCAAAAGTGGTTAATAATCCTCCTGCTTACAATAATGTCAGGAGTCACAGAAATTCCTTCAAGAGTAGGGGTTACAGCTTTGAACTACCCTACTGCAGAATCCTTGCTTCTACTGCATCTGAGACAGGTGAGTTACAGTGTGTATAGGCAAGATTTTTTTAGCTGAGTGAAATTATCTAACTCCTTCAGGGAGCAAAAAAAGAAAAAAAGGAGCGGGCCAAACCCTCACGCCTTTCTGAAACATTGTTGGTTTGTGTATAACTACAAAATTAAAGAAGATAGAAGTTTCGGGGAGGAGCAATTTTACTACCTAATATCAGTAACTGGTCACTCACAAGACCACTGTGTGGGTACCCTCAGCCCCAACTTCCAGTGAAGGACATCCAAATCCATTTTCCCATGGAGCACCTAATCTCGGCACAAGAGGTTATTCCAAGCCACACAGCACTGATCAGCTTCATTTTTATAACCTTTCTAGACACCCATTCAGCCAGAGAGACCCTCTTCTTTACAGCACAGGAGGGGACACCTGTGTGTTTTAATTGCTGGTCTGACCTGGCAGGTTACTTGAAACGTCTTCCCTCCTGAGAGCACCGCACCGTGAGAATACAGAAATACTCTCACTAACTTCCCATTTCATCACTGAAATCAATGCAAGCCTTTCTACTGACTTGGGGCTTAAATAAGCTGCTGTGTAATTATATTACAGTACTTTATACTGTTATACTTTTATATTCTATACTGTAATTATACAGCATAGAATTAATTGCATGCAAATGTGTTAGCACATCATTAATAAGATTTATCAAGCATTCTTCCAAGAAAATTACAAGAAATGATCGTAACATGGTAAGGATGCAGCATGACATAGTTTTTTGGAAAGCCTGAAAGGAATTGTCACAATCATCATTATGCTACCTAAAGCAATACCCCAAGAGTTCATTTAGAAAAGCACACACACAACCAGAATCACTTAGCCAAGACTCACAGACATTGCTGAAATGAGCGGGTTCTCAAGTGCTGCCTTAAAGCAGAATTTTCTCAGTTCCAGGCCTTCAACTCTCCATGTCTCTACAAGTCAGTTTAATATATTGTACACCCTAGGCTTAATCTTCAGCAGTCTGCAGTCTTAGAAATATTGGGGAAAAAACTCACATTGGTCTCTTATATTAAGAAATTAAATTTGAAGTATTTCATCTTCCTATAATGTTTTAATTTGTACTTCAAACCCAGAGTGTCTCCACTGTGCCTCACTCCTCTTCCTCTAATTGCTACTGTCAGACACCAAGTTTTTCAAGGTAGAGATTGATTTTCCATGTGCAGTCTGTAAACTGTCAGGCATGATTCTGGTACTTAATATAGACTAAGAAGAAAAAAATGCTGTAAACAAAACAAGGAACATGCCAGAATGGGATGCCTGACACCTTGCTGTATGGGGATCTTTGCACACTCCAACCAACGCACTTTTGCACCTTGCAAGTCCAGTGAAACATCCATACTATAAAGGGGTAATAGTGTTTTGCTCTGGTAATTTAATTTATCAAACAACAACATAAAGCAGTATTTTTGAAGTTATGGCTAGCAAAGTTCTTGAGAAAATCCTTAATGTCAGTTCAGAGGAGCTTAACCCTTGTGACAACTCATTAGAAATATTAGCTACGAGATCTGTGCCAGCAAAACCCAATAATATGTGAATTAAGGTAAGGACAGAACACACAGGTTTAATCCTGCAGATTTACATGTTTGAATGGATTCCACTTATAATTAAATTTCACACTGTTTCTGACAGGAAGAAAAAAAATAGCCTCTATTGCTGTTAATATATTTGCCACACAATTTTGGCAGCTTTGATCAGCTTTGTCATTTCAGGCATCCGGTAGTTTTCATATTGATTCAGGCATTAATCAGAACACATTTTTTATTTCAGAATTAGCATACCAAAACTGTTTTGTGAGTTATCATGCTAATATGTTCTATCAAAGGCTAAATTAACATTTTACCGCTGTTAACCAGAGGCAATGCTTCATATACGATTCAGATGATGTTGCCAAACTTTTCACAATACCAGATGCTTAAATTTGAGGGTGCTTAATATCTGTAGACCTAAAGAAATGTCTTTTGAAAGTAACCTAACCACAAAGCCCCCCACAGTTGGGTATCGGTGTTCCCAGAGCTAATGAAGCCTCACACTGCTCCTGAGCTCTATTGTTTTCCAGTAATGAGGTAAAGCACAATGTTCCAAATGCCACTATGCAGCATCCCTTTCCGTCTTCACCTTCCTTTCATTTTTTCAAATTTCTTTTAGTCTCAAAGGTATTATAAAAAAAGATAGGATCGCAGAAGGGAGGAGGGAACTGGTAACCTGCGGTATCTGAACTGCTTTCCTTTCCTGGGAGCCAAAGAGAATGACATAGTAGTAAGATTGTGTTTTGCTGTTTTCCACTGTCTTCACAGGCAAATTGCTACCCTTCTTCTAAAGCAACTGTTCAAGGACAACAGTCACCATCACGCATTAGTGTTTTGCTGGCAGAATTCCTGGCTCTCAACCCAGGGGTTTCCTATGGCAAGCGTCCCAGATTCATCCTACCTGTAAACACACAGATCACACATGCAGCTACTACCTGCCAGGGAGTACTCACCGATGACCACCCAGGCAAACTCTCTTGACTTCTGCAAGATCTGCATAACAGCATTCAGCAGGGCATCTGAGAAATTGTGCCAGCAGAAGTTTGCATCTTCCACATATATGAAGAATTTTTTGCCAGGATTATGATAGCAACAGTGGAGGGTTTTCACCTTTCCTCTGAGAATGGCTCCTACCCACAGTTAGGAGCACAGCTTAGGTATTTCATTTAGACTTAGAATAACCATTATGTAGATTTAAATTCAGATTTATATTTTCATTTAAAATAAAAATTACATGTATTTAGAACAATAGATACACTCGTTTATGGACTTTATCAACCTAACATAACTAATTATGAACTAAAAATAATTAAACCTATAGTGCCAAACTCAATTACCCAGGAAGCTGACTGGGTCCCAGGATTCCGTCTCCTTTATCACCTTTCAATACTCAAGAATATTGAAAAGACTTCTTCACCAAGGTGAGAACATCACCAAATTTTGTCAATGTCAGATCCGAGGCACTAAATACCTGAGTCCTGGTACTGTCTCAGTCAATGGTGCAAAGAAATACTACCTACAGCAATAATAGCAAAGAGCAAGATCCGGTCTGTTTCTCAATTATTATTTGCATTCACTCTGAGATCCACGGGAAGACCTGAAAGGAACCCTGTTCCCATTAAGTTGCTCTCCCCGTAAGCAAACGGCCAGAGTCACCATTAGCCTCCCTCTCTAAATGCCAAATGTTTAGCAATAATTTAATGTTTAAGGCAATAAGATTTTGGCCACCACCAATGTCTGTAACCACAAAGAAAGGTAACAGCTCCTTAGCCAAACACCAGTAATTCAAGGTTGTCTGGGTTGCTGCTGTCACTTAATTGTCAAATAGCAGCTGGGAGTTTATAATCACATTTTAGCTGTGGGTACTGTTAACTAATGGCAGATATATTTCTTCCTACAGAGGAGCTAAGATTACTTCCTCTGTCTCCTCTGGCTACTTTCTCAACCTGTCATCACAATGTCAGTTAATCTGAGTCAAGCCTCAGCCAACTAATTCATACCTCTGCTGTGCTCTTCTTCTCGAACTGAAGTGTTGTGTCATCCATCCTGGGTGGTAGATACATATTCATATCATTATCACTAGGCTAAAAATAACCTGATCCCCTCCTTCCTAAGGGAGGGATTCATTAATTTAAACTTTAAGCCACCTGAAGTCCAGTCTGGTCTCCCTTACCGCCACCGCCACACAAAGTCAAAAAGAGTAATAAGCAGATCTAGAAGGCAAGTGGTTTGACCTAGTTTAAAATTATTCTGCTTTCAATGCCTGCTTCTATCTCTTGATCATGAGGAGAGCCAAAGTGTCTATCTCAGACTTGCCCAAGGTTTTTTTTGACCCCAGAGTTACCTCCCACACTGACTCCCAAGAGGCCCCTTTTCTAGTTGAACAAAAGTGAAAACTAGACCAGTGTTCAGCAGTATCCACACTAGAAACAAGTTTGGGAAGAAAAAAATTACCCGCGCTTATCTGCTGAAATCTGTCTAAGAGGAAGAAAGAAGGCACTGAAAAAAAAAAACAGTTTCATCTTACTCTGATCAGAGATACCACTAAGTCACTTACAGCCCTCCACAAGCAACAGCCCTGAAAGCAGCTGTAAGGTTTGAAGCAACTGACAAAACACCGACACCAAGTCGTCCACTACTCCTTATGCAAATGCTAAGAACCACCTCAATCTCTCTGGCACAGCCATCCTGATTTCTTACAGCCCATCACTCCGTGCCCTCAGTTTTAGGAGTTAGATAACCGTTCGCATCATGTTGAGGCAGTCTGCAATCCCCTGAAGACGATGCAGTTCTTCAGCAACTTCAAGTTGGGTTTTTTCAAAAGACCTTCTTAAATCATGGCTTTCCAGGAAAAAAAACAAAACAAAACAAACAAAAAAACCCACTTGCTTAATTCTTCAGAGAGATATAAAAGCAAGAATACCTTTTTTTACAATGAGTAAATGATGTATTTGAACAATATGCTTTTTACTTCAAAATACTTGACATTCAGAGTTTGCTACTGTTAGTAAGAATTCTCTTTTGGAACACAGACAGCCTTTAAACCTCAATAAAATATGAATTTCTCATCTGTGGTGGTTTAACAGTTCCAGAACTTGCTATTTAAACAATATACTTAGCTTTTTAGAATCAGAGCTCTGCAATGAAGAATTTGCAGGCTTAGGCACTGATTGCTCAAGTAGAAAAGTTTTTCCTTTCTGGATTTCAGATGCCCTGGCTATATAAATGCGTTTTCCTTCTCTGCCAAAACTCGCCCCACCCCACAAACAGCAAGCAATCTTATACTAACAGCAAGAAGAAAAGAACTAAGAGAAAACTTTATCCTTAATATTTTGACTGTGACATTACTGAGCATTACAGCAAGATTTCCTGAATAATTGGTGCCTAGCAATGCAAAAAAGAACCCCAGAAAACTATGCTATTTCCTAATGTACCTAGCTGTTTCTCTTGTAACCTGCGGAGAGAATACTGAAGAGCTTACTGCCCACTCTCTGCACTTTTGGGAGCTCAACTACCATTGAATCTCTGAGTTTACATGCTTTCCAACGCTGATAACAGTATCACTATCGATCTAACACACTGTAATTGACACTCATTTATGAAACATGCACAAAATACTATTCCAGCCCTTCACATGTAAGATGCAACACAGCACACAGATCAGTAGCAGAGCATGGAGTATTTGACTAACGAGTCACCAGCCAAGGCTGCTTACTCCATCATTACCGTGAAAGAAACCCTTATAGGAGTTCAATAAGCTCTGCATCAGCTCATCACCCACAGAGCAAGGCAGCTTGATGAAAAAACGCAGCCCAGAGACTTGCTTCTTTTCAGCCTACTGAACCATTTGTACCAGTGTTGTGCTTTCAAAGCTGCTTCTGCCTGGGAAATTATCAAGCTCCTGTTTTCAGAAGAAATCTGGTCTTTCATCAGGATGCTTAAAAAAAATACAATAAAAAATTAATCAGGGATTAATCACGATAGTTAACCCATTGGTAGTGTGAAGTGGGGATATTTAAAAAGGCTTTCCTTAGCCCAGGAAAGCAAATCTCCAAGAGTAGTCCCTGTAGAGGGAAAACATGGTCTCCAAAGGGCAACTGAGAGCCAGATCTGAAACACAGGTGATCTGGCTTGCCCACTGAAGAAACCTGTTGATTGTAAGTCAGCTTTTCTCAAGCTCCCTGCAAGCCTGACCTTTTCTGGGTTTCATTGCCTTTTGTACTACTCCTGTCCCCAAAGAGGGGAAAAGCTACTATTTTTGATTGATGGCAGCAACTCCTCTCCTAGGGAGTAAGGAAAGGAGAAGCAGATGTAATTATTGGGAAAAACTTAGTTCATTTTTCCCCCATCACACGGGAGCTAAGCCAATGCCTGCAACTAGAGGTTGTTAGCTGTTCCCTGGCTAGTATAAACAGTAGTAACCATCAGTTGCAGATGCTTCATACACCATTACACAGGAGAAAATGTGCTGCTACTAGTAATAAATCCACAGAATTTAGTTTTGTTTCAACATTTATCCTTTTTTCTTTAGTGGCTAGTAGTATTTTGATCCCTTTTAAGCATTCCTATCTCTCTTTCATCACAATATTCACTCTGATAAACTGCCGCAAGCATACTAAAATTTACTTTTGAAAATACCCTTTTTCCACAAACCTTCCATCTGTAAAGCATCACTGTATCTTGTCTAAGCAGCTAATATTTAGGTGATAGTCCCATTCAATCACTTACAATTTTTGTTTCACTTGTCTCTCTGTGTCACCTCAGCTTCTGGGGGTGTGGGGTGCATTTACAGTAAGAACAAGCTGTAATTACTAGTTGCAGATATAAATATGCACCTCCAAACCCTTGAAGAAAGTGAGCCACTCCAGCCATTAAAGTTGTCTAACACTGTAAACATTTGAAGACTGTAATGACATCTTGTTCTTTTTTTCCCTGCTTGCAGAAATTGGCCTGCTTCTGGCTGCTATCAATTAGCGCGTCCAAACACTTTGTAGGAATGTGGCTGCCAGTGACTCCACATTCATGTGTCAAGACAGAAGCCACGTGTGTGTGAATATCTGTCCTTTGCTCTCCTAAGCCTGATGACATCCTGGGTTGCTAAAACTCTCAGTCTAGCAACAGCTTGTAATAATAACAATAGCACATCTTTATAATATGGTAATATGTTTATAATAAATGGAATGTATTTCTAGCTGAAGGATATAAGAAACAAGATGGTTTTCAGCCTACACTAAGAAGTCAAAAGTAAGTCAAAATCTCATATTTCATTTATTTTAAGCCCAATTTTTATTTTATTTTTTTTTTTAACAATTGTTGGAAATGGAAGAGGAGATAGATTCACAGAATCACAAAATGGTAAGGTTGGAAGAGACCTCTAGAGATCGTTTAGTCCAACCCCCCTGCCAGAGCAGGGTCACCCAGAGCAGGTTGCACAGGAACGCGTCCAGGCGCGTTGGGAATGTCTCCAGAGCTGGAGACTCCACCACCTCTCTGGGCAGCCTGTTCCAATGCTCTGCCACCCTCAAAGGAAAGAAGTTCCTTCCCATGTTTAGGTGGAACTTCCTATGCTCAAGTTTGAGCCCGTTACCTCTTGTCCTGTCACTGGGCACCACTGAAAAGAGCCTGGCCCCATCCTCCTGACACCCACCCTTGAAGTATTTATAAGCATTGATAAGGTCCCCCCTCAGTCATCTTTTTTACAGACTGGAGAGACTCAAATCCCTCAGCCTTTCTTCATAAGAGAGGTGTTCCAATCCTATAATCATCTTCGTAGCCCTTTGCTGTACCCTCTCCAGCAGTTCCCTGTCCTAAGATATAACAATGAATTGTTTAACAGTCTATAAAAGATAAATGATGAAAGGTGGGACTAGATGGTTTGTGCCCCTTCTATATGCAACTGCTTAGATGCCTGAGAACCTAGAAATGAACAATCAAATTTTACATCTTTCATGTACAGTATTTTCTCTTGTTTGTCTTTGAACATTTTCAGTAATTAAGCGTACACTTCCTATCTTACCGTTTCCTTCAAAAATTCATCTGCAGTGTTTTTGTGGAGGTAGGCTGCCTCCACCAAACATTTCTGTCACACTCCATATTTTGGATATACAGTCAGATCTGGAAAAGTTATAGTTAGCCTAAGCAACTGCCACCGCAGCTGGTCTTCCTCAGTAGCTCAGATAATCTAGTGCGTTGTTCTCTGTCATGAGATGTGACACCACATTTAATGCTGAAAATTTACAAGGAACTACCAGCAAACATACAACCAAATTTTCCCTTTTCAGGGATTACTCTTGGCTGCTCTAACTCATCTCCATTTCAACTCACACATGAATTTACCCATGACACAAACATGACAAGTAGGAAAATCACTTCCACGGTAGTTAACTCCCGCAATCAGGATCTGGTATTCACTTCCCAAAGCCTCCAGTCTAACACAATGTGACATTATCTTACATAAATGCATTTGAGAAGGTTTTGAGCTCTTTAAATCCCATAAAAATCAGCTGCATTTGAATAAGCTGTTTATTAATTGCTATCGTATTTATTCTTTCCCATCTGTTCTATAGAAGTCTTTGATTTCTGAATTAGGGGAAAGTAACAGCCTATTTACAAACTACTTAAGTCCTGCCTCCTGCTCCCTCATTTAAAAGAAGCGAGAGTGAGTTGTCTTTCTTTCCTGCCATGCTGTTATACATTCAGTTCCTTGAAACACATGGGGTTCTTTGAGCATGCCAAAGCATTTCAGTCAGTTGACAAGATCGTTGCAACAGTTTGGACTGAATTTCAGATTATTTGCCAGACTTGACACTCAAAATGCTGCATTTTATAAAGCAGTTTTAGAAACCAAGTGGCTTAATGTTTGTCCCTTTTATACTTAACAACTACAGCACAGTAAAGTTTCTTTCATTTTAGTTTTATTAATTCTTGTCAATACATATTGAACTCATTGAGAAGACGACAATTTAATAATTTTCAAATTAGTTGAAAATTCATATCACATCAAACGTTTTGGAGGAAGGAATAGGCTCACAGAACTGATGAACTGGTAGAGTTAGCATGCCAGCTCCTATGCCTAGAAATCTAGGTTCATTTCTTTCTGGAGATTTGAGTCCAGATCTCATCATCATGTATTTTGGGTAGAGAATTTTATTTAAGCTCATAACATAAACTAGGCAGAGAGCAGGTCTGAGCATCCACCTCTCAGTTAACTCCATTAGTACACGGAATAACATGGAGGAGGTGATTCTTACTCCTCTTTTTTGGAGCTAGGATACTTGGAGGAACGAGTCATTAGTCCAAAAGAGGATGGTCCAGGACAGTAGGAAGGACACTTAGGAGCCACCACTCACAGAGTTTACTTGCTAGTCCTACAGATATTGACATGGTTCAGTTTTCTCTAGGTAATGACTTGGGAACAATCCTGACCCTGTCTGTCCCTTAGGGTCTTGGGAAAAGGCATACATAGTAACCTAATTCCCTCTAGCATATAAGGAGATTACACCTCCATATCCCATATTCTAGTTCCCAATAACTTCACATTTCTTGTAAAATTAAAGGTGAACTTATATCAGAGAAAAGTTAAAAATTTTATATCACTGAATCAAGAAGTTGACAGAGAACACTTGCCTGTGAAAGCTAATAGTGTGCAGAGGAAAAGAGAATGAAATATTCTTTGCTTTAGACTTGCAATAAAACTTTCAGAGCTTCACAGTGCCTCTGGTAGCTCTTCATAACCTCTCTAAGGAGCTGTGACTCATCAGTTGAAGAATACTACTCTGGATTAATGGCAATCACCCAAAGCTAACTTTTTTCTTTTTCTTTTATTTTTTTGGGGGGAATAAGTGTGTCTCAGGCCATGCTAGGTTTTTTCAGGTTCCTACATCCATAACAGAAGTTGAAAATGTTATGATTCTGCATTGGTCGGCATTATTCCACTCTCCTAGGAGCAAAATGGTTTTGCTGGAAAGCAGGGCAAATGTGATTATGAAACACATTCTTACATTTACAACTAGCTGTTGCTCTCTTTTACACAAATTACGCATGGTTAAAGTTTCATGTTAATGGCATAGGGGAGTAGCAAGGGACAAAGCCATTGCAATAAAAGAAACTAATAAAACAAGGCACCTCTGGGCCTTCTGGGTCCCTGTCTTATCAGTACTATACTGTAGTCAGCTGTGCATCCTAAATTTTATAATAATGTAAACCTGAAGCCTCTAACTGGGAACAGTCTGGTTCATGTATAGATCAATCGAGAAGGCTTGTGATAAAATAGAAGAAGCAGCAAGGGAAAGTCCCATCAGACATAAAGTATCCAGAACACTTTTATGTGGTTTTCTGGGTTGTGTGTATACTTACCAGACCTTCATGGTCAAAAAAACCTCGTGTAGAACATGTAGAGAAGGGAAATGTGGTCAGAAACATTCATAAGAGTTTTACTTTGCTTTGAAGAAAAAACATGTCTTCAAAAAGACCTGGAAAGTCTAAAAGAAGATATTGCAATGTCAGAATGATGACAACGTTTGTGGCACTGTTGATGTTAATCAATATCAGAGTCACACAATGTCAGTACAAGTTATCCTACTATGAAAACAAATACATCAGGAAATTTAAGACCTAATTCTGTTGTGTGCAGAAAGGGAAGCCTGAAGCAACAGAAACAAAGAAAAGGTGACTTGGTGCTCTATTACTAAATCTGAGGCCTACATCAAGTAGACAAGGAAACATAAACACCTTAAAAAATACATTACTTAGGTCCTCTTCCTCTTTTGAACAGCATCCATAGCAATGAATAACACTGATTCCCTATCCAGACAGAATAATGTTCACCACATGAAGGAAGAAGATAAAAAGAAGGTGGGTCTGTAACTCCTCTCTGCCAGGCCAAATTCCAAGATTTCCAGAGTCTCTCTGACCCAGACATAAATCAGAGCCTCACGACATGAGTACTTCCAACTGGAAAGATCTGATGACTTAATAGTACATTTCTATGGCCAAAAAAGGCTGCAGAAGAATGAAGAACCAGGCCTGCAATGTGCAAATAATGTAGAACGAGGTGACAGTTAAGATCCCCGCACGTAATAAAAAAGAAGCTTTTATGCAATAGGTAGCTCATTCTGCTGAAGAGAGAAGTTCCAGGCAGAAAGAGACAACGAGACCTTTCCTTATTAATACCAATACTCTGAAAGGACATCAGGACTTAGAGATGTGTCTGTATGGCTCACACCCAAACCCAGCTCACACGGTCTGATTATCCACATGCTGGCACAGGAGCTTTAATCAGAGCCAGGTGTACAGTGTGGCTGAAAACAACGAGAGGCCACAGATGGACTTGGATGGGAATACAGGTCCTACCTGAATTGCTACTAAGAACAGCGGGAACGTGACCCAGAAGTTCAGAAAACAGCATTAGGTGTAAATGTTAAAATTATGAGAATTCAAAAATTCATTACAAAAATACTGGGACTGATCAGTGTTAGTGAGTCAGGATCCATTTGACTTTATGAAAAAGTCAGGAAGCCTGATGGAGTAAAAGAATAAGATACAGTCCAAATGTCACATGCCAGAGAATAATTAAAGTAAATTAGGAAAGTGTTGGAAGAAAGAGCTAAAGGGAAGACTACAAGGTGTACACTTTACCTGTTCTAGTAATTTACATAAGCTTAATTGTAGAGTTTCCTAACTCAATAACTGAAAGAGAACTTTACATAAGACCGGGTAATCATTGCAGGAATATTATGAAGCAGAATAACCAAACCATCAGGAAGTACTTTGAGATGTTTTACAAAGCATTGCAGAAGTAAAAAAGATCTATATAATTGTTTACTACCTATGCAAACTTAATTAAGCTGAATTCAAGAATTTCTGCTAAAGTAAACTATTCAGGCCTTGTGCTCAAAATGTACAGCCAAGTTCTTATTATACTTGTATCTCCACAGCGCTCTTTTTACTTTCCCCTCTGCCTCCTGCTATGTATCCTCAGCATCCTTCAGCTTGATTTTTCTCTTGAAAAACTAAATTTGGGAATTTTACAAATTAAAAAAATAAAACCACACACACTTCTACAAGAATGTCCCTTAAGGCAAAAGTTCCCCCCCGAGAATTTTCTCTTATTGCCCTCATGGGCTTCTGTTTAATAAAACTTTCCTGTTCAGGTAAGCATTTTCAGGGGAAGGTTATTTAAAAAAGAGAGAGAGATCAATTAGGAAGCTGTAGGGCAGCTTCACCATATGGTATGCCCAAAGGAGACCTAGCAACACAATAAACTGCAACTCATCATGTCATACTGCTGTATTATGCATACCTCATTGCCTCAACTTGTAGCAGAGGTCTGAATCAGAAGACATGAGATAATGCCTGTATGACAGTTCTCATTCTCCAAGTAGTCCATAGCAAAATTTACTTCTAAGGTGTAAAATGGCGACGTGCAAGGTGAAAAAAAACTTTCTTCAGCAGACAAAATGTTGACCTTCTCTGCTCCTGAATGGTTTCCAAGTTCAGGAAAATGCAGGCCACCCAGTGAAGAAAGGTAAGGGTACTGCCTCAGTTTCTAAATTTCTGCCTGAAGCCTCAGCTCTTGGATTCAACAGCCAATTGGCTATTGCCCAGCAATGTAAGCAAATTATAGTCCAAGTGCTTGTAAGGCCTTTGCCCTGCTGTACATAGACACAGATGGTTCAAGGCACCTGAGAGTCTGACCTAGAAATCCATCGATTCTGAGGCCCCTTTAAATCCTTTGCTCACTCTTTTTAGAGCCCTGAATGAAAATAAAAGCTTTTAGTTTTGCTTCTTTTTTTAAAAGTAGACACTACCAACCACTGTTAAAATTTCACACAGTGAAGTACCTGAAAAACCTCTGCTGAAACTCTGTGATTTAGTAAAGAGGTAAAAGAGAAAGAAACAAGGAAAGAAGGAAGGAGAAAGAGGAAGAAAACTCGCTTCCACTGTCTTTGAAAAAGAGGAGCAAGGTGGGATTAAAGCATCAGATGAGACAGTTCAGACACAAAGCACAAGTGACAGACAGAACGAGTCCATCACGCGTTAGAGCAGTGGTGTCTGCTGGCTGATTTTTGGCATCTGCTTCTGCAAGCGCAACCGCTTGCCGCTGCTTTAGCAGCCAATGGCTGAGAGCAAAACCCAGCATCCATCACTTGCCCAAAAAGCGCTGTATCGCTCATCAGCAGGGCTCCTTGTGCTACAGCTCCACAGGGTGGAGGGTGAGTGCTCTAGTCTGTTTATTCTTTGCTAAATTGCACTGTTTTCAGGTATCATGCATAAGAGAGCTGATAGAAAAAAAAGCATAAAGGCTTTGATTCAGCAGTAAGGAGGCCTGCAGGTAAATGCTTACCATAAGGATATGTCTCTTGTTTTGCTTTGTTTTGTTTATTTTTTCTTTGCTTTTAAATACCTGAGTTCTCATCATTCAATTTAGAAATGTTCAAATTACCATTCTAACTCAAAAGCTACACCATAAGTCAAAGTGGGATGCAATTATATACCTTTAGTATCATTACATAGTTAAGCGGTAAGAACATCTTATGCAACTGAAACTAAACATACCAAACAGCTGGTAAAATTACACTTTACTACTGCTAAGTGGAGCTGGACAGGGCATTGAGAGGAATCAGTTACAAATGTAAACTTGATCACTAACTGGCCAAAACTTCACAGATAATCAACCCAATAACAGCTAATCAAACAAGTGTTACAAGTTAAACAAATAAATCCTTCCCTCCCAGTCCTTCATATTGAGACCCTCCTAGTTCTGAAGTGTGAATCCATACGCTGGTCATTTAGCAGACCAGCCGTTTTTAGAGTCCAGCCTTGCTCAAATTGTAGACAGACGTGAGACTGATTTCATAAAATAAAGCCTTCAGCACTGGCGACTCCCATCACAGCGCGTTACCCTCCTCAGTTGTACTGGCACAGCTGTCTGAGAGGCTTTGCTGTGAACCAGCCCAAGGAATTTATCCAACTGGAAGTAATCTCATGGATTATTTTTTTTTTGTTATTTTTTTTTTCCCTCTCTTCAAAGCCAGGTCACTTTCCCTGTCTAGTTCACAGCAGGAGCGGGAAGCGCAGGGTGGCGGCTGTCATCCCTGACCAGTCTTGCTGCTGGTACTCCAAAAATGCTAGGCCACAGCCTAGGAACTTATTTTTTGAGGTGTTTTCCTTTTAAACAGTTGCAGATTATACATGCAAGATCAGTCATAGATATTCAACATTTAAAATATGTCCCAGAATCTCTAAACTTTGAAGTGAGGTGCACAGTGCAGCCTCAAAGCTGTACATGGCTGTGCCTCCTCCCAAAACGGAATTATATAATAGTGATAATGTTGCGATTTCTTTTTTTTCCCCCATTACATTTTTCATCTTTCGTTTTCCTCTCTGTAGCACCAAGTTTCCTGAAGCACACGAGTGCATTCAGTCTATCCTGCCGGCTGGAGCCTTGAACCAAAGCATCCATGCTCAACTTGGAAAAGCTGAGCTGTAACAGATTGTCCCACCCCACCTCAGTCTATCCAGGACACTTCAGTGGAAGCTTACACCTATAATGAGGGGCCAATCTTGCCTGGGCTCCCAGTGTGCAGCGAACTCCAAGCTTGGGCTCGGATGAGCCATAAGTGCAAGTTGGAGGATTTATAATGCGCAGTGGTGAGGAAATCTGTCTTGAGAACATGTACTTAACTGATGGTATAGACATGCTGAGTGTTATTCTGCTGAGAGCAGTTTGTTCCTGCAACATTCAGTTATTGCTTCAGGGGACTTTAAATATCATTACTTGTGGCTCAGATGATCGCAGGTATTCAGGCTCATACAAAAAATGTAAGCTTTCCGCAGTGCTGTTTCACTCAGACGCAGATGGAGCTGTATGATTTATCTGAAGTCACCCAGGGATACAACAGCAATCAACCTCACCTGCCCTATTCCCAAAAGCATGGCCAGCCTTCATAATAGATGCTGACTAAGTACACAGTTGGCACAAGGAGTAGAAACGGGTTCCTCCACTGAATTCTGTTTATTGCTATAAACAATTTACATGGATAGCAGCTTGTTGTGTGGTTGATGATTCATTGAGATGTCTTACTAGACTAGATCATGCTTGCAGTGAGAGGACGAAGTCAAGAGTATAACTCAGACTGCGGGCGCGACTGGTCTCTCTGACGCTGGTGAGGTGGCTATATTTTGGCTAACTTGTAGTCAATTCAAACCCAGTATTTCTAAACCACAGCATCGGACTCAGTGGCAGGTGGCAGAAAGCTCCACACAGAGAGGCAGAAGTTGTGGAAAAAGGCATAAAATTGTCAACTGTGAGTCACACTTGTAGTCTAAAGATGATGCCACCTCACTGAAGGTGTGTCGCAGTGTTCATAGAGTCTCCACTGTCTGGCATTATCTGCACTTATTCTTTTAAGTCTCACTGATGATGATCTCAGCCCAAATTCTCATTTACACAAAGATGTTTTATACAACTTGACCATTACAAAGGTCTTGTACCTTTCATTGGCACCTGCTGTAAGATTGATTTTCATTGGCAATGCAGCCTAGAAGAAGCCTCGAGATAAATGGGATTCATGTTCCCAGCTCTGCCCTGTGTACTGCGCTCTCGAACATATGTTGTGGAGTTTATAACGGGTTGCCGTAACAAGCAATTCACTGTGTAACAGGTGATGAATGAGTTATAATATTTTACTGCTCTTGGCTAAGTACATGAAGTGCCATGTGCAGTGAGCATATTTCAGGACTGATCACTGAAACACTCATGCAAAAAGCAGGAGACAAGAGGAAATAAAGACTTCAATAAAGTTGTGGCATTCTTTGAAAGGATTTGCTCCAGTTTTGCCATTTTGGAATATTAACTACAAAGTAGTTTGTCAGAGTTGTGCTTAAAAGATGATCTACCATTTGCCATCATGTATAACTTGAGGGGAAGAAGGTTGTTTGTGAGATTCTCCTTGCAGGTGCAGCTGTGTTGGGTGCCGCAGGGAGGCTGCCCTTGTCAGGGAAGCAGGAAGAGATGGTGACCAGTGACAGAACCTGCCAAGAACTGGACAACCCTACAGGCTCCTTCTGTAGGGTTTTCGCTGTACTCGTTTGACTTAGGTCTGTGGTGTATCAGTGAGATATCATTGCTGACACTAGCAACCTGCTTATGTTGTCACCCCTGTTCGCGCAAAGCCGTTTAGTTTCCTTTCTGTTATAGAGTGGGTTACTCTAGAGTAAGGAACAATGCTATACCTTCCTTACACTAGTAAAGTTAGAGGACTATTGTTGTAATATTATGGTATTGATAATTGTAAAAATAGGTTGTGTGCTGACGCAGCTACCACAATTAGTCATCACATCTATTTTAAGACAGCTTTTTCTTAAATCTGGACATCTTCACTCCCAAGACTCAACTGTATTAAGAGTGCAGCACCCTTCTCACCTCCCATTTAGGTTATCATCATTAGATTTCCATTAAAATCTGTCATTTGGCTGGTTTACAACCACAATAGAGAGCTGTCATCAGGCCTTATCACTCCTTCCTTCTTTACAATCCTAATGACCACTTTCCCCTGTTTGAGTCAACATCAGGATGTTGACACTGAATGTCTTCTATTTGAATTTCATTCCAGGTTACTTCCTGGTGGCTATCTGATTGGTCTCTGGCATCAGCAAAACTCAGACTATGTGAAAGTCAAACAACAGAGAAACGCAGCAGCTGGGGGGTGGGGAGGGCTGGGGGAAACCAAACCAAAACAAAAAAAAAACACAACACCCCCCCCAACCTTTTATGTGCAAGTACTCTCTGATGGGAGAGTGTATACTTCCCCTTACACCAGACACATGAACTTTTTTGTTTCAATCAGAGAGAATCCTCATCTAACCTTATGTGCTGACTTCACTTTACAGGGGCTACATGGTCATCCTTTCCTCTCTCAACCAGAGTGCTCGGAATCAGGTTTTATGCTTGAGAAGTCAGCACTTGCCAACAACAACGGGCTAAAGAGCAAAAGTGATTGAAACAAAGCTGCACTGTCAGCTACGTTTGCTTCTTGACTCTGAATCTGCAAATGAGCATATAACTTTATATAATTCACACATTTTCATGGAAGAGGATTATATGCATTGTCCTGCACAGTAAATTATAGAACCGTGGCCAGTGTATTCCTTTTCTGGCAATTTATCACACTGATATAGTTTAAAGATGCTTTCTCCAATTTGTTTTTTCACGATCAACAATAAGATGAAAGCCTGAAAAAGACACCTAGCTGAGTGCTTTCCTATTGATTTATTTTGCCTTATTAAAACCTTTTTCCTAAATACAAAGTAGCAAACACTTAAAATCTGTATGACAAAAGTCTGGAGTTACAATAATTTTATTTTTTATTTTAAATGGTAAATCCACAGATACTCCATACTGACTTTATGAAAAAAAGCTGATTTTGTATAGATGTTAAATAACATTGAACCATTGGCCCACAGTTATGGATATTCATAAGATAACACAGGCAACAACATGTTTTTCTCCTGTTAACCTTGACCATGACAGCATCAATTTCCTGTGTCTATAAGCAATGTTGGAGGATCTCCTGGACCAAATATTGCCTACAAGCCTTGGGTTAAACCCCATATCATTAAACATTGAATTTCAGCTATTCAAAGTTTAAAAATGCCTGCTCTTTGGTGCACAGACCAAGAGTAAGGAGCGTGCTGCAGGCCTGATGTTCCCAAGGTCAGTGAACCATGACAAGAAACCAGAAGATACTGCAAGGTGTTGTTTGCTGAGCAGGAGATCTCATAGAGATTCCCTTTTTCTGTTCCCTGGCATGTAACAACGGGCTCTGCAGCCTCTTCCTCACTGCCTCCACCAGGGCTTTGGCTGCCTACTTCCTGATGCAGCACTGCTGTGTAACCTCAGATCAGACTCCTGTGAAAACATCTAAGCTGGTAGAAAAAACCATGAGAAGCCTTGTTGGGAGCCTTTGAGCCTTGTCTCAGGAGCTACATTTGCTTCAGCTGCTGGTGTCTGGCCCTGCTTCCTCCTCATCCTGAGGAGGAACCTTGTAACGCAAGTAACCTTGCGTTACTGACTTTGGCTTCCTGGATGGACATCAGACCTTCCTTGTCACCACATACTTGTGTCTCAGGACATGGTACCAGTGGGAGCAGCTGCCTCTGTCCCCTCAGAGACCTTGGCCCAGATGGAGCTCCTGAGGGAGGACACAGCTTTCCAGGCCCCCTGCTGCAGCGAGTGCCAAGAGCTGCCCCAGCAGCAGGTGGGAACGATGCTCTGGGGGCTGTGCCACAGGGGGACATACCAGTGGTCATCTTTACAGACTGGCCCATCCAGGAGGTAGACAAAGCCTTCTTAAACCCATCAGAAAAAACCTTACAGCCTCAGGACCCAAGTCTCATGGGAGAATTTAATCCCACCAAGGGAGACACACAGAGGGAGAGCAGGCAGGGACTGCCTTGCCGCGGTGTCCAGGCACAAGGGGATGGAATCAGCAAGGATAAATATTGGCTGAAAGGTGACAGTGGTGTGGGATGTGAAGGGCAGTGAGGGCTGGGGAGGGCAAACTAGTGACAAAGGACCTAAAACATTCCTTGCCTTCGCCTTTACTGGCAAGGTCTGCCCTCAGGCACGTCTTTGTGCTTAGCTGCAGAGTTTGGGAGTGAGAGAAGTTCATGGCAGGTGAAGACAAAGTTAGCGACCACTTAAGTAAACTGGGCATACAGAAATGTATGGGAATGAATGGGATGCTTCGGAGGGTGCTGAGGCTGCTCTTTATGCTATGTCTCAAGATCCAAATGTGCCAAAATTAAAACATAAAATATTCACAAGCAACCACAAATCCATTAGAGAAAGCAGAAGTCAAGAAAGCCTGGGAATTCAGCTACCAACTATTCTCACCAATGCCTTCTGCAGAGCTCCCTCTTCCCTTTCAGAGGCACTTTAGACAATCTGACCCTGGTCATTTGTCTCCATCTTGCCCCTAGGGAACACTACTTACAAATCAACCCTTCGTGACTGTCCCTAGAGACAGGCTTACCGAAAACCACCTGGATCGGTTCCAGCTTTTTTTAACAAAGCATGACAGTGCAGATATTCAAACAGTAGCAATGGGTTAGGGCCAGGTAGCCTACTGTATTGTTAGGGTTGCAGTAACCAATGGTAAAATAATGATCACTTTGAGATAAAGATTACTTCTTCTGACACAGATGAGTGTTTTGGGCTTGGGACATACCTTAAAGTAATATTATGAATATGGGACATTGTTTTTAGATATGAAAATTGTTGCCGTGATGTAGACATCAGAATATCAAGGTATTAATAGCCACGGAAGTTCTAGTTTCACAGTATTTGTAGTGTTCATAATGTCAAGTATCAGGAATACCAAAAACCACAGGACAGAGTTTCTAATTTGGGTCAACTAATTCTTATCACATAGCAGAGATATGGAAAATATTCCACAGTAAGGTGCCACTGCACAATTTTACACCCCAAAGAGTTGTACTCAGTTCTACAGGATCCATATACAGGTAATTAATGAATCTTCTCTAACTAGCCAACCACATGCCCATTACTGAGCTTGTGAGACAATACAAGTAATTCACGATGACATCAGCTAGTGTCTGGGGATTGTCCCTCACAGTGTGCCACTGTTTAACTCATGTTTATGACACTAATTACACTGGCACATGCTAAATAATTCAAGCTTCCTTGGACTCACACACAGACATCAGTAAAGGTTGTTCATGCTTATTAAGCACTGACCCACACTGGAAACTGTGCGTGCTGTCCCAATTTTCAACATAGAAAATGACAATTCCTGATATAGCTGAGGCTGCCAGACACGTTGTTTTTTCTGGACTTGTCTTTTTTCACAGACGAGAAATCTTTTCTAGGTGGAAACTGAAAATTCTGCACCGTAATCTGTGGTGCCCAAGTATAATCATGGATGAAGCACCCAGTATGCTATATGTATGACTTAACTCCTCCTCGCCATGCTGGTGGTCTGGATGCAGCAAACTTAGGGCAGGTGTAAAGAGAGCAAAATAGGTTTGCCCGTTTCCTGGATGTGTTGGACATCCCTAACAGGTGCTGCACCAATGGCGTGTATGTTTACAGTAAATCTGAGTATGTAAGAGCTGCAAAGTCATGTACATTTGTGAGTCACCTGAAGAGTATATACACACAGGCTAGGAAGTGTAATTACTTCTGTTAAGGTGATATACAACACAGTCTGACAGCCGTCTGGAAAAATGCAATGATGTTGCCATTCTGAAAATGACATTGCCAGAGACAAATCACTTTCACAAGTCTTTTAAGCTACTTACTTGCTGAAAATAAAAAAAAAAAGGAAGAGGAAACTGTGATCTCAGGAGACTGCACAAGGCTCATTCCATGGCTGGTATCTAAATGAAATGCAGAAGTGATATGGATACGATGAGTGACAGGGACCTTTTTCAGAGATTGGCTTCCTCAGTGTCTCACAAGCAGTGAGAGAAGCAAGTACTGTTAATGAGGAAACTGGACCTATTTTCATTCATCCTATAGCTCACGAATGCAGCAAAACAGTAGTGCTCCTAATTACCAACCTCTGTACATTTCAGAAATATGGATAAAACATAGGTCCAACAGAGAATGACTGGGAGACCAAAGGCCATTCTGTTTTGTGCATTTAAAGTACTTGAAGCAGTAAGAGCTTGTTATAGCCTAGGGTTTTTTTTTTTTAAAAAAAAAAAAAAAAAAAAGATGACAGGAGTCTGGCAAGACTTGAGATAGCAATCTGGAAAGTACACTAAAAAACCCTAAATTAGTGAAGAAATAAGTTATTGTTGAAGTTTTTCTCTTAGGTATAGTGATTGGTGTCATCTGGGTGTTCAGAACAAAGCAGAGATCTTTAACTCTATGACAATTTTAGGTTAAGTTTCAAGACCATCAAGACAGTAAGAGACGAAATAGTTCAAAACATATTAAAGAAATTTACCTCAGCCTTAAAATATGCAATAATTTAATTAAGAATAGGAAAGCTAAATTTCATCCACCAGCCCACTCACCAGCCCACACATTCAAAATATATTACAGCAAGAACTCAGGCTCTCTGTTAATTTTTTGTCATAATAGAGTATTCGGTACCTGCTCTTGCCTATTCCACATCTTTACTGAGAAATTCAATCTTTGCTGCAATTAAATCCCTTCTGAAATAAGATAAAATTTTATTCACATGTTCAGAACAACTGATCTTGCACAAGCCTAAAAGAGGTGTTTTTATTCAGGAAGGAGACAGAAAAGAATAGAATAAAACTACTGAGACATATTTCACTCAGCCTACAGGACTTCGCATCTGAATCTCAAAATGGCAGTCACAACACTGCTTTCCCTGAAGCGGGGAGCAAAACAATGCCTTTTCAATGAAAGAACTGCACACACACAACTAAATGCCATTCTCAGCCAGGCGTTTCGATGCAATTTCCCTTGCCTAATTTATGATTTTTTTCTTTAATTTCATGATGGGTGATTTTAGACTTTGGGAGAGTTTACACTACAATGTTGTGGCCAGATGTGCGTATCAGAAGAGGCGATTGGCATGTGCTCTTCCTCATTTACACCTCTAGATTTACCATCTGCCACATGGTACTGGGGGAGAGTCACTGAAATATTTGTGTTCTTCAAACATTGAACAAGGAACTTGATTAGTAAAAGGAACGTTGTATTAACCCCAAAGCTACTGTTCTACGTTTCCCACTTCACTGCCGAGTTTTTGCACAAAATCCCTCTGTGCCTGGCTTCTCACTGCAAGCCAAGAGAAACAGTTCACAACATCATCGCAGCACGAAGTGCGCCATTACATTTACATTGCCTTTAGGCTGATAAGAATTGTGATCATTTCCTTTTTTTATTAATCACATTACCTTCATTTGGCATCTGCAGGTTGTTTCTTCTAGCTGGGTAATAGTTAATCAGTCAAAAGGTCCTTTCATTAATTAACTTAATATTTCCTCCCAGCATATTCTTAATACTTTTCTCCTTCAAATATTGCTTCATTTGTAATTTTATATCCAAACCCTCTGATCTAAACATAAAGCCCTAGGAGGCTTTATTATTATTGCTGTTATTCTTTTCTCTGCATTTTCCCCTACCCAGTGCTTTTTCTGAATCTAGTAATTTGATCTAGCAAATCAAATCTAGATTGTAACAGATATTTTAGAAATCAGGCTACTAGAGCTTTTAGCACAACATGGAATTTGCAGTACAGAGTTTCAGAACACCCCCATCACATTTTTTTGTTGCCCTTTTAAGTATATTTGAAGCGCATTTGGGTATCCTATTAAGAGCTACTAAGAGAAAGGTTTATCTCCAGCTATGTTGTTCTTTCAACTTTGACCTCAACTGGAGTGGGATCAAGCCTTTAAATCTGAATTTATTCTGAGAAATTAAATATCAGAAATTAAGGGCTGTTGTCTAAGACAATATCCTCAGATAACTTCATGCAGTAAACAACATACAGCGCTCCAATATTTACATGATGAAAGTGTTTGTATCCTGTTTCTGGTCATTGGAAATTAGTACCATTATTTCTAGTCCATTTTACCTGTTTAATCATTTCTTTAGAAACATTACAAGGTCTTTGCTAGGATTTACTGACCCATTTTTAAATACGGGTCCAAAATCTACTTGCTCTAGTCATCCATCAGAAATCCATCCAACATTTTTACACCATCAGACACACACACACACAAACAAAAACAAAACAAAAAAAAAAAGATCAGTTTCTTTCTATGCTCACAGGAACATCTACATAATTGTTATGTTAGAGTGAATGTAACTGTTTTTTAGTTTGAAACACATTTCCAAATATAGTTCAGTAAAATACAGGCATTGTCTTTCAGAGCAAGCCAGGCTGATAAAATAACTTCCTGTACTTGGGACATTTCTACACATAAAATAGTTAGCATATTGGAATCACCATTATCTCCAACATGCAGCAAATCCTAATTATCCTGGAAGATGAGCAGCCTACAAGTTTTACTCTGAAGAGTTTAGCAAGTGCTATTATTCTGTTCAGAATAGACACAGAGAAATAGGCACAAGCCCAACATCACACAGAGTACCAAAGAGAGCAAGGCAATGACTGCAGCTCTCCCTTATCCTAAATGAGCAACTCTGTCAGGTGGCTGTCCTCTCATACTCCAGATTCAAAATGCAACTCTTCTGTTTTCCAGTAATATTCAAATAATGAGGATACCTTTCCTCTTCTCAGTTCACCTTGGGTATATTTTACGTTTAATTCCTCTTCTTCTTCCTCCCCTAAAATAAAAATTTTATATCCCTCTTCCTGATATTCTATTTCCCTTTTCAGATAGAAAGCATTGTCATTATTCTTAGCATCCTCCACACCTCAGTCGCCTTTCTTTTGTTTGGTTTGTCTGATACCTAGTTTACTGAACTTGATTCTCCAAGACTATGTCAAATTTCTATCAGATAACATTCTCTCTGATTTTCTTTTTCCCAAAGGTGTGAAATTTAGATGTTAACTTGAATAAAAAAATATATATCCATCCATAGAAAATGTCAAGGATGAATACGGTCCTGTTACGGGGTCCGGGTAATACTGAATTATTTATAGAAAACATGCTGTATCTAAACACAAAATATAGCTTTAGTAACCTCTTCTGGATATATCAACAAAGATTTCCAGAAGCACCAGAGCACCAGAGGAAAAAAAAAAAAAAAAAAAAAAGAAAAC
>VXBH01004418.1:488747-542067 GCA_013400035.1 Rynchops niger | reverse complement strand
AAAAAAAAAAAGATAAAATACAAGAAAGATTAGTTTTGGAAATTCAATAAGTGTAAAATGTTGCCATTTTAAAAGTTAGAATAAAATGCCACATGATTTCATCAGTTTGCAGAGAAGAAAACAGAAGCCTCTCTAGTTATTCTGCAAGATCAGAACAAAAGAGAAAAAGCAAGCAGAACTTATTATACACCTTCACCTTTTTCTTCAGTTGGGAATATAAAAGCTTTTATTACTTAGTCTAAAGATATATAAGAAATGTCCGCAGCCACCAGAAAGGTATTTAAAAATGTTAAGGTTGCAAAATCAAGTATTGATAAATGACAAAATTCTAACCTTGCTCTTACAATGTCATTGCTGACGTTGATGTGTGGCAGCTCTGTGGTGCTTCATTCTGCTTTATCCCAGAAAAAAAAAAAAAAAAAAAAAAAGAAAGTATTCAGTTAAACAATCAATTCTTACAATTCACCTTACGAATGAAATCGCAGGACAGTCAGGGTATGGGCACCCTCTAATTCTACCATATGTGCCACTTTTCATACTCAGTCTATGCAACCACATGCCCATCTCTGCAGCTTTGGGGGTAGCCAAGTAAACATCCACAGAGGGTTATTAGCGGCAATGTGTACTGCTATGCTGAGCTCGCTGCCAGCACGTGCTCTATATCCATGTATGTAGCGCGGAAGGAAAAGGACTCAGAAAGGTTTTACTAAAAATCTTTACAGTTCTGGCAGGAATGGGCCTTTTTATCCCCCAGGCAAGATCTTGTGATCCTGCAAGGCTTTTCCTTGAGGCCAATACCTCATTCAGTATACCACTGAGCACACTGCCCGGAAATAATCCATCTTTCTGAGATGCAGGGAGTCTGAGACGGCTTCTCAAGTCCATTTGCATCACATGTGTACAGTTTTTGCAGTTCAGTTACAACCTGGGGATAATATTTTTTTCTTCTAAAAATCCTTAGAACTGTTTTTTTTAACACTAGCGTTATTTTCTATAGTACCATAATTATTTCCTAATTGTATACATACAAATTAAAAATGGTGTTGTCATTATGGAGAAAGGAAGGGAGGAGGCACACATATGTAGGTGCCATACTTTTATTTGCTTTTAACTTGTCTGAACCTGTCTTGAAATTTTTAAAGAAATGCAACACTGTCTGGAAGATTAAATATTCAGGAGAATTTTACTGAACAACAAATGATACAAAAAAATCTTACCTGTAATAAATGCATACAACTATTATATATTTACTCTGCATTGATTAAAGTATTTCAGGGTGATCACTTTAAATAATTTGGAACGAATGACTCAAATTTAACATCTCCATTAATAAGTAAGATACTAAAAAACTTACTTGATTGAACAGTGTAATTATTGTCAAAATGAAACCTTTTCAGACACGAGTTCTCTGCTGAGTTTTCTATCAAATTAAAAATTGCCAGAAATGCATGATACACTGAAGAACAATATGTGATACAAAACAGTGCACTGGAGAAAAGCAATAGTAATATGCAGGCTGTGCCACTTTCCAAACAAAAGACAATAATGGTTAATCAAAAAGATGGCAAATAAACTCCACTCTTACGTGGAACATAGGGCAATTCTATAGGGGAATCTATTCCACTCTAAAAAGTATCTGAAGTAGCTGGGTTGAATTGTGTTTCAAATAATTCTATTACTTTTTAATCACTACGGAGACCACCAAGATTATTAGTTTAGGTACCTAAATTCCAGATAGCTATGGTAGGTGAGAAGACCGTCACCTAGAATTTCTAGGTCCTGAAGTCCAGTTACCTACCTTTAGAGCAGTATACATTTATCCTAAAAATCCCACAAAACTCTCTCCATGTACCCCAGGCATGGCTACTTTTACTTACAAGTAACTCAGGAGAAAGAAGCTTGAAAGATCCTAAAAATTCTCTAAATTCCTGGAAAGCACATTACTATGAATTCCACAGTGCAGACAAAGAGGTGAGATAACGCTCTTCAGCTGTCTGGATGTACATTGCAGTGACTAGCCAGCTCAGCATTAAAAAAATTAACAGCCATATGGAATACCACAACAGCTAAATTAGCTCTGGGGAAAAACTAAACTAAAATTAAACTAGCTGTGAGGGGGAAAAAAAAAAAAAAAAAAAAAAAAAAAAAAAAAAAAAACCAGAAAAGAGAAAATCTAATTTATGGGGACAGAGAAATGTGAATAAATAGACAGTACTCAAAATCTATAGAAACAAAAAGCTATAGAAACATAATTTTGTCTCACCAGACAAAAATGCAATTTAAATTTAAGTTATTATATGGTGACATGAACTATGTATTTATCAAAGACAGTCTATCCATTCTATAAATACCCACTGAAGATTATGCAAAACTTGGATTTGTGCTCCCAAAGCACGCATACTCTCACCTCAGAACAGTCAAGTGATGAATACACAAGCTTTGATAGAATTTCCCTTTAATACTGTTTGACACAGGGAAAGTTGTACTATATAATTGCAAAGAAGTGGGAAATTACTGGCATCCAGAACAAGGGAAATCACAGAGCTGCACCCCAAAATGCTGGGAAGTCACAGCGTTTCTTACACAGTGCTGTGCTAATCTTTAATGTACTTTTCATTTTTAGAACTTGATACCTCTTTGCCCAAATACAACATATTTCCTTTTTGCCTCCATACAACCTAATGTCTAACAAAGTGTGTATCTATGTGGCATGTAAAAATGGTTTTTCTTCCTCTGGGAGAAAAGAAGATTTTCTGAGTTGTATTAATGAAAAGTAGTAGGAAGTGAAAATTTAACTAATGATCAGAGAAAAGTGGAAAAACCTAACATTAGGATTTAAAAAATATATTTCAAATCTATTATATAGCTTACGGTCAGCCCAATAATGAATGACACAAGTGGTGAATGTAATTTATGTGACAAGAGACGATGTCATATGGAAACATAAGATAAATACAAGGAGCTTTTGCATATTCGTTATTGAACATACATAAAAGAAAGGTGTAATTAATAGTTAGCAATTTTTATTTTAATGTGCAAAATTCAAGCAACAGGCACCAAAACACCAAGGAACAACTGCTTTTCAGGCTCCTGTATATTAAACGAAAAACAGATTTCCAGTCTAAGCTGAAAAACTTCTTATTTGCTATAGTTTTGCTGTAGTTTAAATCAACAGATTTCAATTTTGAGAACCATCCATTCTCAGACAAAGTTTCACTAGACAGTAAAGTATCTTCAGAGATTTCTTCTGACTGACAATTTAGTTATGGTTCACCTTTGCCTGGTTTAATTGCATGATCATGCAAGGGAAGATTAAATTAACACCTTTTCTCCTCTAAAGACTGATTCAGTCCAGATTCCCCACATCATTTTTCACTAGATAATCAGGCATTTGCAAAAGCGGAAGACTAAAAAATTAATCAGTCAATGAGTTGAAAACATGAAAAACTAATGAGTCAGGGTTTATGTAAGAATCGCAACTCCTATATGATGGAATACATGTGTGGCACCAATTTATATGTTTATTTAGGCTTCACCTTTACAAGTACTAAAAGTGAATGTCTATAGCCAATTTAAAGGTCAACAGGATTGAGTATACTGATGTTTTTATATAGCAATCTGAATTATTTTTAAGGCTGCACCTGGTGTGAATGACTTTTGAATCATTCCTTGATCTTTACGGAAATAGATCAGTTAGAAAAGAAATTGCATTTCTCAGAAAGTCCCATCTAATGTATGGAGATTTCCATCTCTCTTGCAAAGGTTACAAGACACTTGATCATGTTAATCCTTCTGTACAATAACTTCTTTTTTAAAAAAATTCAGAGCAAAACAGGCAATATTTTCCTACTACAATGAAGTCACCAGGGATTGTTAGTACTCTGTGTCTTCGGGGATTTAATCAACTTCTATTGTAAAACTGTATCTAATAGATGTATTTTATCAAAAGTACTGCAAGGAAATGAAGATGAAAAGGGCAGAAAAAGAGCAGCAGGAAAACATAACATTGGAAGCTGAAAATGACAGTGAGATCAGGCCAACTGCCCTGCACATGCCAGCACATAAACTGTTATGCAAGAGGGTACTGTAATGTATGGATATGATATGGAGAGGTTGACTATCCCACTTTCCTCTGTGCCATGTTTTTGTCTATTCTGACTGCGTGAAGCAGAATCGTTCTCAGGTAAAGACTGCACTTCTGCAGTAAACATCCCAGATCAAGCTCCAAAGACTGAAGGCTCTTGGGGTATCTCCCCTCGAACGGTCTGGTAAGAATGCTGTTGGGTTATTTCCAAGGGTTGTCCAAGGCCAAAAAAAATACGGACAGCTGGAGAATAGGTATTCACAGATGCTGTGAATACCACCTTTCTCTGAGGTGTGGTACAGGGTTTTTTCTTCAAGAACCATAAGAAATTTTCTCTCGCTTCTTTTTCCATGTTGCTGAACTACTTAGTCCACACAAACAAAACTGTACAAATAAAAGCCAAAAGAGAAGAAGAGCTGTTATTTTTTTGTTAATTTACAGTGGCACATTGGCTACCTCTATAGCAGCACAATACACAGCATGCAGGCTCCTGCATGAGTATTGTCATGCTAACAATTAAACTGTTCGCAAGGTCCCTATGTCAACTAGAAATCTCTCAATCAAAGCCTGGGCATGTAGTTGGGTTTTGTATGGTTCAGGCATCATTCCCAACAGGCTGTCTGAATAAGACCATCCTCTTTAGGTGGGTAGGAGAGTTAATGGTATAGACATAGGTCATATGATGCCAGCTGGCCACAAAGAACTGTCCTGGCCTGTTTTTTTGTTGTTGTTTTTAAACATGATAAAGGTAGCCATTGGATTCAGCCAGCCCAATAGCTTGTTTGTGGCAATGACAAATAGAAAATGTTTAGGGAAAGCATTTAAAAAGCAGAAAAGGCACAGAGTGATATTTGCCTTGGTGTATCCTGCTGGCTTCCAACAATCAGCAACTTAGGGATTTCATGAGTCACAGACTGTATCCAGATGCATTGATTTTAATAGCTTCTGCTCCTTACTTCCAGCTGTTTTCAGCTTTGTATTTTCCATTTTCTTTAGACTTATTTTTAGATTGAGCTCTGGGGCTAAAAGGGGAGCACGATCTGCCTCTCTTCTAGTTCCTGAGACCAGCTATGCACAAGCTGCATTGGGTCACACCGGTTCCAGGAGATCGAATGGGCTGGATCTAGAAAATTAGGAATTCTATTCCAGAAAGATCAAAGTACCTACCTGATTTGTTAGACTTCTCTTTCAGGAAGTCAGTGGCCTGCTTCAGGCTCCCATGCTGAAGAGAAACATTCTCTCTCTATGACAAGGTGACAGAAGTTCCATCATGCAGTAGTGTATTTTGGATACTTGAAGTTCAGGTGACCGATGTTTGATTTTATTTCAAAATGTGATATTTTATTTGAAAATTTAATCAGCACTGTTACTTCATGTGTTTTCTGGGTTTTGTGGATTTTTCATTAACTCTTCCAAAGCTTCCTCTGCTGATAAACCTGTAGGGATAATGAAAAACTTTCATATAAATAATTTATTTTGAAGTAACTTGTTCTCCAGTTTAATCAGCGTCTCAGTATGGAGTTGAAAGTGTTACATCTGCCTATACAAGAAATGTTTTTTTCCAAGTTCTGGACCTGGTGTCATTGCACAGAGAGAGGGAAGGGACATTTTCAAATGTACAGAGGTTAGAAGAGGAAAGCAGGCAAGAGGTCTTTTGAATTTCCGAGGGGAGAAAGAAGTTGAGAAGAACAGAGGGTGATGGTCGGAAAGGAGAAGTAAGGTCACACTCTTTTTCATCAATTACTCCTTGGAGAAGATAAACCTGATAAGAAAAATACATTTGACTACAGTTCAACTACACTTTACGTTAAGGCAGTTCCACTAAGGCCAGGCTGGATGGGGCTTTGAGCAACCTGGTGTAAAAGGAGATGTCCCTTCCCATGGCAGAGGGTTGGAACTAGATGCTCTTTAAGGTCCCTTCCAACTGAAACCATTCTATGATTCTAACAACCTTTAAAACCCAGATAGGACTCATCATCTGACACATGAATCCATGACCAAAAAAGTAACTAGTAGAGATAAAGCCCTACAGGCCCTTGAACATGAGCAGTGGCAGCAGCGGGTAGCACTCTTCATAGAGACAACTCCCATCTGTGCGTCTGATCATTTGGAGGGGGCTTCCAAGACACCTGTGGCACATATGCTACGGTTTAGAAGTCTATGATCCGTGCCAAAATATGTTTTTTTAAAACAAAAAGACAAAAAAACATGCCTCAGCAGAATCTCAGGCTGTGCATAGTGGTTCTTTTACTTGTATTAAAATCCAGGTTTGCTTGTAACAGTTTTTAAATGATTTTCAAAACATGGTATCCTTGCTCGTCTAGATGTATGACATCATGCCATATTTCCTAGTACAAAAGAAATCAAATTATAAGTAAATCACTTAGAGCAATTATATTACTTACAGACCTTTTTCTTCATGACAGAGAAGAAACAGACCTGTTACTAGCCGTATTCTAATTATAGTCTTAATAGGATTTAGTAATATAATCTAAGATGAATATTAAATTACCTTTGTCTTGTCTTATGATACCTAGGTCAGGAAGGTTGATTGGGGTTATAGCTTAGGCTGTGAAACCTTTATTTTACTGGCAATGTCATTACTTTTTTAAAATTTTTTTTTAATACAGAAAAAATAATTCTGTATTTTTATTTGATTTTGTTTCTAAATTAATTTTCCATCTCATCTGCTAAGGAAATGAGATGTGAAAACAGTTCCATACTGTATGTGAGCACATTAGTTGAGGAACATACTTTCAGACTTAGTCTAGCTAACGCTGTAGCAAGGCTACATTTATCTGTTTTTCCTATCAGATGAATAAAAAAACTGTGCAAAAATTATCTTCTTTTTTTATTAACAAAAAAGCTTTAAATACATAACAGAGATAAATACCAGTGTGGATGTCAACCGTGAGAGCCCAGGCAGTCTCAATCTGTCAGCGACACAGGAGGCTAAGCAGTACATCACTGAGATTTGGAAACGTCTCTCAGAATTTGCAAAATCCTCTGTCATATTACAAATGCGCGTCCTCTGCACAGTTAAGAGGACTGGCTCACTGATCTATGTGTCACACCTGAAACAACAACGTTCTGATTTTGACCTCACATCAATTTCACTTTACTGTAGTTGCAAAGACTCCAGCAGAATTATTTCAGAATAGTTGCAGCTGAAACCAATAGAGAGCCACAGCTCTCTAATATCACTTCATGAGCTCATCTTCATTATCTCCCACATTTCTTCTCTACCCTCTCCCTGCACTCAACAGTTGTCTCTGTTTCCTTTTGTATTGCAAGCTCTCTGTGACTACCTATTTAAGACTTTTCAGTCAGGGTTTCCAGACATTTTTGTAAAGCTAATATGAAATAATAATAGTATACAGAGAGTGTCTAGACAAGGTAGGAACAACTACTGAGCCAAGGCCCTTCCCTGATCATGCACTGCCTACAAATTGCATAATAGTAATTTGACTTCTCACTGGAATCTATTCTTGCTATTTTTCAGTCATGTGAGCGTCTTGTTGTCAGTCAAAAGCTGACACGAATCTAATCCATAGGACCATTTTGCAATTTCTTCTTGTGCCCGTAACGTATCCAGGCAGTCCATCTCAGTCAGAGCATAGCAAGTTGCAGTATCCCTCAGTGTCCTCAAACTTCATGCAGCTTGCTTTGGCTGACCATCAGTCCACACTTGCTGCTCTCTGCACTTCCACCTGAGTATACTTACTGGCATTAGAGAAGGAAACACTGACATGCCTTACACGTCACCCAAGCTGATAGATGCTTACTTTTTATATTTTGCTGCAATATCAAGTGTTTTCATTTTTCAGGATTTGTTCCAGAAAAACAGGTCATGTTTCAGAGATCTCTGCATAGACTAAAGACCAAAATAGAAATTCTATTTTGCAGCGGGACTCAAGGTTTTCTGCATTTGTTCTCATTTTGTATCCAACAAGCCTGAGACATTCACAATGTTTTCAGCTTTTCCATCATCCTGGTAAAACCCAGAGATTAGACCCCCCACCCGGCACAGGGAATAGCTATGTTCAAGGTGTTTTAAGGCAGAACTAGGAAATGGACTTTCCAAATATTCACTTGTGAGTGGAAAAACAGCTTGAATTTTGAATGTAACAGGCAGCAGCTAATTGGGTGTATGTTTTCCAGGGTGAGTGTCTGAAACTGAACTTTTGAACTCTTCAAATCTCAAGCAGAAGGCTGCCACTTGGTAGCTGCAGCTGGTGTGGGCTGATTGTAAATTTTGGTGATACTCGGACTGAACAAAGTGACACATCCTGAATCCTCCAGCTTAAAAGGAAACATCAGGCAGAACTGCCATTTAGAAGGCTAATCAAGTGTTGCACTTTTGCACATAAGCTATTTAGACTGGGAAAATGGGAGGCTTGGTGGCCAAAAAAGAAGAGCTGGTGCCAAAAAAGATGTGGTCTTGGAAAAGAGAAGCTGGGCTGGAAAGCAGAAGGTGAAGATCCAGGCTGCAGGAAAGGTCCTGGAAGCAAAGATCTTCCTGGGGGAAGATCCTGGAGATCAGAGGTTTGTGTAGAGATGAATGCCAGGGATGCCAAAGGCTGGTACTGGAGAGCAGCAGACCAGTGGGAACTGACCTGACTTTCTGCTGTCCTGGAGAAGCAATGACCTCCCCGCGGGCAAGGGAAATCAGGACCTAGGGAACTTAGCACTGTGGGGAGGGAGTGAGTGAGTATGTGAAACAATCAGGCAGGGTGAAAGCTCTCATCTTGTCGGTCCCTAAATAAACCCCAGTATCTAGATCCACCACGGACTGTGGTTTACTCTGTCCCACCTGTGACAATACTCTACAGGCTGTCCTTGCTTGCTTTCGTCTACTCTCTGTCTTTCCTCCTCCCTCGCAGCTAAATTCTGTTTGAAAAGCCTCTATTTCCAGAGTCTCCATCTCCTGCAAAGAGTTTGTCAAAAAAATCCTAACTATTTCTATGAGACAGTGAATCTTTGTAAGAATTCTTTCATTTCGAAAATTCAGAAATTTGTGCTGCCTTTGCCTTACTGGCTGCTACCTTCTCTCTATCTGGGTCTATTACTTGCTCACTATATTGTTTTTAAGGAGCCCTAGATGACTGCGACTAAGGCAGCACTTATTTCTCTTGAGCTTTAGGCCCACACACTTCATTGTTTCAATATAATAGACTTATTACGTTCTTCTTCAGAAAGGTCATACACACCTCCTGTAAGCGATCACCTTTCAGGTGCTGCAGTTGCTATTATTTTCCTCTTTATGAGTTGAAGTGTGTGAAGAATGTCAAGGGGAAGTAGTCTATTCAAATTGTTAAGTAAAATTAGCTAACTTGACACTTCATGAATGTAGAGGAATCTGAGGGGAAATGAAAGACCACAAGGAAGCAAAACTGCAGCTTGTTAATTTGGCAAAAATCTTGCTCAGTACAAGCAAAACCTGTCAGGAGTTACACAAATTTCTGTGAAAAAATTCAAAATTAATCCAAATAACTTAAACCTGATTTAACCATACCATTTCTTTCCAAGTGAAGAGTTTCTTTGAGTCACACAGATGTCTGTCAATCCCAGCCTTGTAAAATTTTTACTGGCAAAGTACCTATCACACCTTGAAACCTGGCAAAATCCTTAAAACTGTGTTTACTGAAATTTCAAAAAAAAACTTTTCCATAATTTGAAATGTTGTGTATCCTGATTTTTGACAGTATGCAATGTTGTGAGATTTAATATTTTTGTGAAGTGCTAATGCAGTTTTCCTGCCAACTGTTACTGAATTAACCCTCTGCAGGATTTCATTAAAGCTGGACAAAGAATTCTCAAGAATGGAAAACTCAGCAAAAATGTGGCTTCTGTCATCTCAAACTATTTACAAATTTGACTTCAGTTTCACCAAGTCCTTGCAAATGAGAGGAAACTGTTCAGGACTGGATTGGAAAAAGCATCAGAGAAGCAATTGGTGATGTTCCACTTTATTCTCCAACAGTTCAATAGTTCAAACACTCTGAGAGGAAACAGGACACTCCTGGTTTGTATGCATGGTCTGTACAGCCCTGGAGGGGGGTTCAGCAAAGTTTTTCCTTCTTCCTGGCACTCAGATGTATAGCCTGGCCAGAGGCTTCAGAAACAGGTCTGTTCTCAGTCCCCAGTGTTGAAACTATACCATTTTTCATACTGAAAACGTAAATAGTCAGAAGCTGATATGACCAGTAGATGGACTGGTCACCCTGTCCCACCACCCATGCAGAGCAGGACTAACGTCTGCCGGGGGTTCACCTAGCTGAACCTTAAAAACCTCCAAGCACAGAAATTTCATGAATTCTCCATGTAATCTGTTCTAGCGCCTCTGTCTTTCCCAAACTTGTGTCTGTTGCTCCTTGTTATGTCACCTGTCACTGTGAAGGAGAGTGGCTCTGCAATCTTTATAACTCCCCACGTTTGGGCGCTTCTAACCTGCCCTTCACCAAACTAAACAAGCAGCTGCTTCAAGCTCTCCTGCCAACTTGTGTGCTCTAGACCCTTGGTGATCTGAGCAGCCCTTCACTGCACTTCAGTTTCTCAATCTTCTTAAATTGAGCGGTCCAAAATTAGAGAGTATTGAAGGTGTAGTCTCACTAGTGCCAAGTAGACCTGGTCATAACACAGACCAGTATGCACTTTGTCTTATCTGCAATGAGAGTGCACTGTTGGCTCGTATTCAGCCTGGCATGCACCATGATTGCCATGTCTTTTTCCAGCAATGCTTCCCCTCAGCCAGCCAGTCCCCAGTCGATACTGACGCATGGGTCTTATTCCTCTGAGGTGTGGGACTTTGAACATCTTGTTTAACTTTATGAGGTTTATTTTGGCCCCCTCTTCAAGTTTGTTGAGGTCCCTGTGGATTGAAGTGCTGCTTATTTTTGTGTACTGTGAGCATCAGGCACCTCCACCCATAAACCTATAGTGCTGTATCACACATTTGGTCTTCAGGAAACTCAGGAGCTGCTCGGCCTGTCTTCATGCCGAAGTCATTTGCTTGAATGAAGTAGGAAAGATTCTGCAGACATGTCTGAGACTCCCTTACTTCCAAATACAGATAGTTTACAGTTTGGTTATTAATGCACTTTCCTGGGAAGAGTAAATGGGGTCAAGCCCTGGGCAAAGAAAGGAACTGCAGTGCCTGTCTCACAGTCTTATTCAGTAATCTGGCTGTCGGTTACCGAAAGGAATGGCAGGACCACCTCTTCCCTCTCTGAACGTTTTGTGTGTGAATTTATCCCATTTTTCCCTACCTTTTCTTATTTGTCTGTGAAAAAGAAACTTCATGTTTTGGTGTCAGCAGACTGTTTTGCATGACACAAAAAAAAATTAAAATCTTTGCCTTGGTAAAGAGAACGAAAGTAGAGAAGTATACTTTTCATTAAAATCTCATCCCAAATGATACTTTTACATGATGAGCTGTTTGCTGAGACTAGCTCTAATATTTTCTCTAATCCCACACTTTACCTTACAATTCAATTCTCTTAGTTTCAAAACCACTGAAAATGGAATTCTTTACCATAATAATATTTAAGGGATTGAATCTTAAAGCAAAATAACATGAGTGTTAACTAATTTTCTGTAAAAGTAGAGAGTTACCTTTTCTTCTACTTCACTTTAAAAAATACAGCTCTCTCATCCACATCAGTTCATAACAATGTAGGTTCTTTACAAATGTTTTCATACTTCAAAAAAATTAAATTTTTTTGAGAGGGTCATTACTCAGCAGTCTAAGGAAAACCTGGGCCCTCTTACAACTATTTAACTATTGCCTGTTAATTCCTAGAAAGTTATTGTAAACATTTTTATTGTTTTGCCATGCAATTAAAATATTCTTTTATGAATTAGACTTCATCAGACAATAAAAAAACCCCACTGTTAATATTAAATAATAATTTTCTCTTATTCCACTTTGTAAAGAGAAGGCTTTACAGACACTATCCCTCCCTGAATTAAATACAGAATCTAGACATGATTTTGCTATGAAACTCAGTAAGCTTCCTGATGGCTTCTATCAAACAGGAAAAGATACTCCTGCCAACCATCTTTTTTCTCTCCTTCCCCAGAATGATGCTCCAGCCCAGATACATTCTATGCCATCAAAGAATATGATCTTCTCCCGAATCATTTGTAAGGACTGATCCCACAAGCAGAAAGTACAGTTTCACTTTTACATCTAAAGCCTTTCAGGCTCTGCAGGGTCTTCTTCACGTGTACGATAAAATGCAAGCTGTGCATTGTATGCAAAGTTTATGCAAAGCCTGTTTTTGATATGGAAATCTTGATGGATTACTAACGAAGAGAGGTTATGCAATAATCTGTGCAGCAGTAGTTCTGCAAAATAAAACAAAAACTACTAAAATGGATAACTTAAGGGCTAAATGTTAAAAGTACATTGTGCTTGGGATTTTACAAGAGAAAATACCTAATCTTAAAAAAAAATAAGAATTTGCATGCTTGGAGTGGGTTTTAAAATTTAGCGACTGTGGGGGATCTACAGCAATGAACTGATATTCTAAGACATTCTTTTCTGCTTAGATCTGGAGCAGCCTGAAACTGTTGGTTTAGGATTAAATACATCATAAAAAATTCTTATGTCTTCAGTCAGTAGATGCCTCAGATTAAATCCTTGGAAGCTGCCTAATATGGATAAATAAAGGAAAAACCTACTTTTCAATTTCTTGGACCTCCTGGATCTGCATCTGAAAACTGAATACAATTAAGATACCTGGTAGGGCATCTTGCAAACAAAAGTTTTGCCTCTTATAAATAGTACACTGTCACAAGTACTTCCAAAGAAAAATAAGCAAAAAGGTTTTAGAAGCATCTCATTAATTCACTCATCAACAGTACCTTGAAGGAAAGTGTTACCTTCCAGGAAATTACTGGATTTGATCAAATCCATAACGCCCAAGCACTCTCCCTACTTGGATAAATCCTTGGGAATTCTGAGTGGTTTGAAATATTAGAAAGGTTGCATTGATTGTGTCAAATAAAGGAAATGAGGAATCCATTGCAATATAGCAGGAAGTCTTGTCCGAGTAGGTTTAAGAACTCAATCAGAGCCTGAAGAGGTTAAAGGAGAAATCAGTAAAGACTCTGACTGATAATGCTTTAGTAAATCCAAGTCTCTCTCATTTTTAAATAAAAGCATTAATCATTTTCAGAATATCTAGAATAAAATTGGCTGTTCATCCTGAAATCAAAACAGTCTTTTTGCATCATCTCCACTGAAATTATTCTCCCTCCTTCTATTAAGATTCCTAAGTGGACTGATGTTAACAGAGGGAGGTTTGTGAGGATTTCTTCCTCACTTTTAACTATTTAGAAAGTTCTCAGCCCACATACTAAGCAAGCTTTGAGAACAACTTGGTGCTTGCTTGCTTGATAAGGCCTCAGTTATGATGATATCAAAACCCACATTCAAAGTTATGGTAGACAGGTCTGGAGTATATTACACTTTTCATAGCTGACCTTCCTCTTTTTCACTATTCTTACTTCTCTTCTTCAGTAGCATATTATGCCTCCCCAACACATGGTGCTGTGCTCTAGTAGAGCCAGTGGAAAATATTTCAGTGATATAAAACTTTGCCAAAAAAACAATGAACAACACACACCCCTTGCCAACAAGAATCTTATACCTGCTTCAAGATTTCCTTGTATCACACTATACCTATCTGGTCAAAAAGGTGCCCAGTGCAATGTCATAAGCGATGGATTTTGAGCACTCACTGAACTGAACCAATCACTTCTGTTTTGTATGTGCTACTAAGGCCAAAGCCATTGTTAGTAGCCACAGGTGTCTACCAAGGACACGAAAGAAACCTTTTAAATATTTAAAGGAAAAATTAAGCATATGTGGAGAAATTAAAAATAAATTAATTTTTGGAAAAATACCCATCAAGGCATATGCAATGCAAGTATTAGCTGTATATCAAAGAGTTGTGTGTAAAACAATTAAAATTCAATTAAAGAACCAAATTACCTTTTTAGCAAATTACAGGGTTTTAGGATTTCTGTTAAAAGTGCATTACAGGTTGTTAGCAATTAATTGATGTCATTTAGTATTGATATGTAATTAAGTCCAAAAAGTAACTTTCATTTCCAGTAGAAAAGCTTTCCTGATTATGTTATGAAACTTAATCAGGTAGAGGAGCCACAAAGGCATTCCCCTCCCTCTCTTGACAAGCAGCAATCTGTATTGTTTTAGTTTGACAGGCAATGGTTTATATCTACATAATTTTAAGCCAATTACCTATCTTGTCTTTTATATTATAAAAGCATGCTTTTAGTTGTATAATTTCTCCCAAGAAAAATTCTATCAAACTAAATTACAAGATGGAAATATATGCATGAAACAGAATAGGTAGGCATAAGTTCTAAAACAAATACCAGGCAATTTGTATTCACGTTGCAATACCAGTCTAAGCCGAACATTAAACTTAAACATTTTATTAATTTCTTAGTTCCAGCATTTTTTATATTTTGAACTGGAGAAAAATATGTTGGTAAGCAGTATACTTGTAACACCTTTTATTTTCCTATTGCCAAATGATTCTTTAAGAACTGTTGCCAAAACACGTTGTTGATTAGGGCAGGAAAAGTTGTGGAAAAGTCCTGGTGATTAAGAAGGTGACCATAATCTAGCAGTGTACCCTCCTGGCAAAGACCTTCCTTCTCCTCTGTTCGGCACTGGTGAAGACATGTCTGGATGGTGTGTCCTTTTCTGGGCTCCCCGATACAAGAGACATAAACATACCGGAGCGAGCCCAGCAAAATGCCATAGGGATGACTAAAATACTGGAGCATCTCTTATGGCTGAGAGAGCTGGGACTCTTTAGCCTGGAGGAGAGAAAGTTTAGGGGGATCTTATCCATATGCATTAATACAAGATGTTGGGGAGTAAAGAAGACTGAGTCAGACTCTCCTCGGTGGTGACCAGTGAAAGACAATAGGTAATTGGCACAAATCAAAACAGAGAAAAAGAAGAAAAGGCTTTTCTATTGTGAGAGCAGTTGAACATTGGAATGGGTCACCCAGCAATGCAGTGGAGTCTCCATCCTTGGAGGTATTCAAACCCAACTGAACATGGTTCTGGGCATCCTTTGCTCTGAGCTCTGTGTATGGGCTAGATGATCTCCAGAGGTCCCTTTCAACCTCTGCTATTCTGTGATTCTGCAAATGAAAGTAATGTCTGGTGTCTGAACACCACCAGTTGAGATTACTGTGATTTTTGCCATTGATTCCAAAAGGGCATGATCAAACCTAATAGATGGGTTACTGGCCTTTTAGTAACATGAACATGTTAATGTAGTGAATTCAAACTTACAGAAAAACACTGGTGTGCTTAATTATTTTGTTGCCTTAAAGGTCAATGGAAAAATGGTCTGAAATAGTGAGAAAAACACACATCAGATTGCAAATGATAGCTGTGAGATAAAAGCCATGGAACTGTCTGAGTAAATGGAAAGCTAATTATTTCTCAGAAAGTCTGTTTGTAAATTAACCTTGATATAAAATGAATGACAGATGCCCGTATTTACAGGATGCAGAACATCAGCTTCAAGATATTCAGCTCCTGAGGCTGACTATTCTAGTATCTACTGTTCAGTTAAGGCAGTCTCTCCCCTAAAGGAAAGTTTTTTTCCAAGACGCTTTCCTTCTCTAAAGGAAGGGAAAGCTTTCAGCACCAAAACTACCATCAAAGGCTATGAGTACTAAGATCCATTTGTTTTACTTGCTTTAAACTTGCATTGCATAAAAATGAGATGGCTAAATGCACCGGTTTACCATGTTTCATATTTTTTCTGCAGCAAAGGGTTCCAGGAAAGCACAAGCATATTACTGAATGCAGTGCTGACAAGTACTGTCTTTTGATTCTTTACCCATTGAATTATCCTGTAAAACCTTTCTTTTTCTATCATTTGCCCCTCTCCCCCACCTCAGAAACCTACATTAAACTCCTCTTGATCGAGGTCACACTGATATGAGTGGATTAAGGTTTGGCATTCAGTTGGGGTCAGCAGTATCCCTTGGGCAATATGCCTAAATTTAATTTACCATATGATCCTAAGAGTGAGACTTTTGAACTGTAGTCCAACTCCCTTGCTTCCAAACAGCTGACATTTCTGAACTTCTCATCTTTTTTGCCACATTAGTTGGTAATTTTTTTCTAAGGGAGGACTCATTCCCTCACCCAGAAATTTAAGGTTGGAGTGATTTTTTTTTTTCCCATGGAGTGGAATACATGCAAGCAGGTACATTTTAAGTATTTAACCTCAGTATCTCTACCACAAGTAACACCAAGATTTTGCAGATCACCTCCCTGTCGTGGTTTAACCCCAGATGACAACTAAGCACCACACAGCTGCTCGCTCACTCTCCTCTGGCGGGATGGGGGAGAGAATCAGAACAGTAAAAGTGAGAAAACTCGTGGGTTGAGATAAAGACAGTTCAATAAAGTGAAAGCTGTGCACACAAGTAAAGCAAAACAAGGAATTCATTCACTACTTCCCATTGGCAGGCGGGTGTTTAGCCATCTCCAGGAAAGCAGGGCTCCATCACATGTAATGGTTACTCAGGAAAACAAAACACCGTAAATCCAACAGTTCACCCCTTCATTTTGCTTCCCCCAGATTTATATGCTGAGCATGATGTCATATGGTATGCACTACCCCTTTGGCCAGTTTGGGTCAATTGTCCTGGCTGTGTCCCCTCCCAACTCTTTGTGCACTCCCAACCTACTCGCTGGCGGGGCGGTGTGAGAAGCGAAAAAGGCCTTGATTCTGTGTAAGCACTGCTCAGCAGTAACTGAAACAGCCCTGAAACATCAACACTGTCTCCAGCACAGATCCAAAACATAACCCCATAGTAGTTACTATGAAGTATATTAACTCTACCCCAGCCAAAACCAGCACAAAATTTAGCTATTGCTGAGCAGTGCTTACACATAGACAAGGCCTTTTCTGCTCCTCACACTACCCCACCAGTGAGTTGGCTGGGAGTGCACAAAAAGCTGGGAGGTTACACAGCCAGGATAGCTGACCCATACTGACCAAAGAGATATTCCATACCATTAAATATCATTTACCATATGATCTGGTGAGTGAGACGTTTTTTGAACTACAGTCCATCTCCCTTGCTTCCAAACAGCTGTCATTTCTGAACTTCTCATATTTTTTGCCACATCATTTTAATTATTTTTTTTCTAAGGGAGGACTCATTCCCTCACCCAAAATTTGAGTTTATTGGGTTTTTTTCCCCATGGAGGGGAACATATGCAAGAAGGTACATGTTCAGTATTTAACCTCAGTATCTCTACCATTAGTAACAGCAAGACAGCAAGTTTTGAAGATTTTGCAGATCACATCCATCAGAATAATTCTGCAACAAAGTCAACAGGACACTTTTGCAAGATGCCTATTCTAGATTATCAAAAAAGTAAACTTCAGACCACTAGCACTGAGCACATCGGTATAAATCAATAACACTCTGAGCAAAACAATTCATTCCTCTAGGTTACAAATGCCGTAGACTCTGAATCATTCCACCACTGGACGAAGCATTCAAATTCTGATAGCACTGGTATTTCCATTACAGAAAAGTGTTTTGTCACTTTCAACTCTATGACACAAAGAGTAGCAAAGTTAATTTCAAAATCTCTTCATTTCTTTTCCTAAATATTAAGTCAAGTTAGCAAGACAGGTAACAGATCCTCTAAATTTGGGGCTCAGTTTGTAAACTACTATTTGTGAAAAGTTCTAATTTGGTCTCTTTAAATTTCTTGTTTTCAACCCTTGGTGCTACCAAAGAATAGTTGGCAAGATGGTAGCAGACACCAGAAAATATATGTAATTTGATACAGTTTCTAAACATTCATTCATTCTTTTCTAGTATAGTAGTAGTGCTCTGTCCAGTCCTAGTAAGGCTAAAAATGCTGGGAGAATTTAAAAAACAACAAGATGAATCATTTGAGTTTGTACCGTGAGAAGTTTATTTACAAGGTTAAGGTCCAACCTGATAATAGTTTACATGTATTATATATTTTTTGCAAATAAAAATGTTTATACTTAGAAAAAAAGACAAAATAAGATCTAATGAAAGAAGTGAAAGCTAGAGAAATGGATATTTAAAATAACCATTAGCAACAAGGATAATGACCTTTACAACAATTTATTAATAGTGCAGCCTTGGTATCACCTGATACCTTCATTAAAAACCAAATATTTTGCTCAAGCAAAAGTTACAAGCTACAGAAAGTAGCGTATGCCAGTTTCATGGAAAATTTATGCAGACAATGGTAAGATTTTTCTGTCCCTCACATGCAACTCTAACTTGATTTGTTCTTGGCAATTCTCTCTGATCATGCAGTGAGATCCAAAATAGTACTTTGGTATCAGCAGTATAATTCGGAAGGAATTTAACAACCTGGGTTTGTGACAACAATCCAGAAAACCTGCTTATGTGATCAATAGGCCATAATTGCTTAAGTTTTCACAAGAAAACTTGCTGTTACACATACCACAGGTACTTACACTGTCACCAAGCATGCAGGTATCTGATCCCAACACTGACTCAGTATTCAGGCTTAAAGCAAGATTAACAGGCAATGATACCATTGAGTACAACACAACATATAGCAGTTGTTGTTACCTGCATTTAAAAAAAAAAGGCATTAGAAGAATGGCGCTAGTGACCTTTTATGTAATATCCTCATGATGAGATCCCCTACCCAGCAAATGGGAGTACTGGGCTTTATTCACTAAGCTATTCAATAGGTTATAAAATTTGGGCATATGAACTTTCAAACAAAAAGCCTCTAGTAGCTCTTAGTGATGCTCCTCTCTGAGGATTCTGAGTGACACACCCAAGAAATTAAAAGAGTAAGATGAAAAGATATTTATATCACAATGAATTAGAGGGTTTTTTTTCCAGCTCCCTGACTTCATCACACTGGGCTCAAATATTTCTCGCACCAAAACAATGATAAGCAACAGTGGCTGACACTGGAAGAGGAGGAAAGTGCAAGAGAGATCAACATTGACTAATTAGACACCTGTCATCTGTCACTGCGCTCAGAATGCAGTAGTGAAAAAAGCACCTTCAGAGCATCCAAGCACCACGGTCTCCAGTACTGTTCATGTTCCCCAGCACTGTCTACAACCATGTTACATATCAATTGTAGCTCATGGGTAATGGTTAAAAAAGTCTGAGGAGCAGGTAGAACACATGAAAAAACAATATATTACATTATAAAAGGGGAACGCCCTACATTTAATCATTACCCTTGCTTTCTTCTCTATCATTTTGATTGTTCCACCTCATATGCAACAAGGCCTCCAGAGACAATCACTGTTTATATCTGAGATTGAAAATTCTAAATATAAGGCACTGTGACAATCAGCTACAAACGATGTAGTGGCATTACTTTTCAGTTTCATACACATATACATGTCCATATATCAATATATGACACAAACACCAAATCTCAGAACTGGCAGCATAACATTTGTGATGTTCATAGGGTCAATTCATTAACATGGATTTAGCAATGAAAGGAAAGATCACAGTCATTTCTTTTTCAAGTAATACAGTCAATTTTGTTTGTCTGTGATGTTTTTGGAAGGAAGCTATCATAATGTATAGTCTTAATGAAAACTTTCTGTGTCTATTTCCTGTTGCCTTTATTGATGAAAATCTGAAATTTCTATCTGTGTTGAATTTAACAATAACTCCCTGCGGTAATACTGTATATTTTGACTTTATGTCCATAAAATGTCAGAAATTATATCTCTACACACTTATTCAAATCAATACTGTCTTTGACAAGAGACAGCAAAGAACAAATGACACATAGCTGAACATCTTAAAGAGAAAAATACAGATATTAGTAATTACAGGCATCCAACCCACTTTATCTTGCTACAGCTAGGATTAGCTACATAAAGAAAAAAAGAGAAAAGAAGCCAGGCCCTCATTAAATAAGTATCAGTCTAGTTTCTCTCTTTCTCCTCACTCATTCATCTTATAGCTCCATTCACTACTTACTGTCCACCATGCATATATAGAAAAGTAGCAATTTCTTTCTGGGTTTTTCTTTAACCGTCTCAGCAAGTAATCTTAGATATGAATCTTAAAACAAGGTCAGATAGAATTATGCATTTGTCCTTCTCTGGGTCAACATGCTACACTTAAAGTAAGTGTCAAAAAGGGGCCAACTAGACCTCACACTAGAAGAGCCAGAAAATAAAAAAAAAATTCTCACACAGAAAATAAAAAGCGAGGCTACACTGCTATGTCCAATATTAATTTCAGCACTTTTTCATCGATAGTTGTTGAAATAAATACCTCCACTAATGTACTATGTAGGCACTCAAGTCACTCAGGTGGTCAGCAAACACCCTGACTGCAGTCTTGATGTCACCAGCCAGCTCCATAAACCCTGGATGTTCAGCAATGGAGGGTCCTCTATCCTGGCAGAGCAGGAGGGGGAACACACCTTAGACATCTCAAGCCCTTTGGGCTTGCACAACGGTGCACCTTTCCAGCACACAAGCTTTCAGGAAAGTAACACTTGCACTCACACCTGCTTCTGAGAGTCCAGTAAAAGACTGCAAAGCTCATCACGGGAGTCAAATGTTTATTTCCTTCTGGCTAAGCCTAGACTGGGTTCTGTGATTCACTGTACTGGCCTTCTGATTAACCAAACTGGGCATCTGGCCAGGCCACAAGATTCTTCCAGGACAGGTGCCTGTTTTTCCTTCTCACTGAAAGCTCATGGAAGCAGTGGAGTTGGTCCATACTTCGAGCCAGACCTGAAGTGGGGAAGCATTTTGATGTTTCACAGTTTAGATGCAGATTTTTGAGAATCTGGATGTCAGTTCATTATCAATGTTCATTTCTGCTGTATTCATAGAACCATAGAATGGTTTCGGTTGGAAGGAACCTTTAAAGGTCATCTGTTCCTGAAAAATAGATACTTCTCTTCCCAGAAATGGGATACATATGCTCATTTTGTTTCATACATGAGACTGAGATTCACAGTTTAAAACTGAATGTCTCAAAAATGCCATTATTTCAGGATGCTCAGTTTGTGAAAACTTGAGACTGACTTAATGAAGTAATTAGAATTTTAGAAAGCTATGTACATTGAAGGAAGAGTTCCCACTGACAACAGAGGCAGCTGGTCAGCACTTCTAGAAGTCAGATAGCAGGTGTGGATAGCTGGATAACAAAAAAATGAAGAGTTTAGTATTAGCAACCATCTGTGAAAACTTTGGGTAACACCACTACCATTACATAGAAATAATGTGGAATCAACAGGAACAGAATCCTTGAGAGTTTGCTGTTTTGTTGATGAAAAATATCCTTTCTTTTTCAGTGTTCCCTTCTGGGGTCTATGGTCATTCTTCAGTGAATAGAAAATTTGGCAGAAAATGCAGTTTTAGAGTGAGGAGAGTAAGAAGAGATTAAGAGAGAAGAGCATAAGAGGAGTTTAAACAGGATACACCTTCACAGTATAATAGTAATCATATGAAAGCATCATATGAAAGAAAAGAGTGTTTCAAATATAAGCACTTTGACCCTTCATTTAAAATAACTGTCTGCTTTTGAAATTCTCCTATATGGAGAACAAAACCTTAAACATATTTAGTATGCTGATATAAAATGGCTTTTTTGGTTTGCTTTGTGTTTTGCCAGACTGGAATAATAATAGCTGGCTTTTTCAAAACTTTTCTGTTTACCTTCTGAAGCAACAGGGGGAGAAACAGTATTATCAAACCTATATTCACTGCTTTACTCATCACCTCCTTTTTAATACCCAAAACAAATTAGGTAGGAGCTAAAGACATCAAGCTTTTTAACCATAAACCTTTGGTTCATCTCCAAAACCCATCTGTATTATACTCCCATGACACATGGATTTACGTGGATAATATAGCATATGATTAAATAAGCACACACAGTATTGTAATGCAAATAACAGAAAGACACAAATGGGGGGTTGTTAATCATAATCACAGAATTTCAGACTGGTGCTAAGATCTTGATTGTTAGCACAGCCAAGAATGGGAAACACACCTTCTCAGAGAGCAGTTTCATAGCACCATGGCCATTTCAAAGATGGAGAGGGCATGGCAAAGCAGTATGCATTTCTAAATATTTGTGATCAGTTTTTAAAAAACCATCCTTGCAAAGGTATCCTTTAGAAAAAAACCAGATCACATTCAGTTGGTAAATCTCTTGCTCTGTGTACATACAAGCATATGTAATAAACTGACTAAAATCATAGTTATGCAGCTTGCCCAAAAGATGTTTTTTCACAACAGTAGTAACCATATTTTTCTGGTCTTTCTACAAAAAACACCTCAAGCAGACTGAAGTCAGGTAAAACCCTGAGGGATGGGATGTCATCCAGAGGGACCTGGACAAGATGGAGAAGTAGGCCCATGTGAAACTCATGAGGTTCAACAACCCCAGCACCAGGGTCGGGGCATCCTTGGTGTCAATAAAGGCCTGGCAGAGAATGGATAAAGAGCAGGCCTGCTGAAAAGTACTTAGGTGTGTTGGTAGATGAGAAGCTAGGTATGAGCCAACAATGTGCACTTGCAGCCCAGAAAACCAACCACATCCTGAGCTGTGTCAAAAGAAGTGTGGCCAGCAGGTTGAGGGAGGTGATTCTGCTCCTCTACTCTGCTCTCTCGATACCCCACCTGGAGTACTGCTTCCAGCTCTGGAGCACTGTATCCAGCTCTGGAGCCCTCAGCACAGAAAAAACATGGACCTGTTGAAGTAGGTCCAGAGATGGGCCACAAAATGATCAGAACGCTGCTTCTATGAAGAAAGGCTGAGAGAGCTGTGGTTGTTCAGCCTGGAGAAGAGAAGGCTCCAGGGAGACCTTATTGAGGCCTTTCAGTACTTAAAAGAGGCTTATAAGAAAGATGGGGACAAACTTTTTAGCAGGGCCTGTTGCGATAGGGCAAGGGGCAATGGCCTTAAACTAAAAGAGGGAAGATTTAAACTAGGTATAAGGAAGCAATTTTTGACAATGAGGGTGGTGAAACACTGGAACAGGTTGTCCAGAGAGATGGTAGATGCCCCATCTGTGGAAACTTTCAAGGTCAGGTCAGATGGGGCTCTGAGCAACCTGCTCTAGTTGAAGATGTCCCTGTTTATTGCAGATGGGCTGGACTAGATGACACTTAAAAGTCCCCTCCAATCCAAACTATTCTATGAAACAATCTATCTCAATATTTGTCTCTGGAACTACCACTGAAATGGCACCTTGTTTGAAGGATGCACAATGTTGTGATGCTATGCCAAAGACATAAGACCTTTCAGCAGTTTACATTTTTAGATAAAATGCAGCATAGAAAGAATAACCTGTTCAGAAAAGGAACTGGCCTGAGATACTTCGTAGGATTTTACGTAACCCCATATATGGGTCTTCAATTAAAACTAAGCAAACCACACTAGGGAAACCTAGAAGGATCCCAAGAGCGAGCTAATCAAATTACTAATTGCGTAATAGTTACCATTCCTAATGCCCTTCCTTCTGCTTTTCCCTGCTGCTGTGAAGTGTGTCATCAGCCACTGCCATCTGCACTAACTTTCAGCGGGACCATATCTCATTTTCTGACTGTCGCAGCACCCCACAGTAAGGGCAGAGCCACCTCCCTTCAGATAGCGGATACCTTCTCTTGCAGGCTGGGTGCAAGGGGTGGCAGGACTGTGCTGCCCTCCTACCCGCCTTACCCCTTCCCGGCAAACATGGAGAGACAAGGCCAAAAGCGGGCTTCACTGATGACCCATTTTCCTGCCCAGCTGGAGAAGCCTTCCCATTCTGTGGGCCAAAACTTCAATGTACTTATAAGATTGATGTAGGTGAAGGGTCTGTTTCCTCAGTACCTGCATCTGACTGATCAGACTAACACAACATAAACCTTATAACAGTTTGATGTAACCAGCTCAAAACCGCGACTGAATGAAATACACTTCTTCACAGAAATTAGCCAGAGGACCTTTGTGTCTCTGCCCACATCGCAATGCTTATAGCAGCAACTCACTTCATTTTATGCTTCCTGACCAGAGAAAGAGGAACAGCACTCACAGAATAATAGATCTTTAATTTAGGAGACATAGTAAGGGTATAAGTTTAAATCTTCTTGTATGCCCTGGTAGAGAGGCAAATTCAGAGTCTACAGGAAATTCTTTTGGTCCTATTCTGTTCCAGATGGATCTGTTCATAAAAGCTCGTGTCATGTTGTGTAAAATACAAGTACTTTGAGCTTTGCACTCTACTTCAGAAATGCAATGTATTCCAAATGTCTAAGGTTAACATAACACTACATACATCTTTTCTAGCCTGATGTATTCATCTACTCATTATAGTGGAGAGTGACCAAGGACTTAGACTGTGCGTATATCCATGTGTGTAGACCAACATACATCACAGATTTTAAGAAGTGTTATTTGAAGCAGGACTGGGCAACTTTGCAAAACAAAACTACTGTTAATAACCCTGTACAAGATGGGTTATGAAGGAAAATTAAACATAGCAGTAATGGTATTTGTGTATTTACTATTTTCTGCTATATCCTGCATCATTCAAATATTACTGGATTGTGACTGCAGCCTATAGACACACCATTCTGTTCCACTGAAAACTGCTCTGTCAGGCACTTCCTAAACCCCTTCAGAATTTTTTCATTCTAGAAAGAAGGACAAAATGCACATGGGAAGAAGAATAAGCTACCCACCTCTACCACTAATGTAATATGTAACAGTATATCAGAGTGTCAGGTGGAAAAACAAGTTTCAAACACATAAAATCTCATTAAACAAAATTAAGGCTTTCATACAAAAATATAAGATTATTTGGAATTATATGAACGGCAGCGTCATCGGATCAGTTTGGATTATATTGCTAATAATGTTGATAACTTGGCTTACCTGCTCCCAGACTGCTCCCCTGCTGAACAGTACTACCAGAATCTCTGGAGATGCCTGACAGATGTTTTATTTACATGTTGATGTGTCAGCTCCTGCCTCTCTCACACCTTGCCATGCAAATAAAACATTTATCAAACTCACAGAGGGGTTTGAATAGCATTTGTTTGCTAAGAAATTGTTTGCTGTAGGTAGAGTAGGGCTTATTGAACCTTTGCCTGGTGTGTATTGTACATCTTGCAGGACAGAATTATCTTTCCGGATCCACACGCCAGCTGTGATTGCCAATATTTTGCTCTTTCATTCATGCTGCTAGTCATGGGTTAGACTTTTTCACACCAAAATTATTTTACACCATTCAGGTGAAGTGGTGAAACAACTTAACCGCTGGAGGGGGGGACACTGCAGCCTTTATACTGTCAGATTCATGTAATGACAGGTTTGTAAAAGTGAGAAATGTTTGACTAACATTACCAGTGACATCAGTGAATGGATAGAAAACTCTCCCTTCCCCCTAAAAACGCATACCTCGAAATCTCAGGGAGTTTTGAAATTTAGATATCCCACACTGTCTAGATCCTGTTCGGACCCTCTAAAACCAAAGAAGACTTCTAAGAACTGTAACAGAGATGGGTAGGATATTGAAATCACAATCAAAATAGGTAGGTTTCACAGGATAATTTTTCTTCTTTGCGTCAACTATTCAACAGAAACTCCCCGGAAAACCAGTTCTCCCAGCATCCTGCTTGACCTGCTACAGCCAGCGCTCACTGCAGATGGAGAAGTGATTGTTTGGCAATACATAGACAAAAGAAATTTGTCTAGACCGTGTCAAAACATCTAGCTGAAACATCAGAGAATATCTGCAAGAAAAGCAGTGCTGCTCAGCATTTCTTTGTGTAGTAGGAGAATGGCACTGAAGTCTGTTTTATTTACTTTATGTGAATAACCATTTAATTCTTATTCTTTCTGGAGTTTTTTTGGGGGGGGACATCATTATCTCATTCTAGGGTAATTTGAACTGTTACTAATCTACATCAGTAAAATACAGCCATTTGTTGAGCCTGGGGCTCCACAGAAATATGAAAGTACTTTTTTTTAAGAAGAAAAAGATTAATCGCCATAATAGAACACTGAACAGCAAATTGCCATATTGTTTGTGGCAATTAAGTTCATAACAAGAGCTAAATTATAACTATAACTGGGTCAAAAAAACAACCCAGATATAACCCAGGACACAGTTAAAAGAGTATGCCACCCAGAAGAAATTACATGGTCCCAACTAGAGCATACAGACTGTGGACTATGGACAAACGATATGCACGCCTTAGAAAAACCAAAATACTATGAGAGGATGGACCTGAATGGCATTTAGAAACAGATGAATGAATAGTGTAACTTTACATCATCATGTAAAGATCTGCAGAGTGTGCACAACACAGGTAAGATGACAACAGCATGTTTAGCCAAACAGATTTCTTTCAGAGACTCCATGGCTGGTGTTGCAGCTGAGGAGAGTAATCCCTCTACAGATGGATAGGCATTGCATGGTTCAACAATACTCAGCCCAAACCAAAGAATACACAAAGGCATGAATTGTCAGTTTTACAGGCATGAGCACAGAGAGAAACAGAATTAGAAAACAGGAAGTTAATTGATAGACCTGAAGGTTTACAATTGTAACCTTACACCTATAGGGGAGTGTGTGAACTGAATGCATGAAAACAAGATAATAAATGGGAAACAACAAAATATATGATAGCACCAGTGAGAAATGTACGTATTACAGGGATGAAAGCACATCAAGCCATTGCTCTCTGTCAAGAAAAAAACAGTCACTGGAAGGCTGAGGCTTAAAATAGATAAGGAAGAATCTGAGACTATCTTTTTCCTAATAGTGAAGGAATTCTCAGAAGACCATAAAAAGAGACCTGAAAGATCAGCACCATATTTTAGAATCATCGAATCAAAGAATCATTTAGGTTGGAAAAGGCCTTTAAGATCATCAAGTCCAACCATTAACCTAACACTGCCACGTCCACCGCTAAACCCTGTCCCTCATCACCACATCTACATGTCTTTGAAATACCTCCAGGGATGGTGACTCCACCACTTCCCTGGGCAGCCTGTTCCAATATTTGATAACCTTCTCAGTGAAGAAATTTTTCCTAATATCCAATATCAACCTTCCCCGGCACAACTTGAGGCAATTTCCTCTCATCCATCTCATTTGTTACTTGGGAGAAGAGACTAACACCCACCTCACTGAGGTGAAAATACCTGTTTCATATACTTAGACAGAAGCACCCAAACATCCTTTGAGAAGTTCTGTTTATAATGGCTGTCCAAACAAGCAACATAAGAAGCAAAGGCTTGCAACTGAAATGGGATTATCGAATTTAGTAAATAATATGAGAACAAGCCGAAGATTTACACGGCAATGGTGCAATCTTTAGGTACTCTAAAGTACCTAGTAAAGAAAAGTAAAGAAGGAACAATGTTTTTCACAACTATCTCAAGGAATCAAAATAAAGCAATGTCTATCAGTGCAAAAATGTCATTTTCCTCTATTTGTCTCCAGTGTGCTGTGCTTTACAGCTCTTACTTATCCTGTGTTCAACGCTTCATGCAATAATAGACAAATAGACAATAGAAAGAGGAATAGACAATAAAATAGAAAATAGAAAAGGAAGATGCCTCATACATAGCATCAAGTAAGAGAATAGATGCCGTCAGAGGACAAAAGCAGCAAAATAAGTCAATTAAAAGAAGCTGCCTTTGCCATCAAAAGAGATATTTTTTACAAGTAATCAGCCTTCAAGGCCAGCATTGTTATGCACTGCCAAGGCCTATGCCTCATGAGGAGAAGTAGGAGAGAAGCCAGTTGAGTACCCGAAAGTGCTCAGGGAACAGAGACCACAGTGTATGAGGGGAGGCTGACAGCTGTGTTCAGTTACCCTGGAGAACAGAAAACTAAGGGAAGGTCTAATTACTATTTTTTACAATGTAGAGGGAAACTATAAAGATGAAACAAGACTTATCTCAAAGGACATGATTTACAGCAAGGTAAACTCGGTCTTGCTGTGAGGAAAACCTCCTCAAGGAGCATGGTTAAGCCCTGGAATAGGTTTCTGTCTCTGGAGATTTTAAAAATTTAGATGGACAAAGCCCCAAACAAGCTTATCTAAACTTTCGAATCAGTCTTGCTTTGAGTGGGAGGTTGGATAGATGACATACAAACATCCCTTGCAATCTATTTTTGTATGATTTTTATTCTTTTCAGATTTTTTCTATGGTTTATGTTTAAAAGTAGAATTTTACAGGCAAGTCTTTGAGTCTCAAGAGCCAAATTCTGAAATGTAAGTACAATCAAGTGAAAGCAAATGCCAGGATTACAAATTTCTGAAAAGATCTGCAGAGTAACAATATTTCATTTTATGATGCATCTGAGAATCTCATTACAGGTTCATCTTGTAATAAAAAGCTTGTAATAAAAACCAAACTTACCAACATCTGAATTATACAACAACAATTTCATTAACAACTTCAGAGAAATCTTAACTTTGTAAATTTTGCAATGTTCTGTAGGTCTTAATGTTGCTGCTGCGATAGAACAGCATATAAAAATACAAATGACTGCTCCTTATCTAGCAAGGAAGTACCTGGGATTCCTCATGCTTTTGAAGGATTATTTTTTTACTAAGTTTGATATCTCATAAAGCTCCCTGAATACAATGAGAGGTTGATTGTGAAGGTCCTCTTTATTCATGATGAAATATTCCATTATGATTGGAGGGGTGATTTCTATCACTTGATCTTAATTTTGCATATGAATGCATAGATGGAATTCATAAACTTTGGAGGATGACGACACCGAGAGACAGCTGCACATGCTTTAATACAGTTATACTGTTGCCACAGGATTTTCAATGGTCTCTCCCTACTCTTCTGTGGAGCAGATATACCCCTGTTGATTTTAATTCTGTGTTTCTGTATACGGCACTATGAAACTTGCTCCAGGTTCAGCAGGATGTAATGGAAGGCAGGTTGACAATATTCCTAAATGCTTTGGCTTGGGCATGGACTTTCTTTGTGTCTACTGAGGACAGAAGGCTGAGTAGTGAGACTGTGCAGACCGGGGTTTTTTGCATCTGTTGCAGGACTGAACTTTCCAGACAGAGGGAATTTCAGTGTGATTATTTTTGTGTGCAATCCTGTTTATATAGAGTCACTGTCTTTTTAGCACTAGCCACCAGCAAACATCTGTGAATTATAACAGCAACATAATAGAGGGAACGTGCTTCCATCTCTCACAAACACAGATGCCGGAACCAGCTCTTTATTGCACACAATTATCTGTAGCAGAATGGTGAATGGGGCCTGACTACTGCCTACTACATAAATACTTAACCTTGTCTCTTATGTAAAAAAAGACCTCTATTTATTTGGTGCCCACAAGTATAACATCCCCTTTTGCTGTAGGGAAAGAGTACATACAATTCTCTGAGAGGACAAAATGCTCCATTTGTGGTAGATGGCAGCCAGGAAAGTGTTAGCAAAGCAAAAACTTATTCTTATATAAACACAGGGTAGCATGAAGCAACAAGGGCCCATAAGGAACACCAACCCACGCTAGCAGGTCAGTGACCTCGACAATGCCACCAGTTCCTCCCATGCATTTCTTTGTCCCCATGAAAAAGTTGGATGTTGCAGAATTTTTTCAACAATTCCTGCAATTAACTGTGACATGCACAACCAATTGGTTGACAAATTGACAACCAAGAAATGCTTGTGAGAGTCTCTCACAAGATATATAGTGTAAGCACCAACCAACACAAAACAGCAAGAGGGATATTTAGTGGATTTTCCTATTATCATAGAATGTGTTGGGTTGGAAGGAACCTTTAAAGGTCATCTAGTCCAACCTCCCTGCAATAAGCAGGGACATCTTCAACTAGAGCAGGTTGCTCAGAGCCCCATCCAACCTCACCTGGAATGTTTCCAGGGATGGGGCATCTACCCACCTCTCATTCCAGTGTCTCACCACTCTCATTGTAAAAAATTGCTTCCTTATACCTAGTTTAAATCTTCCCTCTTTTAGTTTAAAGCCATTACCCCTTATCCTATCACAACAGGCCCTGCTAAAAAGTTTGTCCCCATCTTTCTTATAAGCTCCCTTTGGTTACTGAAAGGCTTCAATGAAGTCTCCCTGGAGCCTTCTCTTCTCCAGGCTGAACAACCCCAACTCTCTCAGCCTGTCCTCATAGGAGAGGTGCTCCATCCCCCTGATCATTTTTGTGGTCCTCCTCTGGACCTGCTCTGACAGACCCATGTCTTTTCTGTGCTGAGGATTCCAGAGCTGGATACAGTACTCCAGGTGTGGTCTTAAAAGAGCAGAGTAGAGGAGCAGAATCACCTCCCTCAACCTGCTGGCCACGCTTCTTTTGACACAGCCCAGGCTATGGTTGGTTTTCTGGGCTGCAAGTGCACATTTTTGGCTCATGTCCATCTTCTCATCTACCAACACACCCAAGTCTTTCTCCGCAGGGCTTTGTTTTTTTTCATTTTAGAGCACTTCACTATTGATCTCTGTGTCTCTTTTTACTCAAGACCTAAGTAAATTGTTTCACTATGTCTTAACATTTCCTCTCTCTACCTAGTCAAAACACACTGAAAAATCAATACATAGGAAGCATTTATTTGCCTGTAATGTAATAATCAAAAATCACATGCTCTTTTTATCAAAACTATATCACCTTCTCCTTTATATTCACCATCAAAGCTGTCAGTTCATCTGGGTTTTGCTTTCTTAAAATCAAGAATCCCTTGTTACTAACCTTTTTAATAATATAATTAAAATTGAAACCTCCACATGAATTAAAGCCTCTCAGTATCAGGCCATTCACCAATAAGTGAAAGAAAAAAAATCTCCTTTCACCTTGGAACCTCCAAATTAGAATATCCACGGAGAAAATAGCTCATCTACAACCTAAACTGTGTGCCATACAGAGATTTCTGGCAATCGTCACAAAGCTACCTCAACAGGTATTAACTAGCTTGCTCAGGAAAATTTGCTGGCCTCTTGATTTCCTTCTGCATCACCTCCATAAAATCAATCCTTGCCTTTCCTTGCCTTTGCCTTCCCTTCCCTTCCTCTTTCCCTTTCCCTTTCCTTTTCCTTTCTTATAACAGTTATCAGTACTAGCCATTTTTAGACACCGTCTGAAACTTTGCAATGTGTTTCTATCTTCCATTTGCATGGGAAAGCACACAGGGATGATTCTCTGTAGAAGAGTCGTCTACAGTTGTCTGTACCGGTTCAACAGAGCACAGCAGAGAAACAGCAATCACTTTTTCATATTTGTGACAACACTTGGACTTTTCAAGGTCATAGGCCATTTTCCTCCACTTTTTTTTTAAAGAAAAGCCTCAGTAATAGAGATGCTTCAATAACTTAGGGATAAGTGAAACACAAGCAAGGACATGAATGAAATAAAAGCCTGCTCTCGTTGGTTCATTCATTTGTCTCCATACAGTGTCCCCAAGAGCATACTTCAAAATCACCCTACCAGGAAAACAGAACTTTTTGGCAAAGGCAAATGTTGATCAAAGCCATAACCATGATCATAATAGCGACACTAAAACTAATAAAAGATTATTTAAATTCTGAATCCCTGAAGTAACTCAGAGTTTTATCCTGTGTGGCTATCATGAATTAAAAATGCAAGATTGCTGGCATTCTTAATCACTGGTAACTACGAGAATGCTGAAGCACAAAGTGGCAATTAAATTTTCTTTATGAATAGGATATAGTCATGCCACTCTAAAAAGACAAAAGCTAGATAATGGTGGACTGAGAGAACACTGGGAAGATGCATAAGAAAAAGAGGCTCTGCCATTAGTAACCAACAGTTGGTACAATGCAAAGCTTTTGTTTTAAGGAAGAAAATATTTCATTGCTGTTGTCAATTTGAGACAAATGTTTACTGATATACTGGACAATGCAAGTAACAGAATTCAGTTTTGCACTGAAGTAGAACAACTCCAAGGAACAGGCAAGCACACTCATGACACTTTGTCAGGACAGCCAGCAGACAAACTTTCAGCAGGTGCACACCGCTTGTCTCTGTTGACAGTCCCATGGGAAGATGACCTATATAGCTGCTGTATCTGCTGAAGGAAGTGTCAAGTGTAAAGAATAACCCTGCCATTGCAAAGACTGAAAATACGAAAAATAAAGTGTTAGAAAAAAAATTGCTCTGAGGTCAGTGGGTGTTTTTTTTTTCAATTTTTATCACTTTCCTCACTGTCAAAAGTCCCCAGAGAGACTAAGGTGACAATGTAATTTTTAGGTATTAAGCAGGTATCATGTGTGGTGACACCCCATAAATTTAACAAATTATGAGTTTCTTCCTAAGCAATGCCTCAGTTTCCCTTCAAACCCTAGAACAGTGTTAGCGGTGACTGGGAGACTGACAGAGAACCTGTTACATTCCTTCATTTTTGCATAAGCGCAAAACTCCTCCCAGGCAGGAAAGATCATTTTGGTTTGGTTTTTGTTTTTTTTTTTTTTATTTATTTAAAAAAGGGTTTCTATGAGGACTAACATAGGAGGGTAAACAATGTCCTTTCCTTAGGAAATGGGTTTTTCACACTCCTGACCTATTCTCTGAAAACTGAGCTGGACATTGCAGAGGAAGCCACAAGTAGGGCAGACCCAACAGCTCTGACACATGGTGTTCTTCAACACCATAGGGTTCAGAAGTGTATTTCTGAAGATAAGCGTATAAAACCTTTGTACATCCCCCAGAAGGATCACTGAGAACTGTAAGGAAGGCAGACAACACCTGTAATCTGGACTGAAATGCCTGTCAACCCCTAATCCAAAAATAAGTAACTAACTCTCCTGGTCCTCCTTTGTGAAATGAGTAAATCCACAGAGGTGCCTGTAATGAAATTAGGGACAAAATTTTATGATGACAAAGAGGAAAGAAAGGAAAAATACAAGTTATTTTTCTTCATATTTATATTTTTTTTTCCTTTTCTCCAGTCATCTCTCTTACACAGAAACCAATCCTCTGTAGACCATGTGGTGAACAGAACTATGGACCCAAGTGAGCTGAAAACTAAATTTTATTTTTCTACATTGCTTTTAAACAGACTCAGTTGTCCGAGCAGGTTACTACCTGATGACACTAATACTTGTGGAGGCACAAGGAGGCAGCATGAAGATGGGAATGAGAAAGGGGAGACCATCTCTTTCAAAAGCAGCACCAGTTTATGGCCACTTCAGTAGATCACAAGGTCACAGCATGAGAGCATCTAGCCACTACAACAACACATGTGGGATTTTCTTAGATTTTTTGTCATATCCTGTCATGGTTAACCCCAGCTGGCAACTAGGACCACACAGACATTCACTCACTCCCCCCACACCCCCAGTAGAGTAGAGAGAAGAGAGAGAAAAAAGAGAAAAAAAAACCCCTGTGGATTAAGACAAAGACAGTTTAATAGAACAGTGACAGAAGAGAAAAAAAAAAAATATGTTAAAAGAATATACAAAAAACGTGATGCAATGCACTTGCTCTCACCACCTGCTGAATGATTGTCCAGTCCACCCCAAGCAGCACTTGCAGATTTCTGCCCCCTGGACAGTACCTATTTATATACTGAGCGTGATGTCTATGGTACAGAATATTCCTTTGGCCAGCTTGTCCTGTCTATGCTCCCACTCAGCTTCTATGGGAAACCAAAAAGGTCCGTGACTTAATACAAGCATTATTTAGCAACAATTAAAACAAGGTGCTATCAACATTATTATACCAAATACAAAACACAGCAGCTACTAGGAATAAAATTAACTCTACCCCAGCTGAAACCGGGACATATGCAGACCAAGCTTTTATGGTTTTCCAACAGTTCTGTCTAGCCTGAATGAAAGCTATTTATCCCATTCTGTACTTATAATCAAGCTATCTGGCCACAATGATCCCTTTTTGCCTGTGTAAATGAACATATATACTGCAGTGAATAACATGCTCAGTTAGATTAGACTTCTGCTTGTAAAAGATCAACTATGGGATTATAGGGTTTTTTTGACATTTTATACAATTTAATTTGATTTGTTTATTCAGTCAATTCAAATCATTCAATGATACTTTGCACACTTTCACTCTCATCAAACAGTTTTCATCTCACATTTCCAGACGAGTTATTCAGGGTCAGAAACAAAATAAATGATATTGTCTTGGTTCCTCAACTGGATAAGAATAGCTTTAGTCAGAGGGATGGTTAAAGTTCAAAGTTCCTCAATTTATGACAACATAGAAAGACTAATTTGGTTAGTGACTCTGAAAAAAACTTTCTCCATCACTTGCGTTTCACTGGTAGACTCAAGCAACCTGAAAAATTTTAGATTCTGACAGATTTATTGTCTGAATTGAAAGCTTAAATACGATTTTCTCTCATTAACCTTGACATAAAGCAATTATATGCACATCGACAGTTCTCAGGTTAAAGAGAGACAGGGACATCTCCTTAGCTTTACTGTTACATGGCAAGATGCCGGCAGAGTATTCTGTGAACTTACTCTTCCTGTTACATCAAGTTATATTTTTTTCTCATTCCTTTAATGACATATAAGAAGAGTGTTTACCAGTTTCGAGTTGTTGTGCAAATGAGTACATGACCGTGTTTGTCCTGGTCCTTGACCAATTTCTAATAAGTTTGTGAAATCTTGTTTCCCTGTTTTACCAGGAGGTACTCCCGCCTACAAAACTACAGAGCTTTCACGTGACCATGAGAACTTGAGAATCAGTGTGTAACATCCACAAGATTACAAGATTGTGACAGTAGATTGTGAGAATTATGTCTTTTTTCACTGTTTATATTGAGAACTGGATGGGCATATCAAGCTGGTTGAATATAGACGAGTGAATAGCCATTATTTTAGCAACTATTTTAAATCAATACCAGCATCAACCCTAATTGCAACAAAACCACTGGCTAGAAGATCTTTAAAGCAGGATCGATCTTTGTATTCTCCCACTGGGAAGTGCTACATTTTAGGATTGTCATCTCCATAGAAAGATCCTAAGTGCATGTAAAAATCATTTAATTAGACCCGTTGTTTCACCTGTAAGGAGGGGAATATACCAGACACCATGTTGTCATGGATTGGTTTCCTTTTCCCTAATGAGAAAAAATAGCAATGATCAAAGAAATGTTTGCTAATGGAGCAAGAACATCGGGAAACGCATTTCTTTAAATTCCAAGCAACAGTGCTTGGAGGGGGTAATCTTTTATGAAATAGCATGCTGTTTCCCAGATTTCTAGATGCCAAGCCATTACCTGAACAGAGAAATCGGAAGCAAGTTTATGGCACCTCAAATCTAGTCCCAGCTTTTAAAACGGTACGGCCAGGCGATTTGAAAAATGCTGAATGCTGAGACACTTCTTGTATTTGCAGTGTGTGCCGGGCTAATGCAGCTATCGGAGATGAACATACCCGAATTCCCTCTCTCATGGTGAGAACAAGTCTTGCAAAGCCAGGAGCTCTAGTGTTTAATGCAAGGCAACTCACCAACTCCTGAGTGATCTAGAAAGCATGTCCTTTGGGCCTCACTTAAAATAGAAAGCAGCTCTATGCCAGGTAAGATACTGCTGGTGGGACAGGCAGTGTCCTGCCAGAAAAACTGCAGTTACTTGGGAATGAAAACATGTCACAAGAATGATCATATTTTGGAGGAGAAATGTCAAAACAAATCATTTCTGCTTGCTTGTTTTAATAACGTGGATAGCACTGAAGTGTTTTGTTTAGACACAGCAGAAATACTATAACTTTTGTAATCTTAATGTTAATATAACAATATACAGATATTAGATTAGTGATTTCTACCTTATGGGAAAAGTGTTCACATTTCTGAATACCATGTTTTAATGCTTACATAAATCTTTCAAAATTTTACTTTGATGCAGAATTGTAACATTCAACTGAAAATAAGCACAAATGAGTTTTGAAAGATAAATTTCACAAAGCATGACAGCCATTTTCTATCCATTTTTTGCATCAGATGGCATTCACAAATAAGCTGCTTAGTTTAAATATTTGCTACTGATACAGTGCTTTGAGATCCTCAGATGCAAAACACTGTAAAACAACAAAGCTGATCAAATACCCATGTACTGTAAGGAATACCTAACACAGTAACATCTAGAACAGTTGCATCCTACCAGAATCGCTCTGCAGGCATTATCTGCAATAATAAAATCCCATTTTTTTCCATAGCTGTGTTATGCCCAACATCCGGATCACTCTTGCACATGACAGCTGTCTGAAGAAGTAGCTTTACTTTGAACAGCCTCCTACGGTGCTTAGCACCATTAGTTTGGGGGAAAAACATCCTCCCTTTGGCAATCAATATGTTTTGTTTTATTGAATTTGTTATCTAATCACAGGCACATTCTGTGCAGTTTAGGAAGGAGAAAAGGGTTTACTACCTGCCAAAGAATGAAATTATTCTTATGACTTTCTACTCTCACTTCATCGTTATTACTAACCTCAGGCACAAAGATGGGAAGAAGCATGGGGAAAAAAAAGGCAGGGGTCTAAAAGAACCCTAAAGGAAATAACAAAAGCAAATGATTAAGTGATAGTCCTCGAATATCAATTTCATTTTTATTCAATAACACATTTCTCTCTATTAGTTAATAACAAATTATTAAAAATCCATCTGCCAAGACTGGGAAATAAAAGACTACAAATGCCATGGTAATTAGTTCTCAATTGCCATGTGTTAGTAATCAATTAGTATTTAATATAAACTAATTGTTCTAGTGGAGGCTAGGCTTTTATTGGGTTGTAAATAAATAACATTTCAATACTAATTACATTAATTAATCTTTCCCCCAACATTTCACTGATTCTGGATAACTCTGATTTTGACTAATTTCTTTAGGAATCTATGCAGCAATGGGATTTTATTCATTATCGTCTGCTTTGAAATCCCTTTCTTAATTCCATAGGTTTGTGTTCAATGAACTATAGATAGTGAATTCATTTAGGGGTGCTACTTTGAAGGTACTTTATGTGTACCTTGAGATCTCTCTAAAAGAGCGATTCTCTAAAAGAATACATAAATTTTGTTTCTCCAGTCTTCCCATGTCTTACAACACAAGCAGGAGAGATTTGAGGGGACTCAAAATAGGCAGACAAAAGACTTTTTATCATGTTCCTCTATATATCTTACAGAAATGGAAAATCCTTTCTTTCTTTTGGAGGTTTAGTGGATAATCAGGTCCTATAAAAAACTGCATGTGAAGTTAGGCAACCTTCTGGTGCATTACTAGCTGACTGTAACTCTTGCATCTTTTAACTTTCACACACTATAACAAAATGCAGGATTAAAAATGTGATCTGTATTGTTAGCCTCAAAGAAATGACTGTGTAATTCATTCGAAAGACATTATTTCGAATACTCCGCTCAAAATTTTATTGAAATGAAATTGAATCAAATTAACTCCCACAGATATCAAATGTTTGGAGTCAGAAAACTGGTAGTGTTTAAAATACAGTTTGACAACTGTCTTCTTGAAGTGTACTTTCTAGTTGTTTCACTGGAGCAACCAGTTCAGAAAGAGGTTCAGAACTTCTGGAGCTAAGCAATATATTTTAGCTCATCCAGTCTCCTGCTCAACGCGATCAGTGAACCAACCTAATGCAGTATCTGTAAAGACACTACCATTTTCAACTCCACCACTGGCATTGGTAGGACTAAATATGAGGATAGATGTTGACTTCTGAAATGTCCTACTGTCAAAAAACTTTTTGCAGAGCAGGTTTCAAGCTTCCTGCTTTATAGACAAGTATAACTGTTTCCCATCATCTCTTCAGCTACTGCATCACAAACAGAACTGAAGAAGTCACCACCAGGGTGGGAATTTTAGGTACTACAGTCAAGTCCAATATTGGGATATATTTCAACCTTCTTTCAGTGGGACAATAGGAAAACATAAAACATCATTCAAGTAGTTCCAGGAAAAATTACTTATAAAGAGAATGGTTTCATTCTTGTTCTGGGACGCTGGAAGCAACTAGTTTATCAAGGTCAAATTTTAAAATAGTAGGGACAAAGGAAAAATAAGCAAGCACTAAAGAGAGATATCACATATAATAACAGGTATACATAACATACAGTGTAACAGGACAAATACACTAGAACTTAACCAAGATGGCTCCAGCAAACCTTCATTTGTTTCATGGTTCATTATTTAGGCTGGCTGGTAGATTTCACGCTGCTCAGCATCATTTAAAAACAATGTTTGGATGTGGATAAAGGTTTAATTTATGCATTTATTTCCTCTGGCTACCCAGGCAAACAGGATGCTTCACATAACATGATTACTGAATTTGCATGGATCTGATGGCTTCGGTATACAACACTGCATATTGTTAACCCATTTTCCAACAAAATCTGGCTGCAATAAGCTCTGCTGAACTAGCTGAATGCATTACAAGGGCAAAGGAGTTGACAGTTCTGCTTCAGTGTGGTTCTGCCCAGCAACGGTTTGTATGTGTCGTAAGAGGGGAAAACGTACTTTGTAATTTTTTCCCTAAAAAGTCAAAATCCTAAAAGGATTCTGGAGAAGATGAAGGGTTCCTTCCTTTAAAAAAATATTTGTAAAACAAAAGTGTCCTTCCTGATACAAAGTGAGCCCAAATGAAAGCTTAACCATCTTCCTCTCCATCTACGCAAATTTTAGGATGTCGATTAAGATCTAACCTTTTGCTGATATTCTTTCAGTGGCAGCAATGAATTTGGGTTTTCCTCCAGAAAATGCCAAGGATCTTTATGCCTTTGAGAACATTCTTCATGTGTCTCATGAACTTGAAAACGGGCAAAAGAATTCAAAGGTTATTAAATGGGACATAGAAAAACTAGACAGAGAAAAACTTTGTCTAGAGTTGATTTCCTAGCAGTTTGGGATACAGAAGAACAGGCTAGAGGCACATCCATGTTCTGCTGCACCCAGATGAACGGAACAGGCCATTTGGCATGGGAGCCAGAGACAAACCAGCTCAGCCCTGAGGACCCCATAACTGTATTAGCATGGCAAGGGACCTGATATAATATAGTCTATTTAAGTAGAGCTGGACATCATGATACAGCACCCTAATGACATGACGGTACAGTGTCTGGACAGGGGTTTTAGTTGCTTACCCAGCCTTGCAAAGCAGAAGCACAGAGCTGTATTCTTACCTGCTGGCCCAGCCTGGTGGAACAACACTGTATTGATGACGCTGTGGCTACTTAATATAAGTCTGTGGCAAAAAAAAAGGGACAGTATTTTATAGGCAGAAAGATCTTTGCTCAGGAGCACCGTCTGTCACTGAGGCAAGAAACTTTTTTTGTCTGACAGATGCTGGCAACAGATTCTCAACGCCAGGCAGTGGTAGGTGTGAATCGAGCTGTTGATGAAGGGGATAGTTCAATGAAGCCATCACTTCTGAGTGTTTAAACAAGCAATGAGACATTTCAGTGGATTAAAGGGAATGAAAGATACTCCGAATAAAACACCGTAATGACACTAAGCTTTGCTCTCCTATAAAGAACAAAGTATGCTTTTACCTCAATTGGAAATCGAAACAGACGTGAGAAGGAAATGGTTTCTAAATGTCACCAAACTTATTGCCACATTATCTAGATTAAAAAAAAATAAAATTGGTCAAACGGGATACCTAGTGTAGCACAGAACATTTATTAGGATATTCAAAATCACGTAGGAAACCAATAGAAACATTTTCAGAAAAATCACAGGGAAACTGATTACTCCTCAAAAAAAAGCCATCAGACTGCAGCTAAAGTGAAAGAAATCTAGAACCATGCAAAGGAAGTATTTCTTTACAAGTCACGTGTACCTAGCCAGTCTATTGGTACAAATAATTACTGAGATAAAATTTGGATTGACTGTAAAAAAGGGCTGGACATTCATTAGGAATATTAATTGTATTTGTGAATATTGTCACTAGCAATGACAAGGGATAACCAAACTATGTACATAAGAGAAAGCATAAACTGATCAGAACACATCATGCCTGATGGCCAATGACTTCATAAAAAGAAACTACCACATAAGCTACCACTATTTAATTTTACTAGGCAGTGAGGTTTTTGCATGCCAGATGAAACTTATTCATCATTTCAAAATTAGTTCAGCAATCTTAGGTATTCTTCTTTATAAAAAAGAATATCTTTTCTCTTCAAACCAGTCCCAGCACTGCCAATGGTTTGGTGACTTTCATGGTGCGAATAAGCAGCTGGCCACTACTAAATTTGTAATGGCACTAACCCACTATGCTTAAATGCAAAGATGAATTTCCTTTGAGTTTAAGAAGGTTCACAACGGGATTTTGGTTTGCTTCTATTGTCATCATGAGCTGATGATGGAGCCAAGTTCAGGATCTGAAAAACTTATATTTAAAGGTTTCCAGACTTGTGCTTAGCATCTGTATCATCTCTACGTGCAACTGAGGCCAGCCCTAGCATGCTGGGCGAGATACCTTCTGTATTAGCATCTGCTCTGTCTGGATGCCTCAGCTTTAGCTTTTGTGATGGGCTTATTCAGATATTGCCTGCTCATTCCTCCTCACTCCAGCCTTTTTTTCCTTCTCTGTTTCTTTCAGGGAGGCTCCCTCTTTTGGGTAAGCTCAGTAAGTCAGTTTCTATTTCCTTATTGTTCTACCAAAGGAGTAAAAGTAAGACTGGATGTGACCTGAGACCACCTATCTCAACATCCTAAAGGTGAGAAGCTTCCAAAAGAGATATGAGATGCTTCTATTCTAAGTAGATGTACAGGACACTCTGCCACGACAAGTGTCTTCCAAACACCCTGTAGGTTAAAAAAAAAATAATGTTAATCCTAAATTACAATATTTTCAAGTGGGATAGCACTTACTGCTAAGGCTCAGAACCCTTTGTTATGCACCAAAGAGACATTCTATTTTTAGTTTCAGTAGCTTCTTAGCTCTATGTCACATGAAGAAAATATTTCTTTTTACCGAGCTGAATCTACCACATTCAATTGCTTTTCCTGGATTTCAGCTTATCAGAAAGTAACCCTACCCAGCAGAATATGCCACAGCCCCGTAAAAAATATTTACCTCTTATCTCTGTAGTTCTTTAAAATAGAGGTAGTCACATATTCAAAGGTATTCAAAGATTTAAGTCACAAGTCAAATATCAGTCCTCAGCTGAAATTAATATAACAGCTTCAAAATTGCTTTCTAATGTATCTAATGCTTTTATGTTCTGGTTACTAGTTGCCCTAGAGAAAATAAAAGGGGGGGGGTGGGGCAAACTAAAACTAACAGAGTTAATTTACTAATGTTTAATCAAGTATATCCAAGGTCACTGAGGTGCTGTGAAGAGCCGGGCTTACTCTCTGCAAGAAAAGAAGCTAAATACAGAAAATTTTTGAGAGATCAGGTCTTTTGTTTTACATGTCATCTTGAGTGTTTATGTCTGTCCATGCCTGGGAATGTCTCTAGTAAATAGTTATATTTGTGACCTGCAGAATAGTTAATACTATAGAGGAGGGAGAAAAGTGACATTGACTGGCTTTTTCCATCTCAGCTACTTTAATTGGCTTTAGCAATTGCATCCAGCATCACTGCAGAGAGCATCTCCTCATTACTGAACAGAGCAACTCCAACAGCTCTTTCACTGCCATTATTGCTTTGCTCCTTTGATAAATTCTAGGTCAGAAGTAGACATTTCCACGCATAAAGCAAAAAGCTGCTAACTTTTCTTTCATCGCCCAAATCCCCAGCTGTCCATAAGGAGAGAACAGCAATCCCAAGGAGATGAAAGCCAACCTCAAGTGCATTTCCTCAGCCAGCAAGATAAAAAGTGGAGGGGAGCATGACCTGATCTGTGGTTGGATTTGCTTTGTTCTCCCTCTCTGAATTATCCCAGCTCTCATTTGGCTTATACGTTTCTTCGCATGAAACTTTCTTCTGGCAGCTGCTGAGAAAACCTTTGGAGACTGCTTGGTCTTTAGACGTGTTTGCTTTCCTTGGGGAGAGAGGAAGAAGATCTGGGAGACGGGAAAGGGGAGAATGCTTCCTCTTAAAATCACACCCCATCTAGATCAATGGATCAACATGTACACAACACTCAGCCTTTGACCTGCTCAATCAGAAAAACTTCAGAACAGGACCAGGCACCCAAAAGCCAGCTCTCTAAAGTAAATTAACTATCTGAACCCTAGTAATGGCCTTCCCTGACAACTGCATAGATAGGCTACATCCACAGGGTCATATCAGAGTATTCTGCTGCTTCTGCAGCAGAAAGCCTAGGGCAGGAGAAGTCTTTTTGCAGAGAGAAGCTATGTCCCATTTCCAGATGGCCCACACAGAGACACAGGGCCAGCGGGCGGGACTTCACCCCTGCAGGGGCTCCCAATAAGAGAAGCTCCTCCAGAGACCAGAGAAAAGGTGTCCCATCCAAATAACTGCTTCCCCCACTCTCAGCCTTGAGGTAGGAGCAAGTGTGATCCTCTGTGGCTAGCTAACTAAATACTGACCAGGAGGCGGCAAATTCAGTCTTGCTCACAACTGTGAGAAGCTGAGCTTGCTGTGTGTACAGCAGATAACACACCCTGCTGTGCACAGACCTGAATGACTCTGTTTCTAATGCTCATTTTTCCTGAGGTTACTTCAGGCATTCGAAATATCTTCCCGTTTTTGTTCACTTATAAGAGCTTTCCACTTTTATGAAAAACTACTATAAATATAAGATATTACCCCTTAAAGGATACAATATGATTTATCTAGCTGCCTCACCTTTTATTTCTAACATAGCTATTTCTTTTATAGCAGTTAATCTGACATTGATTTGCTTCAAAAGAGAGACAGAGAGAGAGAGAGTCCATAAGACTTGCTACTGATATCACAACATTTTGCACCACTCATCCCAGGTCCAGAAGAAGAGCAGTGCAGAAGGGCAGTCTCGTTGTGGGGAGCTCACTGTTGCCTTAGTCACCTCCCATCCACGCAGCTGCTGCAGTCCCCCACTGGCCAAGCTGCCAAATGGGTGCCATGGGTCTTCCCACATTTGGGATTTCACGTGCCACCGGCTGCAGAGGGCAACCGTTGGCCTTGCCTGATCCCATGCCTGCACGTTTGCCGCATGAGCAGACTGCAAGGCTGGACTTGCAAGATGCCCTGGGTATCCGCGATGTTTGCTCTACAAGCGGTTACAATACCAGCAGCCTGTCCCTGGCAGAGACAAAGACAATGACCTGGCTGCTCACAGTGTCAACGTGTCCCCAGATAGCCAGCTATGGGAATTTGGTGGGATGTCTGGGTATGCAATGTTTCGCCTCTTTGCTGTTCGGAAGCCAGAGCTGCAGGGAACACCATCAGCCCTTCTTGGCTCTCTGTGGTTGAATAAAACCTGAGAAGAGTTTGGCAGATGTTAATGCACAGTCCTGACGGGAGAGCAGGAAGGACTTTGGAGCCAGCTTGAATCTGAGTGAAAACAAGACACCTCCCTATTACCAAGTACTCGACACATTCTCCCCTCAGAACAAAAGCAAGCACAAAAGCACAACCCAAAAAGCCTGTCTGTTCCCAGGGACAAACTCGGACTGCTGGAGGAGAGCTTTGGATGAAATGGAGGAGAAATCAGGTTGGCCAAGACGGCACGTTTCCAGGTATACCTTGCGTTAGGAAATTGAAATGCCCGCTTGCTGCTTGGAAACATGCAAACACGTCCTTTAGAGGGTTAAAGGAAAACAGATTTCAGCTGATATACTGCTATCATTTAGAAAATGACATTTCCATGTCTACATCTGCAGCATGGGGGGGCTGTGCTGACAGAGCTCAGTATCTGTTCAGCAAGGTAGCCTGGCCCAAGCAGAGCACAGCGATAGCACAGGGCTTGTCCTGCCAGAAACCAAATGGCTTCCCTAGAATTGCTGACTCCCCAAACCACTTGTTTCTTTTTTCTGGCAGGAAGCATAAATGCTCCATCCTCAGCCTTTCAAGCATTTCTGTCAGTTGCTCTTTTAAATTACAGGATGACCCTGATGAAACATTAATTCAATAAAATGTGATTTATCATGTAAATAGCTAAGAACTAGAATAACGTGCCCCAATATTAGGCCCGTTCAAAGAGACTAGGGGTTTGTATCAATATGAAGAGGCCGAAATAGCTATTTAAAACAATAGTTTTAGACTCTGCCAGCTTATAGCTATAAAAATTTTTGATGGTATGTTGTTTGCTATATATTGCATTTTGCCCAGGAAATGGAGAGGTAGGACTGGGAACTATATTTAAAAAAAAAAAAAAATTACCTTCAACATGTAGCGATACGGGTGTGCAGAGGAACCCAGTCCTTGTCAACTGCAGTGACCATATTGCAGAGATTGCCTCTTTGTCTTATCAAATTGCTCCCCAAACAGACATGCTTTAAGAGGAACAGATCTTAGCTTCGAGAAGGGAGGCACAAAGGGTACTGAATTTACCATTTCAATCAAAGACACATCTTTGCTTTGGCAAGTATTAATTAAACTAGCCAAGCCCCATGAAATTTCTAAAGGTGAACAGCGAGATTTTCTTTTCAACCCCAAAAACACAGCTGTAAGTCAAAATAGGAATTTAGGGTGAAACTAATAGGATGGAAGTCCTGGGTGAAGAAATGACAGGGAAAATCTCCACCTCTGAAGAGCAGGCGGTCTCGCTGAGGCATATACTTAAGCCTTTAGAGTCCTATCTTCAAGCCCCTACTTTTCTAGGCACAGCTGACAGTGATTTTGAAATGCCAAGTATGCATGACCTTCCTTTCCCATGAAAATACGTGAAATCTGTCATCTTGATATAATATTTGAGGCTCAAAAGCTGTGACACAGGTATGGTCTCACTCCAATTTAGTTACTGCAGAAATACAGAGTAAGACTGATACTTGAAAAAGTCCAAACAATGACGTAGAATCCTGCATGGATTTTTAAAGAAACTTGCTATATCTAGATAACACACTTGTTGTATAAGTATTTGAGATCATATGTTGTTCGTTAGAGTGGTATTAAGTTTTGGCAGGGAAAGTAGACGCATCTCTGGGAACTGTATCTTTAAGTGCCTTAGACTCATGAGGACATAAAACTCGGGGCAGGGGCATTACAGAAATGAATGTTTATTAAACAGAGATTGCTAGAGATGGAGACTGGAAAAAAAGAGAATGGGTTTCAAGCACTTGAATGCATCTGTGCTCCTGCTGGGAATCAATGACAGAGCTGCAAATAGATTCTAGGCATCTTGCCTCTCCATTACCGGCTCTAACGCTGGACTCATTCACTCCTAACCAAACATGCTGCTTGAAAGGCTTGTGCTTCAGTGAGTCCAAAATTCACTTCTTCCCAAACTACGTCAGACTGTGGGATTGCAGTTATTATATTAAGAGAGAATGTGCTCCACATGGGTGAAAAGGCCAGCAGCTGATTCCATTAGTTATGCAGCTGGCTCCAGAGGATCCGCTGATACGAGATGCAGACCGGTTTTTACTCATTTGCGGAGCATTTCTTTTTCCTTAAGCTGACCACCAAATTGCAGGATTTGAGATGCTTGCTGGAAACAGTCAAATCCATTACCACTGAGGCATATACTTGCTATAAAAGCTAAAATTACAGTCTTCGTGTTTAAACATCTGGTCACAACCCAGGAGGGATGTATCCCTGCTGGCCATGTAAAAGTAAATCTTAAATAAGTATAAGTTAATTGCCTGTAGTAATATGGAATCTTTGTAGTCATTTGTGTTCAAGCATATGAATGGGTATTCATTAAGCTGTATTTTCAGGCATTTACAGAGATTATTTAACACATACATTACCAAAATTATTAGCTGCAAATTGGAGAAAATGTGCCCTGCACACTGGCACTGTCATTTTATTCCACTCAGTGTCACTGAATCGAGGGGCTAGATAATATATTCACAAAACAACAGGAAAGGAGGAGGAGTTTGAGCTTCTGTGTATGTCTATTCATCTGAGCACAATCTGCACCTACCCGTGCCTAATGGCCTACCTTGCCCTTTTCCTGCACACAAGACACATTGGGGTTTAGGATCTGACCTGTCCTCTTTTTCTGTCTTCTGGAAGTTTTAGTACATGACTCGGGGGTGGGGGGGGCGGAACGGAAAAAGAAAGAGAATATTTCAGGACTCTTCTTCAGATTTCTATATCCTTCTTGTACCTCCTTCGTCCCTGTACGCTTGTCTCATGTTTCCATTTGCAGAAAAATGCAGGTGAGAATCTGCATTGAGAAGGGATCGGGACGGTTACAGGGAGTCAACACCAGCAGTGCAGTCAGTTGGAGGGCTGCAAGGAAAGCAGCGTGGTAAAGGTTTCTTCATACTGCTGCTGAGCCTGGGACACCAGAAATGTTAGTTTGACCATGTTTGCATTTACCACTACATCAGTGACTAATGTATATTGATTACTATCCCTTTGCAAGTTTCCACTCCCTAACCTTCAACAGTGGAATCAAGCCATCTTGTTGCCAAACTTGTTACAGAAACTGGATGTCCCAGGCATTAGTGGAGAACGTTTCAGAGGTTCAGTCACAGCCGTATAGGATGAAAATTCAGCCACCAACTGAAACCTAGAAATACCCAGCTCTGTCCTGAATCAGACAAAATGCTTTGTACATCTTTCTGGAAAAAGCCTGCAGAAAGATATAAGCTTTGAAGTGTGACCTGAAGTTCAAGATACTGGACAAAGCAGAAGGAGACTTTTAATGGAATCTGTCTTCCCAGCTTTTTGCACTCTTTTTTACCTCTGGGATTCTGTAGCTTGAATGCCTTCATCAATGATAATTTGCAGTAAGATTTGTACAAACAAAAACAATGTATAATATAATAGGCCCTAAACAAAATACATCTATATAAAAGAAGAATAGCTAACTATTTTTAAAAGACAGAAAGAGAGAGAGATTTTTTTAATGTGTCTACATGCAGAATGTGGTCATGGCAGAAACAGTCTACAAGCTGCAACATGCTGGATTAAAAAAAAAAAAAGAAATATTTTCTATCCTAGCAATTGAAATTTTCAAGCAAATAATATGTGCAAAATATGGATCCAGTGAGGAGATTCTTATAGTAGACAGACTTTCAGAGGCTTGCAAATAGAAGCAGAAAGCTGCAAGAAAGGAATCTGGACAAAATGTCTTTCAGCTTCTAAAATGCAGAAACATTTTCTCAGATTACAGATAGGTAATTGTTGTGCGTGATAGTGTTTGGTATGACATTGGGTCATAGCCACACACAAGTCTTGGAAAACCAAGGATAATTTACCATGCATGTTCATATACCATGAACTAAATATAAGAGCAGCCCCAAGTAGTTCTACACTGCTTAAGGTAGCCAAGTGTGGGACCACCAATAAATACAGGAAACAGTATAAAAGAATCATCTAGCTGTAAAGCTCCCAGTTTAGCTTTACTCCAGGGTTGATATAAACCTACCTGAAGTATCTGGGACATAGTGCCACTTTGTGTGGATATTATTATCCCTGTTAAAACAATAAAACCAAATACATCAATTACCAATAGCAGAGATAGCTGTAATACATGGTTTGCTCACTGCTATATCAATTCCAAATATTAAACCTTGACTAGCTTATCTGTCCAGTATCTCTTGTCAGACAATTCAAGCCTCTACTACATACTTCCAGAAGGTTAAACAGTAAAAAGTCAGTAAAATACAAAAACAGTAAGTTCAAGACATTCTTTTTTACCAGTTTAATCATTTCACATATTGTGCTCTATAAGGTTTCAAACATACTACCGCTTTAGAGATGCAGATGGAAGGATGATACTAAGTAGCAATAACGGCTATTAATTGCCAATCAGCCTTATACAGTGCAATTGTGCTCCACCTGAAATATATGCCAGCAGAGCAAAAGAGAAAACAAACAAGGTAATCCACCAGTTCTTTGTGAACAAAACACTGCAGACAGCCTCCAAGCCAGTAATACTTCTCTCTCACCAAGTTCAGATATCACATTCACCTGTGACATTCACATCAGCCGAAGACATTTTAAAAGTTGAGAAAAAACACACCAGAGCACAGTTTCATCATTTCTTGAAGATATTTTTGGTGCTGCCCACTGCTCCTGTATCTGTCAGATAATGACAATTTCCAGGAGAAATGCAAAAATCCTAGGTGCCAGATCCTCCTCTCTGATCAAAAAGCCAAATGGATTCTCTAAGTGTGCTTTATATCAGAGCAGAAGGCACGTATGGAGAGCCATAAATCATAGAATCACAGAATCATTTAGGTTGGAAAAGACCCTTGGGATCCAACCATCAGCTCCGCTCTACAAAGTTCTCCCCTACACCATATCCCTTAACACCACATCTAAACGACTCTTAAACACATTCAGGGATGGTGACTCCACCACCTCCCTGGGCAGCCTATTCCAGTGCCAAGATAAAAGCATAAACTCAGATAAAAGCATAGATAGCAGATAAAAACTCAAGATAAAAGCATAAACTTAAACCGTATGTGCATTTGGTACACATACTATCCTATACTTAGGCTTGAAATAAACAATTCATTTTCCAATCAACCACATCAGGTTCTATGGTAGGGGGAGAGATAACAGCACCACACTACATCTAATAAAAGTTCCTACTTGCTGGGACACTGAGTACTTTTAATCCACAAGCCAAATAATTAGCCTGTGAATAACAGAATGTTGACAGGATATAGATTTGGTTTTCAGAAAGGATGCAGGGCAAAGGAAAAGTCACTTGGGCCAGAACTATTGGTACAATTATGCAGTGTATTCATTTTATGGAAGAGTATTGTGTATTAACACACACACCATTGCCAGGATTGGTCCCGTAAGCCCACAGTAAAATTGGACCTACTGAATTTACCCTACTGTTCCACAAAGAATCAACAATATCGTCATGTGCCAGGGGAAAGACCAGGGCATTTGGTTCTTTCCAGTATCTAGAGAAAGGCAAGGGACTATCTAACCATTAAAAGGCCAAGTGCAAACCTGATTTTCATTGGTTTTAGATTTCATTTTTTAAAAAATCAAAATAAAATTCCACAATTCCTTTCCCATAGGCTGGCTGATTTTAGCCTACCTTTAATTCCTTGTAGTTCCTAGAACAATCCTCCTTTCTGATTTGCAGCCGTGTATCACCTGGCTAACAATTATTAAAATTGTATGTATGAAATTAGCACTAGGGAACCATTTAGCATACTCTATAATCCTCTAAGAAAACTCATCAAGAGTTGACAAGGACCTGACTATAAAGACTACTATTCCTTTCACAGAACAGCAAGAGGCACCTCTTTAGGAACAGAGTTTGTGAACTATTCCAGCAGCGAACTCATTTTTTCCAAGGATAATAGATTATATCTTCCCTTACAAAGCAGCAGACATGTAAAAGAATCTGGCATGGACTTTCAACATATATCTCGAACTATATAAATACTGAAATTCATAAATATGAGATTAGACATCTATCTAATCAGAGGCAATAAGGCAACGGTACTTTTAAGGCTGAAAAGTAATGCAATAGTTTGAAAAATTGCTCTAAAAATAGATTTTATTTTCTCACAATAATTCAATTTCAAATATGTTCTTGCAATAGAGACAGATTCTTTGCCCCCTCTTATTTATCTCAGAATATGAAAAATGAATTATTTCTAGCCCATCAATCCATGCCTGAAAACAAATCAAACAAAGGTAATGCAACAAATGGAAAAGAATCAGCCATGTTTTCTGTCTCTGCACTGTTTTCACAAGGCTGACATGAATAACTCTGGCCACCCGAAACAAGTGGGCTGAGAGTGCTCAGGCTGTGCAGAATCCAGCCAGGTAAGAACGCAGGATTTGAATGCAACAGCTTTTCTGATGGAGATACGGTTCATGGCAAGAAAAAATAAACCAATGAAGCACAAAAATTACATCTAACTGTCTAAAGTTAAATATTGAAACACATGTTTTGACAGTTGCTCTTTTCAGAGCTGCTGCAAGTATAGCTGGGGATAACTAGGGGGATCTGAAATCCCCATTCAATTTTGTGCTAACTGTAGATACTTAAAACTCAGACCAAATATCTCCAGCTTCTAATTATGGAGTAAAGAGACTAATTTAAAACACATAAATATGGGATTTTTGGCTTGAACCTACAGATGTACTTGAACTTCTGACTGCTTCTTCCACTTCAGTGCCTCATAAAACTACTTAGTCTGAATGTGTTTGAGGTCAGCTTCCCAACTGAAGCATTAACAAATTGCAAGATGGGCCGTAAGACCAGATAGAGCTTTTTCTGAGCTGAGTCCAAATTACTTTCTCCATTGTCTGGCTGAAAGTTTTCAGTAATGTTGCATGAAGCAAGGTAAGTCCAGTGGCTTTTCTGTAAATCAATACAGAATATTTTAAGGTCTCGCACAAGTTCAGCTGAATTTTCTGAATGCTTCTGTATGCAGCATTTTACGAAGCATCTCCTTAGAGGACATTTATGAAATCCCACTAGTTCTCAGCAAGTAAATTCCATGATACCCATGTGATTTAAAGGCAACATACTGAGAAGATATGGGACATCAAAAAATACACTTAATTATATAGCATTTAGGTGAAGTTTAATGCATAGAGAATGATTGGCAATCAAAAGAAAGCTTAAGGATTTTCACTTTAGCTGTAAAAGGACTGATATGTGCTTGCAGTATTACAAAAAGCAGCTGAAGCCTGCCAGCCAGACAATAGCGTGAAACCCAGTGCATGCTAACTAACAAAGATGCCTGGTGTGAAGGGATTGTATTAACTGCAAGAATGCTTTTTATACAGGTATATTTTCTTCCAGAACAATAAAAAAACATTGCTACACTGTTCTTGGGATTGGAAAAAAACTCAAATCTGCCAGGAAAAGAGCCCTGATTCCCTAAGGAGGCTGTTCGTTTTCCAAAAGAAAGCAAGTTCTTTTTCTATAGAGTCATTTTCAGTGATCAGAAACTTTCCCACTGCTGGAAAGGAACAGGGGATGGAAAACTCAGCATGTTTCTTTTCTTTGTATGAGTACTCGTTACACAGTCTCTTATAACCCACAAGTTTAATACGTTCATTAAATACACCAAGCCCTAGAATGACTTTAGGTAGCAGCAGGGGGATATTTTTCAACCTGTGATACACCGCACAAAATACGTGTCAAGCTTTACAACGATTCAGCTATCGCAAGAACATGCCCATTAAAATGTTCTGTGTCAAATGAAGCTCTCTCGTCAACTTTTTCAAGCTTTCTTAATCTCAGAAGTACACAATATCTGACCTTTGGTGGGGTTCTGTTTGTTTTATACGTGCTTAATTATCAGAAGGAGCTCAGCTGTTGTTGCAGACACTTAGAGCCATTTTGGTGTGCCTGTACATTCCCATGCGGTGTTTGTCCTTATGCACAGATTGGTCTGGAGAAGAACCAGACTTAAGAGTCAGGACTTCTCTAGCAGGTATCCAGAGATATATGCACTATATAAGTATGATGCAGCATTATTGTGTTATAATGCAGTAAAGCACCCTGCACTGGCAGGGAAAGGGCTGCAACGCTTAAAAGCTCTTCCCCATCTCCGACAAGTGTGTAAGAGGAGTACAACCAATCTGAAGTAGCTTAACCCAGTAACTTTGTAGCAGTTACTTCTCTTTTTCTTTTTTTTCCCCCCAAGGCAAATGCTAGAATTTCCTGGTTGTTAACCTAAATCCCAAAGAGGTACTTTGAAGAAAATCTTGATTGGATCCAGTTTGCTGCAATATTTAACTTATTTGAAACCAAGAAGATGAGGATGGAGTTCTTAAGCAGAGAAGAAAAGCTGGAGCCATTGAGCAGGGAAGTTACAGCCACATTGTCCCTTCACATTCCCCATCAGTAACCACTTCTGACCATCATCTGCCTGTGTACCCAGGAGTTGTTATACTTGTACACTGAAGTGTCTTTTTTTTCTTTCCTTTGTAAAACAGAAACAATGCAAATTCTGAAAAAGCTGTCAAGAGAGCATCCAGAGGCCAAAACGCTTTACGTGCTCATGAGTACGTGACGATGCTTCTTCCCAAGGAGTTGAGATTGAGCCCTGAAGCTACAACACTTCGCAAATATTGTAGGGTTTTTTACCCTTATTCTGTCTCTTATATTAGTGATAGCTGCAGGCAAGGTTTGTTTTCCCTCACTCACTGCCTTCAGTTGTGTCAGACGTCATGGTTAGCTTCTTTAATGGAGTGTTTGCAGATGAGGTTGTAAAAATCATTAGCCACGGTCGGCAGATGCTAGGTACTGCTAGGATGCTGTTCCAATAACTTCTTTTCTTTAATTAAAATTCTAAATAAATCATGAGGTTTTGCAAACGCAAGCCTACAGTACTTGCATAAGATGAAAGCTGTGCTGACTGCTGGCAGTCTCGATACAGCTCTTTAGCCTCCTATTTCCTCCATGGTTTGTTTTGTTGGTTTTTGTTGGTTTTTTTCTATTTTTTTAGTCTTGGCCTTCACACAAAATCCTCATATGCACTTCTTCAATGCTTAAAAATCATTATTGCTGAAGATCAATAACAAGAAAACATCTGTGGCTCTTCTTGGTGCACAAAGAGATTTACTCTGGGTTTGGTTTGTTTTGCTTCGTTTTTTACAAAGAATGCAACTAAAACTCCATGTAAAAAGTAAAGGAAATATCCTATATTCAGTTGCCTATTGATTTTTTGTGATGATACTGTTGTGAAACAGATGTGGTAGCATTAAATATGCACAGCAGAATAATATTTATTTGCCATAAAACCTGAATAAACTGAATCTTTTGCTCCTTGTTTCTATGGGAACAAGTTCTATTGAATAAACAGTCTTTGAATTATATTTTATTATTTTTAATTATATTAATTATAATTCAATATGTCACATTAAAATAATTTCAATTGTAATGAGAAACTTTAATACTGGTGCGAGCTTAAAATAACAGGCCAGATGAGCTTAAAGTAATTTATGCTGCCTGGATATTTTTACTTTCCATTGATACTACAGATAATTATTGCATGTTTGCATTTGCAGTCCTAATGGGGTGATGTTTTATTGTGGCATTAAGAAAAGATAGGAAATAACCATGGTGAAAAGAGCAAAAGTAGGAAAATAGTTTTACTGATGCATTGTGTCACTAAGGAGATATTCCTGGTGACAAAATCTTCTGTATAACTATTATCTACCTTTTTTTTTTTTTTTTTTTTTTT
>VXBH01004418.1:462613-488742 GCA_013400035.1 Rynchops niger | reverse complement strand
TTTTTTTTTTTTTGCTAAAGTAACAGACAAATATCCAAAAATATGCTTTTTAACACAAATTAAAAGGAGACTGATATTGCAGGCTAGCCTGTTGGTTAGCCTCCTGTGGCTACATAAAATCAATGGAGACCCTCATAGAACAGCTCAGATGGATCAGCGCGCAGAAACAGGCTCCAAAACGACACTATGACAGAATAGTAAAATTCTTTTGAAGTGAACACAGAGGTATTTAACCAAAACTAAATTTGTCAAACCCAGTCTAACCAATACAAACAACAATAAAACCACCAACAAAACAAAACCAACACAAAACAAAACTAAATAGGGCATTTAAGTGAAGCAGCATCATGAAGAAATTAAAACCAAGAGTTCACTGTCCTTTTTATGCGTTACTGCATTGCTGCTGACCACCAATATTGTTGTTGTCATCACATCTAACTACTCATACACAAAATATCAAAAGTCAGACGAAACTTTGTTTGGTTCTAAAAAATGAAAATCAATTGTAGCCTTATTTATCATTACCCAGCCTTTTCTTAATTATTCTACAGCAATATCAAAACCTTTTTCTCTCGACTTCTTTTTCATATCAGGAAGTCGCCCAAATCATGACTTCAACATAAGTTAAAGACTAGATGATGAGTCAGAAGACGAAGCAAATTCTTGGCACGATATGCATCTGTTGTATTAAAGTAGCACAGGGAAATCTGAAAACCACGTGAAAAGAACAATGTGTTAGTACTTTATCAAAGGCAACTTGATGATTTAAGCATTCTTATGACTGCATTTGTTTCAAAAACACTGACCAGCAAAATTTTGTTCGTTGGAAGGGCTCGTGATAACAGAAATAGAAATTTACTTTCTGATTTTTCATCTGCCACCACTCAAATCTCATAAACCTGTCAGAACCGATCATCTACATTAGAAATGTTTCGATAAGTTGTAAAAAGCCATTGCAGAAATTTTCATTTTACAGCTGGAATGCCTAATGAATTTGAGGAATGGTTTTATAACTGTGGCATGCTAATGGATCAGGAGTCATTTTTATTTCTTACTAAAAGGAATTATTTGCTACCCATAAATATTTTAAATATACATATTCAAAAATGTAATATTTTTCATTTTGCAACATGTTGTGTAAACGTGATGAGTCCAAAGTGGAAAAAAATTGCCATTATGAGCTTCTTTGTTCTGCTTTATTGTTGCTGGTGATCTGCAATACAGTCTGAAGTGGCAGGATTCTTTTTTAAGTAGAATGACAATAATTCTTTTCAATATAGCCCTGGGTTTGAGAGCGAAATCATTCTTTTTATGGCAGAGGAGATAGCATTCCTCTTAACATGGACTAGTCCACATTTTATCCCAAAAATAAGTGAGAAAAAGATTTTTCATGCCATTTCGTAGACTTGGCACATGTAATTTGATAAGGTTATTAGAAGCTTCATTTGTAATTTTTTCCAGGACTATGTAAGTGAAGAAATTACTTATTGGGAAATAACTTTTTCAGGAAAATAAAATCCTGCAGTAAGTCCTAATGAACAGAAATGATCCTATAATAAAAGTTTTAGCTTCAGTGAAGTTTGCAACAGAGGAGGACACTCAAAAAGGAGAAAAGCCACTTAAGACATTCATTTTGAAACAATTGAATGAGGCACTTGTCACCACAGCAGGAAAGAAACAGAAAAGCACTTAAAGCCACTGCCTGTACAAGTAATTTATTTAAGTAATCATCTCTAAAGTTATACAGGAAACAAAATGCAAAGGAAATAACTAATGAGAGTTCATTAATCTAAACTCTAGAAGTCACTAATTTATAGGAATGGGATATGTATTGAAAGTTCTTACAACGCAACGACAGATAATGAAATGTATCAGATGTTTTTTAAAGTCAGCTAAAAATAACTTATGTCAGCATCTTAGCTAGGGTAAAAACTACACAAAGTACAACTCAGCAGGCCAGAAATCACATACGCCCAAGAATTCAAAGCATGTGTTTTTGTCACTGCTTTGACTGAAACAGTCTTTTAGTTGAGGGCTTTACCAAATAACTAGTAATTATTCCAGAAGTTCCAGAGAATTTAAAAAATGCTCAATACGCTTTCCATCTTTAAAAGCAAAAGAACTTATTTCTGGGAACTACCACTAGTTAAATTTATCTTCTGCCTGGTAAAATGCAAACGCAACTAAGTGAGAACATTATATGGTATTTCAGAAAGCTGTAGTAAGGAATAGGACTACAGGAAAAGCAGCAAGGGAAAATAAAATGCTCAACAGGAATTCAGTTGAGAGAAGTAGTAGGGTACTAAGGAGAAATGGACAAACAATACAGTAAATGGTCAGATGAAGAGCAGGTAGGTATAGAGGAAGCAAAGACAGACAGCGAAAGGATAAGAAGCAAGGAAAGAAGGAGCAGAGGGACAGAATGGCAGTGGGGAGGAGATTATACCTGCATTTATTCCTGAGTAGGTTTTTGTTGTTATGGTTCTGAAGACAGAAATTTAAGAGCATACAGAACTCTCCTGTATGTACTTTTCACATGGGCCAAGATATTGAGATGTGGAATGAGAAATCTGTGGATAAATTCTTTATTTCTAGGCAATAGAACTGCACTGCAAGCTCTTCCATTGAAGCAAGAGCACATGGCAAGGACCACAGACCTTACCATGTTCCGGGGTTCCACTTCAAGAGTGCATCCTTATCTGTTATTATACTGCATTCCTATTTCAGACTGTGATGACACTTTTGAAGCAAACTTCTTCATCTTCTGCCGTGCTTCATTATGTACTGGAGTTGGTCTTGCACTGCACAAATCAGTTGCCTTTCAGATGAAACCAGAAAATATAGATGTGGGGCCGTCCTAACTAGCCCTAACTGCAAATAGATCCATGGGACCAGACTAGAGCTGGTGTGAAGTAAAACATCTGACATAGGTGTAGGTTGGATGTCATGTCTGCAATATCAACAGTTTTGTTCTCCAGCTTCACTTCTACTGTTCTGTTTCACCAGTTTACGTAGATAAGCCCCACAGGCACTCCCAGAAAGACAACCTGCGGTCTAGAGTTAAACCTGCTGCCCATGCCTCAAACTGCTGCTTAAAAGACTGGCCAACTCTTTTTAAAAGTAGGGTAATGGTGAAACATTTGATCAGGTAACAAAGGTGCCTTCATAAGAGACTCAACAACGTCTGATTGTTAAGAGTGAGATACCATCTGTATTCACTAGAGGTCATATTGGGAGAACATATTTAAGTTGATGGCATAATCACATAGCCATACACATTAAAGAAACAGCAAGTGTATAAAATAAACTACAAATGTGAAGATTTCAGAAGAATTAGTTTCATTTACTCATCAAGAATAGCCAGATAACAATTAGACACATAAGTACTTCCACCAAATATTTTGAAGACTGATTTAAAACTAAGATTTTTAACAAAAAAGATGAAAATAATTCCAACTTTGTCATAATTTTTCAAAAGCAATACGCAAAATGATAAATTTTATTCATTTCATAGCTGGATTGTTATGAATTTCATAGCTGGACTGTATGAAATTTCATGTTCATAATACAAATACCTATTCATACTTCACTAAGTACTGAGTCAAAAAAAAAAAAAAAAAGAGAGAAAAAGATAGAAAAAGGTTGCAAGGCAAAAATGTATTTTCAGCAGATAACAAATGTAACTCTGTTTTTGCAGCGTACTGTGTCAGAACCAAGGAAGAGAGAGACAAAACCTTACACAGTTTTGAACGTTATAAAGTAATGACTAAATATAATCAAATATCATGTTAAGCATCCCCAGAAAATAATAGCATTTCAGATACACAAATCTTTGCATATTTAAAAATTGATCTACAAGCTTTAGAAACTTCTTCCTTTTCCTCATCCCAAATAGCAAATTTTATTTTGGTGCTATAAACTATACACTAATCAAACAGTTCCCCTGTAATATAAAGTGTGTTAATGTGACTTTACTAGCCCTATTTAAACTCAAGACCCCAGCAAAATTTTAAAGGTAAGAGAATAATTTTTTTATAACATCTTATAAGAATTGCCAAATGGCAATACATGACCTATTAAAAGAAAACATACTGACAGACATAGTAGGCAGCAAAGGCGTAACTCCTTTGATGCTCAGCAGTGGTTTTCAGTTACTACCGCTTGTGAGCCACTGACATGAACAACAATTTTGATTATCATTACTCATCTAAAAATTAAATAAAGACAGAAAGGAATTCCTCATTCCTATTTTACTGAACACTACACATTTTGAAGACCAACATAGAAACTTACAAAGTAAATAGTGAAACTAAATGACGTAAAAACGTCATATTAATAAATTAAGAGAATCTTTTTGTTCTTTGTTTTGTAGTTCCTTTCAGCTCTTCATTTAATGCCTTCTCTTCATCTTTGCTGTTCCAGAGTTGTATCAGAGGATAACCAACAGACCAGACACAAGACACATAAAAGTCTTTGTTGTTTTCACTGTCATAATCAGAGAAATATTTCAATCTATTATCTTTATCCTGGCAAGATCCCACCACACAAAAGTTCTCTACATAAGCAAGGTTGCAGTTGATTGCATATTCCCAGAATTCAGTTTTGGTATATTTTTGGGGTGTGTATTTTGTCTTGGCATAAATACATTTTTAAGATGACATTGAAATATCCATTTCAACTGTCCTCTCCCAAACAACACACTAAAGAAAGATTTTATTAACATTCCAAGAAATAACAAAGAAAACAAATAAGGTTTAAAAACCATAGGTCTGGGAATGAAGATCTCTGCACAAGAAGCCATACTCATGGGCTTGCTACAGTTTTCTGCAAGACCCTGGGACAGACGCTCTCATTTAATGGCTTTCCTTTTTTTCTTGTGCAAAATTAAGATATTGATTCCTCATAGTGATGCTGGGATGTGTAACTCATCTTACAAAGTACTTCAGAGGGTTATTCTAATGCAAAGAATCTAAATTAAATGCAAGGTATCCCTCTCTCACATGTGCAATGACAGATCATCTTATTTTTAGTTAGTTACAGTTTGGTCTGAATATTTCTTGATGAAATCACAAGAACAATTTTGCCTTAAGGTAATTTGGGTTTAAAAAGCACATGACAAGGATTAGAAATTATCCCCTATTTTTTTCCCTCTGATTACCTTTCACCATCACTCTCCTGCATCAATAGGAGTGTTTTGTCAATTCTTTACTCTCCAGTCTAACACCTAAAAACTTGATTTCAGTTTTTTAAAAAAATTCCATGATCCATACATGATCATAACTTTTACCCTTTTCCCCATCAACATCAAGTGGAAAAGAAAGGGGTCAGGTCAAGGATATGCATATAGCAAAAGCTGTCTCACCAACAAATAAGAATAAACATTTCATCAATTTATGTCTTACTTTATGTCTCACTTTTAAATGTCTTATTTTATAAATAACATCAGTTTGCATATCAAAAAACTGAACACAGCAAGATGCATTAAATTGGTGCCTGTCTAAATGAGAGTCCCATATCTATACTTCAGCTTGACTCCTGCAGTGAAAAATTAAAACAACATTAATAAATGTGCACTGATAACAAATCTTATCTTACTGAGTTCTTTCAGATTACACTGAGATATGACTTTGTCTGTCCTTTGTTATACCTGACTCTGGCGTCTGCTGTGGACAGAGAATGCAACACCAAGGCCTGAGGCAAGAAGAAAAGAAAGACTTCTCTGGTGTTCAAACCTATGCAGAGTTGGATGGATATATACAGAAAAGAATTAAAGCTCTTCAGATTCACAGACTTTGTTTCAATCTGACGTTACTAAAGAAGGCCTTTCACAGTATACTGTTGGAATCCATTTTGGTTTCAGACAGGTTTCAGATAAATTTTGTTTCCGTAACTATAAAACCTAAGGTCAGCGCAAAGAAGAGATCATACTTACAGGAGTTCACTACTCTCACCATGTTCTCCATAGAAGAGGAAGTAATACATTAGTTCTCCATAATTAGAAACCATTTCTGCACTCTCTTTGCTTAAGTATGCTGGAAAACTGGAGTCATTCCTGTCACACTAGTTCATATGGAACATTACTCCACCAAAGCGCAATAAAACAAAATCCTCAGAGAGTTTGTTAAAAAAAAAAAATGCACACTTTTTTCCTTTTCCACAAATACATATAACGAAGAGGAAAATCACAATCTGTGATTTTAAGATTCCATGATTCCATATTTCTATTATACAGAAGGGAAAAAAAATCTTTTTCCCTTCAAAAAATATAATGGGGAAGGTACACAGAGAGGTTTCTTGCCGAATAGCCAGATGTTTAGTCTTCTCCACATTTTGTCGGAGCTAAAATTTTCATATTTGATCTCAAGCTCAAGATGAAATCTCTTAGAAGCTTGCTCCTCCTACTTATAAATCATCAGACTGAAATCTAGATACGTTATGGAAAAAGCAAAACTGTATTTCTTGAGTGAGAGTATTTCTTTACATTTTCTTTGTTTATGACCTCTATTTCCAGTAATTTTTCTGCAGATAATTTGAAAAAAACACAAAACTGTTCCCTTTTTTACTTCTTTCTGTCCCCAGGACTGTTAAATCAAATGGCAATGCAATTTGTAGCGCATCCAGCCACAGATGTATAATCAGAGACCTAGATACATCTTGTCATGCAATCTGTTCTCTGGAAGGAAATCCTGGCCATGAGCAGGGAGGGAATCTTGGTGATTTCTGTTGGAGTGAATGATAGAGGGACCCAGGCCAGGGTACAAACCACTGAACATATCTGCCTGGTGGCACAGACACAGCTGACGAGCTGTCAGACAGAGCAGGCTTAAAATGGCTTTTTTGCAGTCAGTTCTTTGCACCAGTCCAAGGTAGAATTCAAGTCAAAGTGAAGATACCTAAATATTCGTATCTGCACATAAGTTTATGTAGGCCCAAGTGCCCATTGTAGTTAATGGACACCTAGCCAATAGTAAGTGAAACCTATGACTTTCAACTGACCAGCCAGCAGCTGCCTACTTTGAATCACAGAATCATAGAATGGTTTGGGTTGGAAGAGTACTTTAAAGACCAACTAGTCCAACCCCCCCTGCCATGAGCAGGGACATCTTTCACTAAATCAGGTCGCTTGAATTCCTATCCAACCTCACTTTGAACACTGCTAATGACGGGGCAGCCGCAACTTCTCTTGGCAATCTGTTTCAGTGTCCCACCACCCTCATCATAAAAAATTTCTTCCTTATATCCAACCTAAATATACCCTCTTTTAGTTTAAAACGATTGCCATTTGCCCTGTCATTACAGGCGCTCATAAAAAGTCTTTCTTAATCTTTCTTATAAGCTCACTTTATATATTAAAAGGCTGCTCCTCTGGACCTGCTCTCACAGATTCATGGATTTTTTTGGGTTTCCTCCCTCGACCTGCTGTCATGCTTCTTTTGATGCAGCCCTTGCATAAGGTTGATGTTAATCATCCTCTATCTTACACTATGCTATAGGCAAGTGCTCCATTGGCTATAGTACAAGTCAAATATCTAAATACACTACACACCTGTGTTTAGATATTTGAACCTCTAACTGAATCCTACCTCATAGGCACCTAATGTCAGGTTTCACCAAATGCCAAGTTGCCTGGCCTGATCTCCAGCTTCTCTTTCAGAAGGGTACAGAACCCAGATTTTATCTGCCAGTCCTATACAAATGTCTCATCTACCCTAGGGCATTTCAATATATCAATCAAAGAGGGACCACTGTGTCAACTCAGCGTGCATGCATTTGATTATTAGCCTCCTTACAATAAATGGAAACTGCATAGCTAATATCCCTGAAGACACCTTACCCCTGAATTGCACTGAGTCATAAATATCCAAATGTCTTACAGAATAAATTAGTATCTTTGATCCGCTTGCAGTCCTTTGACATAATACATCTGAAGGGGCTACAAAAGAAATAAAGACTAAATATGTGTACATTCTGTCTACAAAGGTTTCAAGATTCTCCTATACTTTCATATAATGAGTGGGAGTAAGTCATCACACTTCTGTGAAGTGATTAAAATAAGTTCCCTTTAACGCATTATATCAGACTTATGTGGAACAAATATGGCACTGCTAATGGAATGTGTTGGGAACAATGAAAATTCTATCACATAATAATATGTCAGTTTTCTGAGTTATTTTATATCTAGATAGATAGACAGATAGATAGAGAATGGACACAGAGAGAGAGAGAGAAACAGTTTGGCTCACTTATGAGAAATTGGCACATTTCCTTTCACAGTTCCATCCCTTTATACATGCCATAGACTTATAAACCCAGCACATAAAGAATACAGCACTTTGACCTGTGTACATTAACTTAGATATTTTAATCCTGCTCTTGGTCATGCAAAAGAAAAAAAACATATGTATAGTTGCATTTACATTTACCAAAGAGACTTCTGACTAAGTCAGGCTACAAAAGGCTCATTTTTGCTATGATAACCTAAAGCCTTCAGTTCAAATGGTCATGATGATAACTGGAATGTATTTGTTTAACTATCAGTTTATTAATGTATTTATCACAAAGTTTAAAACTTTATGTAAAGTTCAAGATTATTCAATGATTTAACTGTAACTCACAATTAAAAACAGACTCAAATACTCTACTATCCAAAGCAAAATCTAACTACATTTTCTTTTCTTTGGGATCTTGTAGAAAGCCGACTTGAAAAGAAGCCTCAAATTTAAAAGCTTTACAATTTAAAGAAGAATGATCCATCTTCTTTCAGCTTTCCATTTGCCTTTTACTGTTAAACCTGCATCAACTTAACTCCCTGGACTTCGATGGCTCGAACCCAGCAGAAGTACATGAAGTGCATTGCTGCAAGAGACTACCAGGTTGTTGCTGATGCTGTTGGATTGCTAAAGTGAAACATGGCTCTGAAAATGGTGCTTGCCTTACATACTCAGGACAACAGCATTGTATGATGTTGTCATCATTGACAACAAATGATGCTGTCCAGGTCAGGAAACTCATCAACAGGTCTCAGAGCATCACTTTTAGGGCGATGAGACTTCACACTGATTTTCATAACATTGTCTTTGACTTCTGCTTTTAAGACCTATTTGTTTAGTGGTTATGATTAGACAGTTTCTTGTTTCATTTCACTTCTCAGTACATTCAGGAAGCAAGTGTTATTCATATAACTCTGGTAAAACCAGCCCAAATAATCCACTCTTGACATTTTTGGCTTGCTAAAAATGCTTCTAAATTACTCAGGTTATTTTACAAGGGCATAGACATATTTCTGTCGTCAGCCACAGAAGTATTTATATCTCAGAAATATCTAGGATGTATCTGTCTAGGATGGCTTTGAGTCCTGTTGCTCATGACTATAATAATTCCTATCTTATTCATCCAATCAGAAAACTCCAAAGTAGTTTATCAGCCTCTGGTCCTGGGCTCAGCTCATTTGTGAGGTGTCTGGNAGAGATATGGTTTAGTGATGGTTTTTGTCAGAGTTAGGTTGATGGTTGAACTAGATGATCTGAAAGGTCCCTTCCAACGTAGGTGATTCTGTGATTCTATATACCAGTTTAGACCATATGCAAGCATTCAGCTTCATTTTGTCAATGTTAGGAGACTGCAGGACAGCTAATCAAATAAGTGTGCTTGGCTTATTATAACTTGATGAGGTATTCTTAAAATAATGGACTATGTATTCCCCAAGCTCCTAGTAAAAATCAGTCCCAGAGGCAATTAATTAGTTTAAAACGGCCTCAGTCTACAGCACAAGTCTACAAGCTTTCTACAGCACATCTCTGCAGATTGCAGAGTGCAGACAGCAGCCTGGGTGAGAACTTTTCAACAAAATAGGTTTTCACCAGAATTTGTCAAAACTAAAATTTCCTGTTTTCAGAAACACGTCTCCTTTGTTGAGAAATTTTGCCAGCAGCAAGATGGACTTATGTGTTGGTTGCAACCTCAGAGACAAGATTCTCAGGATTGTAGGAAGACTTCCATGCAAGCCTGGGACCCTCTCTCTACTGAGTACCCTACCCATTGCAATAGGAAGTTATTCCCTTTCTTGTTGCATCCAACACTGAAGCCTCAAAGCTCTAAGTAATGGAAAAACATGAAAGCATTTCTCATCTCCCTTCAAGTAAGCAAGGTAAAAAAATTAAACCATGCAGACAGCCAATAAATCTTGCAAGTAGCCTAATTTTTCTTACAATGATGCCTCAGGCAAATCATCTGTGGCAAAGAAAGGGAAAGGATTAAAGCCATGTAAAATTCCCTTGTTTGCTTATCCTCTACATCTTTTTAAACTAGTACTCCTCTCAAGGGATTCAAAATCCTAGTGTTGCTCAGTTCTACTACCAACCATTAAGAAGAAATGTTTAATGATACTTATCAGACCAATTCTGATAAATCACTCCAGAGTTTCAAATTCAAGTAATTATTACTTTTAACAAAAATATAATAAAGAGAGCATATAACAAAGTTGCAGAAAATATTAGCCATTTAGTTCTTTTCATGGACCCTTCTCACTCACTGAAGATATCTTTATTTCCTCTTTCAACGGGAAGTATATTGGCTCTGATGAATCCCTGCTGAAATTCATCTGGCTTGGCTAGCTACTAACCCTTTATATTCCTCAGTAATTTCAGAAGTGTTTTTAAAGCTCACGTCACCATTATCAGTAATTTTGATGCTGTATACAGAACATTCAGAACTAAAACCACATTAGATATGCTACTGACTATCCCATAGATAGAAGGTTAACGTTCATTCTTATATTGCTAGGATCTCAGTGCATCATTCTGTGTTTCCATCAAGAGACAGAAGTGTGCCATCTAAGGATGTACTTCATATTTTGCACAGCATTCTGCTCCATTAGCTTTCATAGCCTGAGCTACTGTACACTTCTATTTTTTTTATAGTTGCTAGGATAAGGGCCTATTCTGTTGAGGTGAGAATTCACACTTAGACCTTCCAAAGTAAATGCACCGAGTGAAAGCAAAAAATTAAAATTTTAGATACCTCACGCACAGAGATTCACAAAGATCATTCATCTTTGACTATTTAGAGAACTGATGAGACATTACAGACTCAAATTTGAATGTTTGCTAATGATACATAGTTCTGTTTACCCTTCACATCATACAGCTATATCACCCTGACTAAATTAATCTACTTTTTGATGAAGATGAGCTCATGGATGAAGAACAGCTGTTTGAAAATTAATCAGATCAAAGATTACACTGTGAAGCAGAGGAAAGCACACAGTTTGCAAAAATGCACATTCTCATTTTTTTGATAAAGCGTAATCACAACTAGTCCATTCTTAACACAGGTTAAGAATTTTCAATTCCTCACTGATGGGAACTTTTCATTTTATAGTAATATCCATGGATAAATAATTAATTATGCACTCTATGTTTGGCTAGGACACTCCGTTATATTTTCCCTTAAATGACCTGACTGTATGTCCCTCAGATATATTTAGAAGGACTACAACAACACAGTCTTGGAAGTAGAAACAAAACAGAACTCCAGAAACTACAGCCAAGGCTGAAATTCAGCAGAAACTTCGTAACTTACAATAAGGACCATAAGTCTCGCTCAGCTTTGCCTCTTAGTCTCCCTGCAGAACTTCCCATCATGATCAAGGTCTTGGGTCACCAAAACTGATTTTCCTTAAATCATGATTAACCATGGTTAATAAGCTCAATGCTATCTCTTGCCAGGTGAATAAAGGCTTTTTGTTGGGTAAAACATTGCTTGGAGCTGGTCCAAAACTGTTTAAAACCTTCTCAGAAGACCTAAGAACCAATACAAGCCCTGCTAACCTTACCCTCTGTCTGTGAAACCAACTTCTTGACCTTCACTTGTCTAATAAACACCTAGCAGAACATATGCAAATGTAGAAAATATTTTGCTTTTTTCATCTACATACAATTATCCCCTAGGAAAAGGCAGAGCGAAAGAAGAAAATAACCACACTGTATAAATTAACAGCTCTGAATTATTCATTTTCCTGACTATTAATAATATTTTCATATGAAATAAAGATTCCCTGTCCTGCACATTTGAAATAACCCATGAGGTTTTATCATTCAGGAACGACAGTACTGACTGCCCCCAAAGAATAGAACTTTATTGTTTATCATTCAAACATATCAGATGTATCAAAGTTTTACATTGCAGGTAGTGTTTTTTCTGCCATGCCCAATTCATGGTGTTTTAAAATAAACTAATATTTCCCTTCTAAAATACGGAAGCAGCCTCTGATTCCTCTTAACAGGAAGCAGACTCCTTCTTATATCTTCTGTATTTTTTTGCTCACACATAAAGCTTGGTGTAATTTTGTTACTCATTGTCAACATCCAAGACTCAGATATATTTACAGGAAAATGAGCCAGTGATAATGGCTTTCAAAGCAAAGTTAATTAAATATGAATGTTATTAAGTAATATGCTTTCCATGAACTCAAAAAATGAAATAATTTAAACTATTAGTAATGAGCCAGCCTTAAAATAATTAAAAAATGGGGCTGCTTTTATCTATTCATTTGTTCTGAGCTACGACTCAAAAAAAATTCAGTCCAGTAACATCAAGATCAAATAATAACTAATATTTTATTTGTCTCCATTCATATTGCACCCAAGATGCACTAAGCTCCTTTTAAACTTCTGCCTCTTGCAGCCACCCAGTTCCATTGCCTGCTCAGGCTGGAGGCAGAGAAGGGCTATTCCATCTCTATCAGCATTCAGTGCTGGGAGGGAGAAGAGAGAGGATAACACAGGTGTAGACAATGCCAACTTTCTTTAGGAACCTGAGTTTTAACTGGCTGTACTACAGAGGTTTCTTCTGACCTTCTTGCCTTATGCAGCTACCCACATACCAGATAACATATGGATTCAAACAAGGAAATTTATGTGCTGTGCTTCCTTGAAAGAAACTGGGGGAAAAAAAGAAAATGCTGAGGTATCTTGAAGTTACTAAAATAATGAGTAGGATTAATCCTACCAAAAATTGTTATTGTTGATATTAAGAACTATACCATTACTTTTAAAGAACAGATTCAATATAGTACTAACTTGCAAGGCATAAAAATACCTCATGATCTGTCATTATCATGAAATAAATTTTCTAAAAAACCTGAAGTCCTCTCTACAACCTGATAAAACACAAGCCTAATGTCTAGGTGATACGTTACATGAATCTTTCACCTTCAAGTTAAACTATAATCTACAATCAGGAAAGAGCAGAGTTGCCTTCCAAATGTATACTCACTGGCTGAAGTAGCCTGTTGAAGGGCCTGTAACAAATTATGCATTTAATGCATTTAGTTTGGGTCTTTAATGACCAGAAAACAGAAAACCCAGCTAAGTGGATACAGAACTTGAGTGGAAACACAGAGAATTATACTGATTTCATTCTGACTGACAGGCTCTGTATCCAGAAGACTGTAGAATAAAACCACTTCAGCTCAGGAACTGCCTGCTGAGATATATCATTTAAGAAAACATTAAGCAGAAAGGAACAAAATTGTTCAGCATGAAAACTTTAGAATTAGCTAAGACAAGTTCAGGACAGGATTTAGTCATGGGATAAAAGTGGAAAGACATTAACCGTTACTAACTAATTGAATTTTTCTGCATTAAAAAAATTAAAGATCTGATTGATGTTGTAAATGTAGCCCACAAAGTTAAGAAATTACTGAAGTTATATTCTCTCAGAAAGTACTCTATTTATTCAAATTGAGGCTGAAGTTACAAACCTGAAATGTAAGTCTTAATATCCTGTCAGAGTTATTGTATAGCACAAGTCTACAAGAACCAGATTTTTTTTGTGAACTTTGAAAGAAGTTCACATCCTGTGCTACAGAGCAGACTGCCTTGCCCCTTTCAGAAATGGCAGTGATGCAGAAGGTAGGACCAAAGACAGAATAGTCATTGGGAACAGAGGCAGAAGGAATGGAAAGGTATGGAGGAGACCTTACATGATGTTGCCTTGAAAAGGTAGCCTTCAAGAAATTTGTTCATTGACTGATTTTGCTCACTATTTTAGAATTTGTTCTATTTCATTGTTTTCATTAATTTCTTCCAACACAAAACTGAAACTGGCCACCAACTCAAAGCTGGGCAGATAATCTGTTCAAGAGAGAACTGGAATAATACCTGGGAAAAAACAGATGACTTTGAAACATGAAGAAACAGAAATGCAATGGTAAAATAAAATACAATGTCCTGAACTGAAGAAACAACAGGAATTTCAATCAGAAGTTGCAATTGCATCAGCTAGAACTGAAAGAGGAGAGAAACATAGGGACCTCAGCTAACCCCAGCAAGACTGATGACCAGCAAAGCGAAGCAGCCATGAAAAATATTAAAAGATGTTTCAGCCAAGCTGCTTCTAGTTGAACTAGGTAAATCTAAATGTCACGTGTGCATCACAGCGTGAAGCCTAATTTAAAATACAGCTTTCACTGCTCATATTTAGATACAAGGAGCTCAGACTTGAACAGATGTGGAAAATAAGCACTGGTATACTGTGAGCAATGACTAGACCATCATATGAGGTGAGCTTAGATGAAATTGGCTTGTTTTCAGTTAAGTAAAATGAAGACCAGGAGAAATTTAACTATAAGTCTGCAGTAAGCAGCAGAGGGAAAAGAATGCCTTAATTTAGAGAATAAAAAAGATGTAGTAGGATGTAAACTGTTATTAAGAGATCAGAAAAATTCTAAATTCTAGCTTGTCAGGTAGTGAAAGTTGGAACAGCCTTTTTAGAGGCTTCTCATCCATCACATGATTATCATCCTTCAGTTTTGATTAAGTTAAATCCAATAAACTTGTACTACTATATACTAAATGATAGAAAGCTGTGCGCTTACAGAAATAAAGAGGAAGTTGATTTTATTCAGTTTATTAAGTCATTGTTTTCTTGTTTGCCATCAGTCAGCCTGTCAGAAGCGGGGCGGCATGAGTCCATAGTGCTGTGACAGACCACACCTCTGACACTTCAAACTCCAGGTGATCTGCTCCTCTAAGGTAAGTGGCTTGGTGCCATTTAAACAAAACTGCACACTGCAAGTGTATTTTCATGTGCAACAATTCAAATGCATTTTCCCACCTACAGTTATTAAAAACCCATAGACCACTGCAAAAAAGCAGATTATGTGTAGAGAGCCAATGAAAAGCAAATAAACATTTAGAGAGGCAAAGGAGCAAGCAATAGAGAAGCACATCCAAGCTGGAGTGTCGAGTCAGTATTTACTCATATAATGACTCCCAGAATGACAGAATGTGTATGGAGAGCCTCTCCTTCACCATGCAGCTCAGAGAGATCAATGGTAATTGGGCTGCATGCACAGTGAGATCCGAGCATCACTATAGCTCAGGCTGTACGTGGAAACTTTTCCTTGTTTCCTTAAATTAAGCGCTTTTCTCTTGTACTAAGAGCCTGGTCTGTTCAAATTAATCCCACTTGCAACAACAGTTTTAAAGAAACATCCTTCCCATCTGCATATCATCTACTTGTCATATAATTTCATAGTCACCTCTTCGCCATATCAATTAACATTAAGTTACGGGGGTTTTCTTAGCTACACGTATCTATTTAGTCGTCCTTATATCAATGCTTACTATCATATTACTATGCTTGCATTATTATTACATTTCAATATTCTCTTATGTTATTACTGAAAAGCAACATGAGTAAGCAATCGAAATTGTTATGAGCTTATTATCCTTTTTACTCAACAAACAAGACCGCTCCTCATGCATGTGGGTGGGTTAATGGCTATGTATCAACACAGCTAGCGTATAATTCATTTAGAGGAAGCAAACTTTTTAGGCTTAAACACTTCTCTGCACATTCCTGCAAAGGTAGAGCAATAGGATCATTGCTGCACAGTTTTTCAGTGTATAATATACACATTCTTCCTGAAAGTGTTCTCATATATTAATAAGTTTGCTTTATACACTGAAGTTATTACAGCAATTTTTGCCCCTGGCACTTAGGGCTACCATTAGTGGTGACAAAAACAGAAACAGAGGTACAGCAGTAGTTATTGGAACTAATTATTTTTTCTCATTTAGAAAGGTGCACCTGTGACATGCAGAAGGAACTACAGCAGTTAGGTTTAAGATGCAGTTTGTGAATGTAATTCCCCATGAAGCGCATTATAAGACATAGCTATTTGACACATCAGAGGTTTAGCACAGAAGGTTTCTATCAGTCCTTGTACTCACCAAGTGGAAACAAGAATGTTGGAAGATCGTTGCTGCTTCATTGCACTTTCAGAAAGAGAACAACCCTGAAAAGTACAAAACAGAAAGACGCTGGACAAAGGACACTTTTACCTGCATTAAGTACTTCTAAGCATCTGTCAGGGAAGTAGCATGTAAATGCAAATACCGCGATTCAACATGAAAAATTCACAACACCCTTATGATCCATTTGCAGACAGTAGAAAAAAATAGTAGTGACATACGGTTAAAAGCATGACAAACTTGTAAAATCTTAACATTTTCTTTTTTTACACTCTTGTGGCATCACATCCGGTATTCAGATGAAGTATTCAGAAAGACATTGGAAGAAGCAGAACACAGGATCAACATGCAGAATGACGAAAGTGTATTTAGAAACATAACCACTGACTTAGGAATTCCTACATGGCAATATGGTATATCTGAGCTTGTTAAAGTGAGGTGGAGCACTGACAAACTGAAAGGGGTTCAGTGAGCAGCCAACGAGCGCTACACATTCGTACGGCTGTTCAGCCACTGTGCTCAGGTGTTCATTTACAATTCTTATCTCCAAAAGGGCCTAAGTGGGAAATTTTATCCATCCTGAAATCATGTAGTGACACTTCATTGAAAAGAATCATTAAATCTAGTTACATTAAAAAAAAATAAGGAGCAGAGGGTCAGAGAATGCTTTTTTGCAGGTGAACATGATTGCCTTAGGGTGTGCACAAGCAGTTACTGGAGAAATCATACAAGAAACAATGCGTTTTGAAGGTAGTGTTTGATCTATTTCAATATCTTGAAAAGTTGATTCATATGGACTTGAATAGTGATAGTGCCATGTAAATTAAAAATAGCTAAAAGACCATGACAAATAAGAATGATAAGATGAAATGTATCAATTTGTGATAGCTCAGCCTCAGTGCTCACATAGATAAGATTAGATCAGTATATTAGACTGATAGAAATATTCCAACCATCAAAGGGGTTGATGACAATGTAATATTTATACCAGCATAACATCACTTGAACAAGTCTGTGTCCTAACCTGCTTTCTCACAATGTAGAACTACCCACAACAGGTCCATCCACTTGAACAGACATCTATGTCTGCACCAGATTCCCAGAAGAATATGTTCTAGGGCACCTCAAACAGTCCTGACCTCGAATGGAGAGGATACAAAACCAGGCTGTTTCTGTCATTCTTGCATCTTAATGGAATTCCTACATAATTTTGTCAGTTGAGAAAGGGGATAATGTTGGTCATGAAACATTACTGATCATCAAAAAAAAATGTCTTATAGAAGGAGTAACGTATGAATTGAAGCAAAACTTGCCTTTCTTTTTTTTCTTCCTTTTTGATTGGATGAAAGTAATGTTTCTTATTTATACATCAATAACCATATGTTCTCTTCAGTTAGGTAATGAATATGTAGAAAGTAAATAATAACAATGTAATCTAAGAGTAGCCTTTATAATATTTTTTTAACTTCATAATGCATCTCTTATGTTTTCATTAGCGTTATTCTCTTGTAATCTTTGATTGACCATGAAAGTTTGTTGGTGGAGATGGACAAGTGGGGTAGCTATTTAGATAAAATACTTTAAAATACAGACTATAGTGTTCAGACCCCTTTGGTGACAAAGATTACATACTATCAGCACAAAATGAATCATTCTTTACCACGATCAGCAAACATTCTTCTAAAATATCCTTGTGTAACCAACCGAAATACCTACTACAGTCCATTCTGCTGGTGGCAGAATATTTCCAGAAAAAGCACCTTCAGTGTCTTTTTTCTCTGTAGCTGGACTGATGCTACTGCTCCTAATACTGAGTATCTCCTTACTAATTCAAATATCCACATCGGTATAGAGAAGATTACCCCCAGGAAGGAAGAGTACTCCAAGAAAGGTCTGCCCAATACTTAGAGGCAGCATTTGAAAATAACAAAATAGATTAGAAATAAAACTGAAAGGCAACATAGCTTACTTTCCCAAGTGACCTGTTACTTCGTTTGTTAAGTTTCAGATTCTTTTGTGTACCCATCCTAAAAATATCAGATATCCTTTCTCAGGAGAAATTTACAGAGTAGGGAGTAGTAACAGGGCTCTGGCCCACTCTTAGCCCAGCCTCATGCGCTAATTGCAAGGTCTTGTGGGTCTTCCAGCAGGGAGAAATTGTACTGCCAAAATCCAAAACCATTACAACTACTTCCTACTATATTTTGAAAAGTATGTCAATATACTGACTCTCCTTTGCATAACATGCAACACAAAAGCAAGTTCAGTTGCTGTACTGCTGAACTTTCACACAGTGGCTGTCCCTTTTCCTACATACCTTTCTGCTATATGCATTATTCACTCTCAAAAGAGATTTTAAAAGAAAACACAAAGACTCCTATCCTCACAAAGCATTTGAGTAGATGTGATGACAGGAAGGGACAGAGGAAAAACTAAGCCATTCTGAAGTATCATGCTTTGGAGGAAGATTGTGTTAGAATGTGAAAATCCAGTCCTGTAAAAATTAAAGTGTAGGGAGTTTTTATTTCAGTTTACTCCATCTTCTATCAAATCAGACTGATGTATTTTGTTTAGAGAAAAAGACCAAAACAGTATTTTGTAGTGGTTTAGCTACTTTGTTTCAACAAAGTTTTGATTGAACTTTGTCCATGCAACTTCAATAAAACCCAGTGTAACACACACTCCATGGATGTTAAATAAAATATAATTACCAAAGTATATAGTTGTACTGTTCATACTGTGATGGGAAATTACAAGTTAAAAATAGGCAGCAATAGCTTAAAAGCTTATTAAAATATAATCAAATAATCACCAGTTAAAACATTAGGGAGAGCTAGGAAAGCTTGTAACAGTGAGAAATCCAAGATTTTGGAAGTCTAAATAGTCCTTTTACATTACATTGTCTTGTGGGACAAGCCATTCACTCCTCTCACCTGCAAGATGTATATATTGATTCTGACAAAACCCACCTCTTACAATAGAAAATCCTTCTATCAGAACAAATAAAAAGCAGGCCCAGTGTCTGATACAACCTGAAGATACTTGAAAATTAGAAACACTGAAACATTGAAAGAAAGAAGAAAACCCTCGGAGTTAGACTATTTAGAAGATATATTTCCAAGTCACATACTCTATTAGTAGCTGTCTTCTGAGAGTGTTCTGCTTTCTGAATGTGAAGGCAGAAGAAAAAGGCTGGAAGATAAATACTGTGCAAAGGCAATCTAAACAATTCATCAATTAGCTAAAAAAGCCTAATAATCTGAAAAGTTTCATGGGCATGAAACAATTTCTGGAAAGCTGAATAATTTTTACTTTTTGCTGTGTGCACTGGTAAATTTTAGTTTTATACCATATACATAATTTTCTAGGTATTTAGAAAAATCACCGACAAAGAAACTATACTAATGGTAGTACCATCTGCCTTACTTCTTGTAATTTTGTTGCATCAGTAAAACCACTAAACCATAAAAGACCATAATGTAATCTAATTGGAATTTTGGTACAAAAACCATTATTCTTGTCCTTTCCAGTCTCATTCATACCTGAGTTACTACCTTTATTCTCCAACAGTGAAAGATTGCCTTTGAGATCACGATTGTCACTTTCCTAGAATTATCTATGAAGAAATGACAGATCATATGTTTGTTCTTTACTACATTTAAGTCTACTACATTGTACCACTAACTGACTCTTATGGGTGTGAAGACCCACCAATGGAAATTTGGTAACACCATTAAGACCCTAAGAGTCTCCATTGTGCCCATTTCTCTCCTTTCTTTTTCTGGTCAAAGCTTTCCTTGCAAGAAGTGTTTTCTTACTGGATGGTTGGTTTCCTGGAAAGGAGCTTTGTTGCTTATAAAGTGTTAGGTCTCCCTCTGTCATCTGGGTAGAGAGACAGACATGTCCAAAGCTGATCTGCCCCATCTGAACACAAGCTGGGATGAATCACCATGTGAAAGTGCCACTCTTTTCACTGACTATTAGAGTTTACCCAGCCAGCTTTGACTAGTGGCTAAAATTAGGCGAGATATACATTATCCTTAATGTCTAGACTACTCAATCTCCAATGCCTGTACAGGGGTAACAACACCTATGAGTTCATAGATACACTGCAGTTGCTGTAATTTTTGTGGTGCTTTGCTAATGAGAAAACACACAGAGTATTTCCTAACAGTGGTCAGAGTCCATATGCACCTCTGGAAAATTGCTGTAAAACCCATTCACACAACCAAGAATAAATATGAATAATTTCTATCAGCAACTTTGTACCCTTCCAGGCAGAAAAGACAACTCAACAGTCGAAGAAAGAATATAATTCCCCAATTTATTTTTAAAATTACTGCAAATAACATTTGTACTTCTACCAGATTTCTTCTCTCTTGTGAGGCAGAGCTCTCTAGCTAACAGGAAAACTTCAAAAAGTATTGAATTTATTTTCAGTTTAGATAAGCATACTGAATTTCAAATAATCTTTACAAAAAATTATCCAACCTTTGAAGGCTGGATCTAGATCTCATTTACACTGATTTGACCTTGTGCCGCACCTACTGAATTCAATAACACTACCTCTAACTTAGGTTGGAATAAATGAGATTCAGACCTCTGAAGTCTGCAAATGGGAGTAGATTCAACAGAAGAACTGCCTGTCTTTCAAGATTCCCAACACTTCTGATTCCAACTGGAAACTTCTCAACTGCAACATTTCTCAAGGTATCTTGGCACTTCCCATGTTGGCCAACTCCCAAAAATCCAAGGGCTATAAAAATGAGAAAGGGAAAATGCATTGAAACATTTCAGAACCTCCATAAAGTTTGTATCACATCTGGAAACTGGGCCATTTTTGCAATAACACCTACCAATAAGACAGAGTGAGCAGAGCTGTTTAAATTCCTGACTGATTCTCTGTCCCTAATTCTATTCTCGTACTCAAGTTTCTCTTCAGTCTATTGCTGAGTGCAAAATGATGTTTCATTTCAAGACGCATAGTGACTCAATGACCAGAGTTTAGCTCCTTGCTTTCAAAAGTGCTTTTATGCAATGAAGAAATGAAAGGTACTAAAATAAAATTGTGTTATATTCTTTAAATCTGTCCACTTGCATTATGTTGAGGACTTGACCAGTCCTTCACACAATGTCTAAGAGATGACAGCAAGAAGGAGTTCCTGCTGTGCATCACAGAATTCTGAAGAAGCTCAGTTGCGTTATATTTCTCACTAGAGTCACAGTTAGATTCTTGTCAAGTATTTATGTAAAAGACAGAGCATCAGCTCTCGATAATCAACCAAATTTTGCAAACAACTTTTTCCAACCAATTATCTCTAGTTAATAAAGTTTACTGTTGAGCAATATATTTTTGCTTTCATTGGCATTTTCAATGGAAAAGTAACTTATTGTAACTGCAGAAGCAAAAAAGAAAAAATTGTGTTTACACCAAGTTTGTATGAAACTCATTAATAACTCATTCAGTTTTCATTAGCTGTCCTTGCATACTTTCCATTCTTTATGTCTATCACTCAATTATGAAATCTGGCCCAGACTTTAATGGTTCAGAAGCACATTTGCAGAAGAAAGCTCTATCTAACCAGTGAAAACAACTTGAATAAATACCTGTTCTCTTTTTCACATATTTGGAAACAATAATTACAGAATTTGTTCCAGCACCTTAAATTGTAGGTCTAAAGCTTCTTCCAAGCCAACTTATATTTTGCCCACCCTTTCATTCCCTGATGGAAATTTCCACCTCCTTCTTTTGATTAGTCACTGGAGATCATCTGACCGTATGGCCAGTTAGTTCAAAGTTTGGCTGAAAATAACTACTACTAGTAGTAGTAATAGTAGTAATAGTAATGTACATATGTGTATGTTCCAAACAGATCAACCATAAAATGCAACATAAATTGTGAAAAAAATATTTTAAACATTCTTTCAGCTTAAATTAACTACAAAATTACTTGTAACTAACCTAACCTTGATATTACTAGAAAAATGAAGAAAAAACACGTCTAGGTCTAGAGGGGAAAAAACAGAAAGAGTTGCACTTTAACCCTGTACTAGGGACCTATCATCACTCATACTCATCCCCAAAACTCAGATTCTTAACTTGATCTCTGTCTGGCAGGTTGCAAGCTTTTCTCCAAAACCAGGACAGTAAGACAACTAATGTTATACAGGAAAAGAAATACAATATGCAATCACTTATAGACAAAGCCATAAAAAAAAAAAAAAATCACCATATATCACACACACTAGCACCGTTATACCACTTGGCTCCCTGGTGATATCTGTCTTGTCAGCACAAGTGTCATGTCTTCTACTGCACAGAAAGGCAGTCTTTAAAGCCTGTCTGCCAAAAATACTCTTCCATGAGCTTTGCAGCAACTGATGTTCTAAGCCTTAGCCTCAGAAAGAAAACTAAAAAGATAACTAAGGAATGTTAGCCAAAGGCTACAAAAAACATAGTAAATTTCAACTCACAGAGCAGTCAGAAGGCTGTTGTTGAGTTGCAGAGTTGAAGGCTTTTTTGGCTTACCTAAGACACAGGTGCTGAAAACAGTGCATTCAGAATTAAAGGAAAATAATAAAAGTTTCTAACCTTCCAGTTCTAGGAACTTCACTCTCTTAGCCTCTTATCCAAGAGGATGGACAAAATCCCCAATTATTTTGAGGACTGCAAAATAACCGCATTCAAATACAAGAATTAAGTTGGCATAACATTTTCATTAATATTTTGTATAAAACCTCTTCGCCTGTGCTTCCTGTTATAATTGAGGAAAATATTTAAATTTTTGACTTACCAAAACAGCTAATTGTTTTGCATGAATAAGCAAGTGGAATCTTGCCTATATGTGTTAAAAAAACCCATCCCCCTGCTTTCCAGACAAACAAAATAACAGAAAGAGGCCAACTATTCCAATTGGCATGTTCTAAGTACTGACAAATTTTCATGAGAGGAGACATCCCAAGCACTGGATTAAACTTATGTTCCAAGTATACTTTTGAACCATTTACCTAAACCCAAACATCTCCAGTTTGAAATGAGACTGCTGTTTTATTCTGAAGGTAGCTTATGGGGGCATCTTGGAAAAGCCACCCACTTCTCTGCCTCAGTTTTTCCAGTAGCTTTTCCATTTTCCCATTAAGAAAATACAATTAAGTCATCTACCTCTACAGCTATCGATCATTTTTCCATGGCTGATTCTCAATCTTCATCCTTCAGGTCTTCCTGGCATGCTGTCACTCCCTATCTTTTATGTGAACTATGCTGACTTCTCACTCCCTGTGACAAATTCAAGTTCCTCAGCATCTTTTGCATAGCTCGGATCCTACCTATATTTCATCCTGATTTTCATGCTATAAGCCTCAAGTCACACACCAGCAATTATCTCACAACATTGCTTCTTTGCCATGTGGTTCTGACTGATAGGTTTGATAGCCCTGGGAAGCAGGGATACAGCTGACAGCAATGTGGTGTGAGGACACCAGGAGGGCACGTGAGATCACTGATGAACAAGTTCTTCCAGGCCTGCAGAGCAATTAGTATTTCGACAGCATTGCAGGCAACATTTTAAAACAAGGAATGTTATTCCACTGCAAAGAAGAAAGGACTAATGACTGCAACAAATCTTCCTCCTCTTCCTTCCCCCATCTCATACACAAGTATCCCTTTCCCTTTACTAGTATTTCTCTCTCTCCCCCTGACAGCCTCTTCTAAAGCAGAATTCACATCCTATTCCCAGTGCTGATGCAGTCCAGATCTAGTGAATGTCTCTTCCAGCATTTCTGGTCCTTCATTTATCTTGCCTTCCTGAAGTTGCGACCTAATGAAGGCTTGAGTACTTCTCCCTCTATAACTGAAAGAAGCACGGTCTGCTGGGTATGTTAGCACAGCTTCATGAGGACCAGGCAAAGGGGACTCAGATTCTCCATGGGTCATTAGTGCTCCTGCAGGCAGGAGACAGAAAATACAGTTAAACCAGGGGGAAAGAGGGAACAAGGTAAAGGTACACAGTTTTTGAGTGTCAGGGGGTTATTTTATCTCTTTATCTCAATTTTTGTGACCCTTAGAGGGAGGGCAGGCACAAGCCTTGTGTCACTGTCCTTTAAAAGCAAAAGCAACATTGCTGCACCTATGAAAGCTTCACAGGTCAACCATAGGGAAGGGTTTCATGTTTACCTTATTGTTTCAGATAAGCAATGTTGCTAAAGCCCCTCTGATTTTAAAACTTCAATGAGACGAGGTGCCTGGCTGCTTCAGTAGGCTAAACCGGCAATGGATGAAAGAATGAAAAATCTCATGAGAATTACAGATTTAAACATAAACAAAAGTCAAAAAGTGCACAGAAAAAAAAAAAACACATTACAAGATAAATTTTCACTTAAGCCATGATTTACAGGAGACACCGGGTCACTCCCTCTCACAACGGGAAATATCACACTCCAACCCAGAACAATATTTCCCAATATCTTCTGGCAGTAAAACTGCAGTTTAAAGGGCAACAGATCCCAGGCTGCTTTCCTAACCATGAGAAGAGGGTGTTGATGTTCCTGTCTAAGTGATTGCTTCAGCTCTATAAGTGTCTCAATATTTTACGTGTCTTAGTTAAAACCCCAGCTCAAGGATCTATTATTTTTTAACTCCCACAGTCACAGAAAAGGCTCATAAAGTAAATTTTATAGGCTCCTACTTTTAAAAGATTTTTTTTAAATAAAACAAAAATCATGATTTTCAAAAGCGTCAGGACTTTGACAGCTCTTGAGTCCTTCCAGCTGACGATGCTACCCTCCCCCTTTTCAGCTGAATCTATCAGCATTAGCTGCAAGCAGTCGGTTTGTTTGCAGCTTTGTAACTTTGTTATGGTTAGGGGCGGGGGACTAATCCCTTGGTGTCCTGCTCCTTTCCTCCTACATCGCCATCACCAGCCACCTAGAGAAACAACTGCTGACAAGCACGAAGAGCTTTGGGCATAAGCCAAATAGGTGGTTGCCTTGTACGGAAAACAATAGACTTTGCTGTAATCTTTGCTTAGGTGTCGTCTTGTCTAAGTGTTGAACTAGGAAAATTGCAAGAGAGAGTCACAGGAGGTACCTGCTCCTGTATAAGCCCATCCTTTGCAACACAGTACTGTAAGGTAGTAATGGCCTGGCATAAAGGGAGAAAGAGTAAGAGAGGGTTTTTTCCCTGATCACCCCTTACCTCACAATCAAAAATTTCACATCTATCTGTTTCAGGCTTCCCCATCACTTTCCCTACAAAGCTGACAAGCCTTGAGTCAACTCTTCTAACAGTTTGATATAAATTTATAATAGCATCTTAATCTATGGAACAGTGAAAGAATATTGCAATAAAAATTAACAAGGAAAACTGAACAGATCATCAGTTGGTGATCCTAGCGAGAGCAACACATTGAGCTTACGCTAGAAAGGAAAGGGAATATGTCAAAATTATCCCATCTGATGGTAGCTTTCTACAAAAAAATTCTCATTGCTAGCAAAATCAGTAGGAAAGAACAGCAAGTTGGCACATGCTGAACGAAAAGTAGTACTTGTTCAAAACACGGAGTCACGTATTTATGTCCATGAGAAAAATGTTTTGAGAATTTTCCCAACAGAGCATATAGGAAGATTGGATTAAAAAAGAACAACTTTTTCAGACAAACAAGCAAACAAACTTCATTGCTTTGTTTCATTTATCAGAACCCCCCAAAAGCCAAAAGTCTGGTAGATTTTAAGGCACCTTCCTTACCAGAGGCACAATATTCTTCAGCTCCTAGTACCAAAATCAATCTTCATAAATCCTGGACATTTGTTTTGCCATTGGCTGATTCAGATAATTTTTATTTATTAAAATACTAATCTACCAATAAAATTAAA
>VXBH01004418.1:446679-462581 GCA_013400035.1 Rynchops niger | reverse complement strand
AAAAAAAAAAAAAAAAAAGAAAGAAAATACTGTCCTAGTGCATATTCTATGAAGTTTGGCAAATTAGCTTGCTATTTTAAAAAAATAAAAATATAAGTGGCAGAATGTTTCTTGGTAATAAATCCATACAAAAACCTATAAAAATACCAGCTGTTCCTGACAAAACCTTGAAGCAAGTTTAACACTTCTGTACAATTTTAGCAGCTGCAACCTCTAGGCAGTAGCTGAGTTGATGACCAAAAATAGCTGTTATGCACATTTGATATTAACTGAAACAGGGACGCTCCTGGCGCTGTACTTGCAGTCTGAATGGAAAGTAAGACAGTATACAAAGGTCAGCTCTTCTGAAGATAAGAATCACAGAATGGTTGATGTTGGAAGGGACTCCTGGAGGTCACCTGGTCCAGCCCCCCTACTCAAGTAGGGCCACCTAGAAGGCCACCTAGAACCAGTTTCACTGGACTGTGTCTTGACAGGTTTTGAATATCTCCAAGCATAGAGGCTCCACAACATCCCTGGGCAACCTATTCCAGTGCTCAGTCACCCTCATAGTAAAAAAGCATTTCCTGATGTTCAGAGAGAATCTCCCGTGTTTTGATGTGTGCCCATCGCCTCTGGTCCTGCCACTGGGCTCCACTGAAGAGACCCTGGCTCTGTCCTCTTTGCACCCTCCCTTCAGGTATTCACATACATGGATGAGATCCCCCTGAGCCTTCTCTTCTCTAGGCTGAACAGTCCCAGCTCATTCAGCCTTTCGTCATATGTGAGGTGCCCCTGGCCCTTAATCACCCTTGGGGCATTTTGTTGAACTCTCCAGTATGTCCATGTTTCTTTTCTACTGGGGAGCCCAGAACTGGACCCAATACTCCAGGTGTGGCCTCACCAGTGCTGAGTAGAGGGGAAGGATCACCTCCCTTGATCTGCTGGCAGTACTTTGTTTAATGCAGCCAAGGATACCATTCACCTTCTTTGCTACAAGGGCACATTGCTGGCTCAAGTTCAACCTGTTCTCCACCAGGACCCTCAAGATCCCCACAGTCCCCACCAGGGCCCCTAAGTTCTTTTCTGCCAAGCTGCTTTCCAGCTGGATGGTCCCCTGCATATAGTGGTGCATGGGGTTGTTCTTTCCCAGGAAAAGTCAGTCTTGAAGGCAATGCTAGTACAAATTCAACAGAAATAGCATTTAGCCAGAGTCTTAATTAAAGTTCTTCTCTGATGGCATTGCATTTTTTGGGGGGAATGTGTTAGGGGATGCTGAGACATGCTGCTGAAGGTCTTCTGGTTACTGCTGAGGAAAAATATCACAAAGAAAAAGAAAGATTTCACACTAAGACAGTCATCTGTTTCTACATCTGAAGGGAAGGGAGGCAAGTAAGCACTCAAAGTTAGTCACTGAAAGACTTGGGACTGAATATAGAACCAGAAGTGACACTTTTCAGCAACCCCTATTTTTAAATCAGCACCTACATTCAGAATAAGGTACACTGTGCTTGTGTCCATTCTGGAGTTCAGGCAAAATCTGCTTTCACAGTAGGTTCCTGTAATGAAGAGTTCTCATCAACATACACTTCTGGCTGCACTGGAGCACTGACAATTATAGCAAGTAGCAAAGGATGGTCTATCAGGTTGTCTAGGGTTTCTTCTCAACGAAGCACAAACTTCAGCTGAAATTCCTGTCTAGATGCATACTTAACTTTCTTTCTATGGGAAACTGAAATCTAGTTCTGTGTATACTTTTGGAAGATACTTATTTTTCCTTCGTCCAGCTCAACAAATGACCTGGGGACACAGCAAGTCTGTCTTGGAAAACACAGAAATCAGCTGAATAGGTTAGCTTTTCTCATGAATTCTGCATTGCCATTCTGCTAACAGCTCCTGCAACTGCAGCTCATATACAGCTCTCTGAAATTATGGCATCGAGTCAGATATTACCTGCAGCTCCAAGCCAGGTGACCACAAGAATCTTAAGGCAAATTTTACAGTTTCTTGTAGACCCCTTAACACTATCCCTTGCTACTACCTTCTCCTTCCCTTGCCAACCAAACCTATCCCTAATAAAATGTCAGAGTATCCACAGAACTAAAGCTAAACTAAATCTAAAATTTTCCACAAAACTAAACTGCTCATGCGCATAGGTTTTCATATGACTGCAGGTACTACAGTCATATGCCTCTACTACATGCAACAGAGCAAACTTGCAGACAACAGAGTTTCTTTGGAGCCATGCAAATGTCAGTAACCAGAACTGCCTTTTAGCTTTTTCCTTTTACTAAGAGCGGGATCCAGAAAGAAAGAATTGGTGAGTTAACCTGATAGCAAAGGACTACGTTATCGATTGTCTCATTTAATCTAGAGGGAATCAATCAGAACCGCTTACCTCAAAGCTTTCTTGTCAGCATTTGTCCCTCCAACCTAGCCTGTTTCATTTTATCCCTCTCTAGTACTCCATTCAGTTATGGAGAACTACGTCCTCATATTTATTTAGATTCTCAGTTTTCTGTGAAAACAAATGGCAAGCTGGTGCTAGATACCTTTGAGAGGCTGGCTCTTAAAGTCCAAATGTCCCACTTGCTAGCAAAGAAGAGAAATGTAAGCAAGCACCCCAATGGAAACTAGCAAATATTTGGCAGCAAAGAAAAGAAAGATTATATTTTACTAAGATTTCTCTTCTTGATCAACTGATACTGAGTGTTTATTTTGCAGTTCACAGTAAATAAACAAGCAGAACTAAATACCCTTTTATATCCTAATGAATTCAGCTACCCAAGCATTCGTCTACAGACAGATAGCTTTGGCAGGGGGTGGGGAGGAAGGCTCTAAAATGCTTTAGAGAGCTAAGCAAAAGAAAATGCCCCTGGTGCAAAACAGCTTAGTTATTTTTCATAGGCTTTTAATACATAGCATGTAAAGCAATTGTTTCATCAATTTTACTGAAACTATTCTAGAAAACATTGAACAAATAAAGCAATTGTATTGTTCATAATAACAACTTGCTGAGACAGTAGTGAAAGAGAGCCTGGCCTCTCCCTGATCCGCTAAAGCCTTCTCAAAACAATAAGCAAAGAAGGAAGGAAGAAAAGCTAAGTTTATGAACCACTTTTAAGACAAACGTACACTGTTGTGTAAGTTGTCAGCATTTCATATAGAAATGCCATCAACAAATTTCACAACACAGATAGGCCACACTTGCTTGGAAGGGGTAATTCTGGCATGGCCACCAAAGTGACCAGTACCCAATGAATTGGCTAGCAAGGAACAAGCTTAACTGAAAGTCCTGCAAACTGACAACAAAAGCCTTACAGATGGCTTTTAAAATCACTTTAGGCAGATACTTAACTAGATGCTCATTAAACACACTATCAAATAATATCCATCTAGGAATGCAGCCTGTGTTACTCTGAATGCTAATGATAATACAGAGAAGTCCCCATTCCCTGCTCTGCTACTTCACCTTGTAATTGAGCAAACACATGCTAGGGCAGCTACATCTGCAAAATGGTATATCATTTATCAATCGATACCATTATCAAAATATTGCATACCAAAACCCACAGTAATTTTATCAATTTGTTGCTGGGCTTTACAGGCAGGCCACATTCACCTGACTGCATATTTGGGAGAGAAAAATACATCTTTTAGCAACGCACAAAGTGATTCGCAGGAAATAATCACAGATAAAAAACATCCTACACCTACAGCATTTGAAATAAGAAATGCTAAGATGGTGGTGCATTTAATGTCCCAAAGGTTGCTGGAATAGCAAAAGCCATGCATGAATAAAGAGGGAAACATGCTACAGGGAAAAGCAATAGGTTCTTTTTGTCCTTCGGCCAGTGGAACCTAATCAAGAGTCTGTGCTACTTCTGCACAGTTTTGAGAACCTCACCAGAGAGTTTAGGTTGGAAGAGGCCTGCATAGCACAGGAAAGAAATTAAATAGAAGTTGCTATCATACTCACGGCGAAATAAATGACTTTTCTCAGGCTTGACAAAGTGATAGTATAAATAACTTCCAAGGATAATTTGCTAACACTTGGCTAGTCGGCTTGATTCAGCAATTGGCACTGATAACCAAGTCTGATTCTCAAAAGAGCAATGGCATGGTTTAATTCTTAATTCCCACTGCAGAAAATTGCAACCTATTGTAAGAACCAATGATTTACCATGGTAACATGTATCACCAATGTACACATTGCAGAGTCTCACCATGGCTATCTGTATCAATGCCTCAGAATATGTAGACCTGTATAAAATATAGTGGAGGAAATGAGACAAAATGTCAGTCCAAAACGTCCTGAAGAAAACTAAAACACAAAATGAATCTTTTTTTATAAATTCTAATTATAGCCTTCATGGTCTTACAGATAGCCCGATGCTTGGATCTTATTGAAACCTATTACATGGGCAGACTCTTGCTGCTTGCCCTCTTACTTCTCTTTTTGTGCATTAAAACCTCAGCTCAGTCATGAAAAAAATGCTTCACGTCCTTCTGCATGTGAAAGCATGAAGATTACTACTGCTGCGACTTTGATAACTGGCTCATCCAAAGGAGATTGCTGTCATGCAGAACCAGCTTCATGTACTTTATACACGTATTGTTACATGTTTGATTTCTGCCCCGGTATCCCTAGTCACCTGTCATTCTCCCCATTTGGAAATCTAAATCTTCCCCAGCTCCTGCTGTGGCTGCTTTATCTAGCATGGCCAGTAAAACTGAGAGTGATAAATAGCACCCTGATGGCTGGGCATGCCCCAGGGACAAGAACTGAACAAAGGGAATCAGACTTATTTAGTGACCTACTTGCTGACAATTGTCAATTCAAAAGCCTCGTGTTCATATTCATTGCTGACTACCTCGCAGCAACCCTTCCTTGACTACATGCTTGCTGAATCACACCCTCTCAAAGGTATCCAACAGCAGCAGATATAAATATTTCTATCAATACAGGATTTTCCTGGAAAAATAGTTTATGTTATTTAAGAACTGCAAACAGAATGCAAAAAAAAAAAAATCAATCACCTGTTGTACATAACCATTTTTTTCCTCCTGTTCACACTGAAGGGTGGTCCTATAAGCAGAGGAATAGAGGCATGAGCCAACCGTGTGACCCCACAAAGGTCCTTCACCAGCACTGGTAGCAGGAGAACCATTTTGCAGCATCCTCTGCAAGGTTTAAGGTCTCAACCACTTAAGTATCACAAGGGCTCTGAGGCAGTAAGGGACAATAGATCTGGTGACTCAGTCCAAACAGTCACGTCAGTACTGTCTCCATCCTAACTGATGCAATACTATAAAAAAAGGGAGGCAGGGGTGACCTTCGAACAGCGTTACTAAAATTCTCAAAGCTCTGATTCATGCCTAGTCCTCATTGTTGAATGTACTTCAGGGGATAAAACAACTTGAATTTCATTTTTTATAAATGGAAAAATGCAATCGTATGTAAAGAAGAGATTTAGAACAGAGCAAAAGTTTTGATGGGCAGCAAAAAGCTTCATCTTATTCTCTTAAACTTTTTCTGTCTTCCTTCTCCTAATGTTATGGAGCTTTGACAGGGGTGTTCCCTCAGTGGTTTCAGGAATAAGTTGTCAGCACTACCATGAACAAGGAAGGAAAAATGAAATATATAATTTCTGTATGTATACATTTGTTTATCTATAAATAAATACATATATATTAATAAAACTCTTACCTAAGGAATACACTATACCTCACATGCTATTTACCCCATCAAAAACAGTGGAAGAAAGAATGAAAAAAGCAGATGCTAGATACTCGGCCTCTAAAATGATGAAGGTAGCAAAAAGATCGTGTAGAATAAAAGAGCATAGAACACTAGAAGTCTGTGACATGGAATGAGAAGAAGCTACCTGTGAAAACAACCAGACCTTGATGAAGCAGATGGTGGATCTGCTACTGATGCTAAACTTATCCCATATTAAGTGTAAAATACTATTTTTGCAATTCCCAAAAACATGTTGGATATTTTCCAGGACAAATAGATCTGGACTGTTACCTGGATGGTCTTCAGAGACTTGGTATGATGAGTGAAGATAACCAACGGCATCAAGGGGATAAATTAAAGAATATTAATGGTATATTATAGCTGGGGTGGTAGGCATCACAAAAGGCAAGAAATTTGAGATGTTAGCTTTCCACAGAGACATTAGCTTTGCTGTGTTACTGTATATATTACATAAATCACAGCATGCTAACATCTACATTTCACAAAACCTCAGATGCAGCTTTTCCCCAATGTAGGCAAACAAAGCCACTTTTGAACTCAGAGTAATTGAGATCAAGAATCTCTTGCAGCAATTCATGTATTGACCTGTTGCATACAAAGAGATATGAGAACCTAGATCTAGTAGCATTACTTAATTTACAAAGACAAAACTTAATGGAAATCAACGGACACTAAATACAAATTCTATTGATAGGTTGGATACTATTTTTTAAGGCTCCACAAATTCATTCTTGAACCCATTGTGGCCTTTCACATGGTTTCTACATCAGGTGAAACTCTCTAGAAACATCTTCATAAACAAAAAATGTGTTAGAAAAACTCCTCAGCAGATAAGGAGAAGCCAGAATTGCTGTCAGAGGAGAGTATTCAGCCACCACCCAGCAACCTGGCCAAAACAAAAAACATCTAAAATGGAGCAAAAAGCCTCAATTACCAACCTCTTGTCTGTTGGCTACTGGAGATAACTTTAAATGAGTAAGGCCTGGACACACCTACTAACTAGCAGACGTAGAACCTAAGTCTATTGTTTGGATCATATATAATACCAATGGCGTGAATGGATTTAAACTTTAGTAATGCCTTTGTGACGACAGTGACAACAGGACATCCTGCACAAATTGCTTCAGACAAACAGCAGTCATTAATATTTCAGAAATTCAAGAGAAGAGTAAGACTACCACAAGGACAAAGTTCCAAAATAGTGAGGTTATTAAAGAAAAGCTGCAATTACAGGGATAAACAAAGTACAGTTGATTGAAACAAATTCAACAGCTAATACAAAGGCATTAGCAGAAATTCTGCTATAATCTGTCTATAAAGGCTGGTTAAAAAAATTACAAGAGTATTTGAATACCATAAAATCCACCTAAAGGAGATTATTGCTATGCTATTGTAGTTACAGAAGGAACTGGCTTTTCAAATAAGCCCACAGAAACCTATTTCACCACAGGTAAACAGAATTATATGAAAGCCTTTCAAGCTATGAGGATAAAAAACTTTATAAGCAAAATACAAAGATGAGAGAGAGGAGATGGGAACAGAAGAAAAAAAAGCCAACTTTAGTCTCTGCCAGAGGAAATAATGTACAAATTAGCAGAATTGTAATTTGCATAAATAAATAAACATTTCTTGCCAGCTCCTTCCTTTTATCTCGTTTTATTCGCAACCTCCAGTTCATTTGACCTTTATTTGCTTCAACTGCACTTAAATTCAAAACGCACGTCCTTACAAATTAGTTTCCCCATTACAGCACTCCTGCGCACATTTATGCACTTGTAAAAAACCTGTGCATAAGAGCTTTAGGTTATACATAATTTTTTCCCAAACAATAACAATAACAAATAATTGTAATAACCACACCATCAGTAGCAAGTATTGGCCAAGATTACAGCTCAGCGAATGCTTCACTTTTTCATTTAGATCCTAAATGGGAAGTGGACAGAGAAAATGTGGAGTAGAATATGACTGTTTACTGCTTGAGGTATCCGTACCAAAAGAAAGCAACAGAAATGGGGAGCACGAGGGCACTGTTCACAAAATCTCATGAGCTGGTGCAGAGCACCAGATTCAGGCACCCCTCTTGTTCTGCTGAAAACTCAGTCTGTATTTCTTCCCTTCCCTGAAAGGATTGAAACCATGTCATAACGCTTCAGGAAGGGGCCATTTCCAATGTCTCCTCCTGCTGAGCATGTTCCACCTTTGCAGAAGGCACTTAAATATTCACTAAACCATAAAAAGGAACGACGTTATAATCTAGTGGCAGTAGCAATGCAGTACACTCCTGTTCCTAGTCCCTGCTCCATGAATACAAAGGACATTAGGAATCAGAGCAGCATCAGACAGTACCAAGTCCACCCATCAGTGCCCTACAAGACAGTGCTTAGATGCCATCTGGAGAAGCAACTGCAATGGCGAATTCAAACTGAGATCGCTCGCTTCTCTGTAGAGTTGTCCAACTATAGCATACCTCATTAGCCGAATGAATACTCAAACATCTGATATGAAGCAAACCAGCACCAACATAAAATAAATGCACCCACCCCTTCAGTCATGCATGGTCTGTAGCATGACCCTTGGAAAATTCTCATCGTAAGGAGAATTCAAAACCCTAACCTATAAGGCAAAAACGGGAGCATCACGAGATGGAAATATTTGCTGACTTCAAAATAAATTCAGGAATCATTTCAAGCAATTAAGCTACTCAGAGCCATTTAGCTCCATTCTAATATAAATTTGTAGTACAATTTTCATTATTCATGGATCTCATGTAAAAGAAACTATTAAGTATAGAATACAAATAATTAAGAATTGACTTGGATTTTTAAACTGAAAATACTTTAGTAATAATTCAAAGGGACAATGTATTTTATGTAAATACAACTGCTAAAACAAGAGCTTTATTATATTATTGCCGTTGGTTGCTTTTTTGAAAAAACAAACAAACAAACAAACAAACAAACTAAAACAAAAACACAGCTTCCTCAATTTTTTTTGGTTAAAACTTACTCATACACTTTAAAAAAATAGTTTTTAAAAAATAAGCAGGTTAAATAGTTGAAGGAAAAGTCTTTTACCAGCTTTGCTGCTTTTTGTTCTTCTAGAAGTGAGAAGGGATCATCCATTCTGTAACAGTTAAAGACACAATTATCATTTCTTTCCCTACCTTCTTTTTTCTGGTTTTGTTTTAATCTTTCCCATCCCTGGACTTTTTCATTTTCTTAGTTCCTTATTCTCTTCTCNAGCTTATTATTTAAATAACCCAGAATCATTCCCGAATGAGCTGAAGAGAAGAGGGAGGAGAGGGCAAGGGGAGAAAGAAAGTAACGCCACAGAAACTCCAAGTCTTCTTAACTGAATTCTGCATCTTATCCTCTAATCAGTAAAACTCCTTCATATTTTTACAGACCATTTCATATCAAATAGCGACAACTATCACTTCTAGTAGCCACAGACCCCTCAAATACAATAAAACTTGTGTGGGCTCAACGCTATAAAGTATTTATGCAGAGACAACATGAACTGTAAGGTTTCAGGATAATATTATTCTATCTTATAACTTGGCTGAAGTAGTTGTTCTTACTTACACCACGTTACCCGTGCTCTCTGAAAGCCTGGAGGATTTCCGCTCTCCACTAAAGTGTTGGTGAGGACTCTGTCTCTGCCTCCTTCCATCCCTCCCAGATCCAACAGGACAACTCCAGTCACTGCAGCACCACGTCCCTGCAGCTGCATGGTTACATTGCCCAGCAGTCAGCACATCTAGGGCACAACCATACAGTAGATATAAATGTCCAGGGCAGACATGGAATGGTCTTTACATTAAGTTCACACTGTCACCTCTTCAGCTTTCACATTCTTTAAGTAAATGAATAACAAGTTTCATGTTCTGTGACATAGTCCAGAAAAGATGTAATTAATATTGCTCTAAGACACAAATAGTCCCTCAAAAAAACCACAAGTAGATTTTGGGTTTTTTTTAAATTACCCTGAGCCCACATAATTGCCCATCACACTTTTCAACAAACATGCTGATGTTTCCTCAGCAAGCATAAACTTTTCAGCCTTGCTTCAGCTGGACCTCCACAGTGACTATTAAAGAGGGCAAATGTAGAAAATCATATTAAGGACAAGAAAAATTGAGAAAATGAAGAACTGTATTAGTCATTCTTCAATTTCTTATAATAATAATAATGTTGAATCATTCTTTTGAAGTGACTACAGTGGTAGCCATTTAAAAGAAAATCCAGCACATTAGATGTGCTATTTCTGACCCCTTTTCAAAAAAGAAATTATAAAGAAGGTAATCTTTATTTGAGAAGGTCTTCTTTGCAACCTATTGCATTGTTTCTAGGGTGCTAATACAACTGCTATAGGAACAGGGGAAAACAACAAACCTGGAAAGGTTCCCAAAGGAGCACTTTTAGAGAAACAAGAAATAACAGATGATTGTCCTCACCTTCTTGCCAGTGTTAATGATGCATTAATGTCCCCATGGGTTCACATGTGTTTAAAATAAAAATAAAGGCCCTTACAGTTGCTTTCAGGGACATTATTTCACAGGGACCTATATCTTGTTTTTTACTTGTCTGAATTATGCCTATCTAGTCAGGGAACCAGATTAAGTCAGATTAAATGACAACCCAGGCAAGATCCAAATCTGTCCTTCAAACTCAAATTTTCAGAAGACTTAGAAATGACTAAATGTTAAAATTTTTTGTGTGTCTTATAATGTCTCATATTACACAAGGGGGACCAAAAAATCTGGTTATTCTTGTGGCTCTTTATGTTTCTGGATTACCAAAAAATTCTGGCTGGTACGATTTTCGAAACACTCTTAGTATCAGTGAGAGATGGTTGGAATGGAAGGTCAGTTTCTAGTGCAGTTCCAAGTTATTGGAAACATATTCCGAAGAAAAACAGTGTTAATTTCAGAAAGGGAGAGCTCATACCATTCACTGTGAAGCTGAATTCTGAATTGTAAAATAAAGAAGGAAGCAAACAAAATAACAGAATTTTGCGTAGCTGTGCCATGTATCCGCTAGATTATTGCAAGATTTATGTAAGGGTAATTTAGGACCATTTTTTTTCTAAAGAAAAGTCAAGTTCTAACTTGGTTGTTCAGAATAACAGTTCCTTTTAAAACCAAGTTTGATTAGATTCATACAAACTATAAATATACTGAATTATCAGAATCAGTTTAGAAAGGGGGACTTGACTGTCACTATGAAAAGCTCTTTGATAAAAGTGCAATTATAGTCAAATCAGGGAAACAAGATGTTGTATAAAGATAGGAAAAAACATCTTTGAAAATGTTACAGTACCTTTTCTATAAATCAGAAGTGTAATTTCATCTGGATTAGCATGTAACCTATTCGTAACAGGGCAATGCAGAATTAGGTGGGATTCAAGGAAGGATAGTAAGAATTATCCACTTGGACACAATCCAATGAAGAAAGACGAAAAAGACTGGTAGGTCTTTACTCTAGGATGAATTACAAAGAGGAAACAGTAATATTTATTAAAATTAGTAATATGGGGAAGATAGTTTAGTGGTTTCTCTTACAGCAACATAGGATAGCCAATAAAATAAAAATGAAGCTAATTCAAAACTAATTTAATTTTTTTTTTTACATTCGTTTTGAAAATAACTTACACAAGAATTTATGGACATCAAGAATTTAGAAAGATTCAAGGAACTCCTGAATATTCATATACAAAACAAGAGTAGTCCAAGTAATCAGAACTGTTGGAAAACTTTGCTTTTGCAAAGGATAGGAAACTTAATATTAGGTCAATTCATCTAAGAACCACAGACCAGTGATGAACAGGACTACACGTTATCCTATCCTGGCTACAAGGAGTTCTTAAGCTTTCCAAAACAGCTTTTGGTACTAGCTATTGTTGACAGCAGCAGGATACAGAAGACAAACCTCAGCCCAATGAAGTCTTTCTATTCCTACACTTGCATAAAATTATCAGTCTAGGGAACAATCTTTTTCCTGCATTCTCATATATCAATATGTCTGTATCTATAGCCCAGATACAGATATATAAAAAGGATATATTGGTATATAAACTGTTAAAGCAGAGTGGCCACCCTTCTGGGTGCAAATAGCAATAACTCCTTACTGCAGGTGTCATTCTTTTTACTAATTCATTAGTCAGAGTAGCAGCTACAAGAGAGCTCTGCTTTTTCTTCACACAATTTCATCTCTACCCTCTTACCCTGCAACACATTTAAAAATGCTGGATTTTTCTCTTTTTCCTCCTGAGCAGTGCTCAGCCACCACAGCAATATTAGCTTCAGATTGGATTAACTACAGCAGACCAGACTCTGTGGAAATTAAAAATAAAAACCTAAATTAAAAAAAAAATTTACACCTAGTCCTAAAAGTCTTTTCCAAGCCATAGAAAGCTACAAATGCAGCAAGAGTCTCTGGAAGAAAAGCAACAGGAGACCACTGAAAGAAACTAGAAATGTTTTTTTAAGGCTTAAAGTTGAAGGGAGTTGCTTTCCCATTCTCCCTCCTCACAAAGACATCATTAGAAAAAAAATAATGGATATTTCTCACTGTTGCCAGATTACATTGAAAATACCCTTTTTCTTCCTAATGGTATATGCTAGCATTCACAAAGCAAGACAAGTAAGAAGACCCGCATCTACTTATGTTGATATAATTACCAATATGAGTATGCATGTAACAAGGGTAACAGGGAAGACATACATGAACTGAGACTTGGTTTGAACAAACCACTAACAGAGGTATAAGTGTCATGAAAAAGGACAAAATCCAGCCCTTCACAGAAGGTAGGAAAAAAGACCCCCAAGTAAACTCATTTTGTAGTCAAGAACTAGGGAATTTTATGCCATACCAACTTCTTTTAAAGCTGCCTATATTCAGAAGCAATCAAAAATTCATTACAATTGCAGCACCTGCTCCATTGCAAGAGTTTAGTGAGAAAGAGGAAAGGTTAGAAAGCAATCTATAACCGGGTCTGACTGTCTCTATGTTGTGATTTATCTGTGCTAAGTTCTCAAATGCAGTAATAAGCACAAAATATTTCTATAGTGCTGGAGACTTAAATCCTTTTTTAATAATCCTGACCCTTATTTTACCTTCCCCATAAGCAACTTAATTCTGAAGCCTTTACCAGTAACTTTTCTCCATTTTAATAATAGAGAAGTGGTGCTATACATGTGATGCCACAAGAGTAGCTTACTGTGAGGAACCAGGAACCACTAACCTCAAAGTTCCATATAAATATCCTGTGAAAGAGCCATTTTGTTCCAACTTTCCCTGCTCTTCACCCAACTGCCATTTCCCAGTCCATGCTGGAAAACTACAATAAAAGTAGCCAAGTAAACAAATACTCTAAATAAAAGGTGGAAAACATAGGTTAAAGAGTGAGGAACATAGTGAAGAAAAATCATTCTGTCGCACTGTCATGGTTTGGCCAACGACAAGACAACAGATGCTCTCCCCACCTCTCGCTCTAAGAAGAAGAGGAGAGATAGAGAGGGTTATGAGTTTAGAAAAAAACTAAACTACTTTAATGAAATATTAATAATAAAATAAAAAAAAAAAAGAAATAATGAAATAGATACAATATACAAATATACACAAAACCACATCAAGCTCCCAGCTACATATCACTGGCAGGCACTGGGAAAGTTACAGACTGGACTCAGTGACAAATGTGAACTGGAACACGCTGACTAGGATCAAAAGGCAGATGAGCTAATGGGGACCTCCTCAGACATCAGTCATTGAAGAATGAGAGCCATTGAAGACGATCCAGGAGAAGAGCACTTAGAAAAGAGTCCTTTGAGAGGAGCCAACCTGACCCCTTTGATCCCTCAGCTTTTATAATGAGCATGGCTGATGGGATGGAATACCCTGTTGGTCAGTTTGGGTCACCTGTCCTGTCTGCCCCTCCCCACAGGTGGAACCCGTCCAAGGGTTAAACAACCAGTTGACACAGCAATAAGTGTAAGCAAGAGCCTCTCGCTGAACAACAGTTGGCTTTGCTTTACCCCAAACTAGGATACACACATACGGTTCTTGTGTGTAACTCAGTATTTCTTAGTTTTGTTTGAACAAAGAAGTGGCTTTCAGAGATTCATGAGATCAGACTAGCACTCAAGTCATATGTTTAGCTCCCTGCCCAAACTACTTATGTCAATCCTGGCATATTTTTGTTTTATAGACTGATTATAAAAGATGTACAATAATAGAGACCACACAATCCCAAAGGCAATGTAATTCAATTATACTAGGGAAACAAATTTTCCAGTGCTACAGAGTGTAAACTCATTATTATTACAACCCATCAGCAACACAGAAAGTAATTTATCCTTTTTCTCTTACAGGTCTTCATTTGTGCCCTTTGTTTCCTTAGTCTTCTCTTCAAATCAAACAATGCTGTCTTTTACTCTTTCTGCCAAAATCATGTTCCTTTGGCCTCTGGCCACTCTTCTTCCTGCCATCAGTTTCTCTCCAAGTGGTCCACATCTTTCAGTACCTGAATACATGCTGTACGCTATGTAATGCCTTACAATTGCGGAACAGAGTTAAAAGGATTACATAGTTCATTCTGAGGCTAAGTTGCCAAATATGTATTTTAGCTTAGCATCTCCAAGTCTGGTAATGGCAGGATGTTAACTCCTCTTTGGCTTATGATTCCCAGATCACCTTTTTGCACAGTACTACTACTTAATCAGTGGTATTTGCACTGTTTTAAGCATCTAATTTAGATCCTTGATCTGAGAAAATTCAGTTCCTGATTTTAATCCTTTACATGATCCCCAACTCTCATGGTGTCTTGACCCAGGCTGCACTCCAGGTGCCCACCAAAGCTGCTATATCGCTCTCTACTTCAGCTGGACAAGGAAGAGAAAATGTTAACAAAAGGATCATGGGTCACTATAAGGACAGGGAGGCCACTCAGCAATTGTCCTCATGGGCAAAACAGACTTTACTTGGGGAAACTAGTTTAGTTTATTGCCAATCAAATTAGAGTAGGGGAATGAGACATAACAACTAAATCTTAAAGCACCTTCTCCCCACCCCTCCCTTCTTCCCAGGCTCAACTTCACTGCCAAATTCTCTACTTCCTCCCCCTAAGCAGTGCAGGGGGACAGGAGTGGGGGTTATGGTCAGTTCATCACATGTTGTCTCTGCTGCTCCTTCTTCCTCAGGGGGAGGACTCCTCACACTCTCCCCCTACTCTAGCATGGGGACCCTCCCACGAGAGACAGTCCTCTATGAACTTCTGCAACATGAGTCCTTCCCCTGGGCTGCAGTTCTTCATGAACGGCTCCAGTGTGGGTCCCCCGTGGGGTCACAAGTACTACCAGCAAATCTACTAAAGCATAGGCTCCTCTCTCCACAGGTCCACGAGTCCTGCCAGGAGCCTGCTCCAGCACAGGCTTCCCAAGGGGTCACAGCCTCCTTTGGGCATCCACCCGATCCAGTGTGGGATCCTCCGTGGGCTGCAAGTGGATATCTGCTCCACCATTAATCATCATGGGCTGCAGGGGGACAGCCTGCCTCACCATGATCTTGACCATGGGCTGCATACTGTCTGTCTGCATACTGGACTGCACTGTCCAGTGCCTGGAGTCACCCCCTCCTCTTTCTTCTTTACTGGCCTTGGCATCTTCAGAGTGGTTGCTCTCACATATTCTCACTCCTCTCTTCTGACTGCTGCTGTGCAGGGTTTTTTTCCCCCTTCTTAAATATGTTATCCAAGAGGTGTTACCATCATCGCCGATGTGCTCAGCCTTGACCAGTGGCAGGTCCGTCTTGCAGGTGCCTGGCACTGGCTCTATCGAACACAGGGGAAGCTTCTAGCAGCTCTTCATAGAAGCCACCTCTGTAGCCCGCCCCCCCACTACCAAAACCTTGCCACAAAAACCCACTACACGTGTACTGAAGGAAGGCTGACATCACTCCAATCTTCAAAAAAGGCAAGAAGGAGGACCCGGGGAACTACAGACCGGTTAGTCTCACCTCCGTCCCTGGGAAGGTAATGGAGCGACTCATTCTGGATGTCATCTCCAAACACGTTGAGGAACAGGAAGTTATTGGAAGTGGTCAACATGGATTTACCAAGGGTAAATCATGCTTGACCAATCTGATAGCTTTCTACGATGTTA
>VXBH01004418.1:399268-446288 GCA_013400035.1 Rynchops niger | reverse complement strand
GTTCAAGAGGGACTGGGAACTGCTGGAGCGAGTCCAGCGAAGGGCAACTAGGATGATTGAGGGACTGGAGCATCTCCCTTATGAGGAAAGGCTGAAGCAGCTGGGACTCTTCAGCCTGGAGAAGAGAAGGCTGAGGGGAGACCTTATCATGGCATTCAAAGGGTGGGCTGAAGGAGGATGGTGCCAGACTCTTTTCAATGGTTCCCAGTGACAGGACGAGGGGCAATGGGCACAAGGTAGAACACAGGAAGTTCCGTTCAAATACACAGAAAAACTTCTTTACAGTGAGGGTGACAGAGCACTGGAACAGGCTGCCCAGGGAGGTTGTGGAGTCCCCTCCTCTGGAGACTTTCAAGACCCGCCTGGATGCAGTCCTGAGTGATGTGCTCTAGGCAATCCTGCTTTAGCAGGGGAGTTGGACTAGATGATCTCTAGAGGTCCCTTCCAACCCTGAAGGTTCTGTGATTCTGTATCTAAAGTAACTTGAATTAAATAATACAGATATGATTTCTCAGCATTTACCATATGGTGTAAAAAAATATCCTTTTATCTTCTTCGGTGAGATATTACTGTAGGTCTGATATATTCAAGTATTAAACACAAAGATTTCTGAAGCAAAGATATTCTTTTTGGAGTGGTTCCACTCTGGCAGAAATGCAAGTTATGCAATAACAGTTGCAAGGTTTGTTCACGTATCTGAGAACCATAACAGCAAAAATAAGAATTAACTGGGAGATGAAGGTGTAGGTCATGAAGGGAAGGGCTTCAAAAGACTTCTGAGTGAAAGGCAAAGGTAGGTTTTTTGTTCTAAGTATTTTGCAAGTCAGGGGATACAAGATGAAACAATAGGGACGTTCAGTCTTTATCCTGATAGATATGCAGTTTACACTTTGCAGTGATCTATTCTATTACTAGATATGCCAAGAAGGCCTCAAACTACTATCCCAAACTGCAGTTCTTATTAGCAACTATATGCTGCTTAAGCCAAATTATTAAAACAAATTAAGTATTGTGACAGCAGCATCCATAACGTAATTGTCACAGACTCACAGATGTTTCCAAATTCCACCACACTGACAAGATCCTATGCCACATACTTTTTCAAAGGAGTCATCCAAAATTGGATCAGAGGCAAAAGCCCTGAACTAGCATAACGAATTTCATTATCTGTCAGTTAGCAATAGACAATATCTGAAAAAACATCTGAAATAAGCTATACATACAGAAAGTGAGTGAACATGAGGTGGGAAACTTGGACAATTGTTTACATTAGAATTATGTATTTTACAACTATGCTAGGAATGTATATGAAATCTAAGAAATGAACCATTAGAGGATAAGCCTTAAAAAATTTAGAATGTAGTAAGCCAAGGTCAGAGTCTGAAGGAATACAAATGAACAGTCACTGATGAAGGCAACGTGAGCATGTTCACATTACTCCTGTTTACTTACATCTGTGATCTGTATGACCTTGACAGATGACCATTGAAAATGGATCTCCATTTCTAAAAAGATGGTATTCTGTACATTAAAAGATACAAGTAAAAGGCTAAATAAAGATGAAAACACCATGCTGAAGTAGCCTTCCTACTAGCTACACAAAAACACCCTAGCTAAAAAAACCCTAAATCATCTGGTCTCCTTAAAAATCTAAGGTACTTTTAAAGAGCCTTGCCTTCTCTCAGAACACATATAATGTCCCACTTCCTGCTGGTCACCTACTGTCACAGCACCTGCACAGATAATGACATCTTTGGCTTTCCTGTGACAAATATGAATGCTATTAGCCAGTGGGTTTAAAAATTTTAAAGAAACTAACAGACAAACACTTGTATATAAGTATATCCAAATATATGTATATATATAAAAATAGAGAAGTTTTGTTTCCTTAGAAAACTAGGCAATGTTCTCTGTTCACCAATTTCAGGAAAAGGAAACCTTCTCAATGTATTGTACTGATTTTGCACTTGGAAAACGAATTGAGGAGAAGGGATAGTAGGTTTTCAGGAGTGCATTTTCCACAGTATATACCCGTCTATTCCCAAGAAAGAGTCACCTAATTATTTCAGTATTTAGTTTTGTAGCTTCCACAGTGTATGAAGAACCTTTTCTGTCTGACATCCGTATTCTCATAAAAGCATCATGTGCAAATTATGTAAACTCCAAGCACAGCCTACAATCATACCCAAGGCCATTTTCATCTTCTAAAGCAGACTTAAAAATTAAATTCAGCATTCTCCTATTTTAATATTCTATACCCTGACACTGATTAATTTATTTGCTTTGAAGACTCCAGAAACCCTACTTGTAATTGAGGAGCGGAATAAATATCTCTGCAATTCTGAGATTATATCCTTTTCTGAGGTTGTGGTTATTTCATGGTAACACCCTTCCAGATCCCCCATAAAGGTGTTATTAAAAATGTTAGCTGATGCATACTAACATTACCTTCTAGAAATATAGGCAAAAAGTCTGTAACTTCTAATGTATTATCATTTCTACTCTGTACAGTACTTGTATTTCAATATATTCTAGACATAAATAAACTTTGGGCACAAAGAACAAAATTTAGTTTGCATTTGGTGCAAATATTGTCTTCTTATTTATTTCTATCTACTTTTAACAGAAATAAGATCGTTTTCTTTTGTTCTGAAGGGATTACTTGATGCTATCAATGTTTACTTTAATAGAACGTTCCATAAATCCTTCATAATAAAGCCAAGGAAATTACAGAACTTTGAAGTATAAAATGTAAGTTTAGCAACAGTGTGTGATTCTGTGTATTGAGTGTTAAGACATCAGTCAAGTACATCTTCATACCAACTCATCGGAAATAAATGCTGGAAATGGCTTCTTTTCTGGTACTGTCGAACTGTGGATCAGTATTATACCAGCCACTCTAGAGTTTTAACACATTTTTTCCCCCATCCACTCTGTCTAACTCCATTTCACTGAATCAGCCTCTAAAGGACAAATGTCAGATTAAAAACTAGTGAGGAAAATAAATATATTTGTTTACTGTTTACATAGCAATGTATCCACCTGCATGTTGTGGGACATTATGACTGTTGAATGCGAGCAACAAAGAACTTCCAGCAGATGCCAGGGAAACTCATAATCATAAAGTCATCTTAGACATGGATAATAAAAATATAGTTAGCATAAACAGACTTAGTTCCTTAGTGGTACAGGATAAATCACAAGAAGCAAAATTGAAATAATGATTGCAAGACTACAGTATGGTTGTTATTTGTATACAATGCAGAGGAATCAGCAGTGAGACAGTCAAAATGTCATAGTGATAACATTAGAGGTCATTAAGACCTTCCATCATCCTTCGTGTATTTTTGAAATGTCATATAAAAACTTAAGAGAGATGCATTGGAGTTCATTCTTTATTTTACATAGACCATTTCTCAAGCAATATTCAAGTAGCTTTGTTAACGATGACAGTAAAATGCTCCTAGGCCTGTATAATTAAAGGTATATTTCTCTGTCTCATTACACCCGTGAAGCTGTTGGCTCTAGATTCAGACAGGGTGGACATTTCGGTCTGATCAGGCAAGACACCTTAAAACATTCTTAGGTTGGGATTTATGGGTAGTGGGTTCACTAACTAAAAGTTCAAAGGAGAAGACTCAAAATATCACTTAATTTAGAAGACCTCTGATAGCCTTTAAAACAACATTCAGCATATTTACCTTTCTTTTTTTATGGTGAACGTGTTAATTAGCTTTCTCTGAGTATATAAATAAAAATATATAAATAAAAGTAAAAGTATATAAAAGTATAAAGTATATAAATAAAAGCTGTACGCAAAAACCTCACAGATTTTCTTTCTGTGCTGTGGTGCACTTTTCACCTGTTCCTGATTGCTATCTAGAAACCCTCAAAATATGAACTCAGTCTTTAAAAAAACATATGTTGCTCCCCTTTGTGCTTTGCTTTATAAATGCAGAAAGAAGGAAACAAAAATAGATAACAAAGATGATAAACTATGATAAAAATAATTCGCTAAAGATAAAATGCCCTACTCATCTTCCAATAAGCACTAGTTTTATTTTTAAAGGAGCTAATGTTCGTTAAATATTTGACACAAACCCATTTGAAATTCTTAAAAAAAGGTTATGGAAATCATCTTGGGCTTAAAATCATGGTAGTAACACTTATTTCAATAATGGCTTCATTCCATTTCTTTCCAGGGATCTCTCATCAGATATCTGCTAAACGTTGCAGAGCATCTGCCTACAGCTCTATTGCCAGTTACTACAAAACCTGAATTAATATTGAAGCAACACTAGAAGAGACACTACTTTTTGATACAGCTGCACAAGTTAAGCAAAATAGGAAGTCATTATTAAGGTTGATGCTGTTTCTGGAAGTTCCTTTGGTGTTTGGGGGGTTTTTAACCTCATAAACTTCAGAAGGTGAAACCTTCTTTCTAGACATAGTCGAGTTTGAACTAGTGAAGTTTTAATAATTTGATGGTCATCTTACAATATCTTCACTTCTATTATGCATAACAGAAAACAGCCAATAGGATCAGGAAGGCAAACTACATCCATACAGTAACTACTCATCCAGCTGTTTGCTAGCTGAAGAAAATAAAACTTTAGAGAAGTTACAGAACTCTGCTTAAGGTAATCACATTTATTTGTGCTTAAAATCAATTACGTTTACTAGAAAATACTTACAGAACTCAATCCAGATTTATAAGCTTACTGTAACTCTGAAGCAGGTATACTGTGCCCTACATAAAATACTAAAGACTAAAAGCTGGCCTTAAGTGCAAAAGTGATCCCATCATCAAATACTGCATTTCTGGATTCTGGACCTTGTTGCAAACATCCAAACTAGCAGACCATGAAGCCAAACAGAATTTCAGAGCCGACACACACTGGATTATGCTCAGCCCATTGAAACTGCAGAAACATACGGTTACCATTGTTCCACACCCATAAATCACCCAGACGAATGGAAACCCTTTCCAACTCTTTGCAAGTATGTAGGCACAAGCAGACAAATTTATACATATCCTTCAGACATTTCCTGCTGCCAGAACTTTTGGTTTTCTTAATCATTGCTTGTGGAATTGTTGGAAATTAGGCCCTGTGGACCTTCAGAAAAAAACCTCCGGGTTTTTTTTTTTTTTTTTACAGAATTTATTTTCTTCTGACACTATGCAGCATATCTTAGTAGTTGTAAAGGCCTTTATATCTCTTTCATTCACCTAACAAGTATTTAAATAGGAGGCATTTCTCTCTCTTTTCTCCAAAGCTGCTAAAATTTGACAGTCCTCCTGCCTCCCCTGAGAAAAGGCAAGACCCACTAGATTAATTCTGACTAGACATTTACTGAGTCCAAATGAAAGATCAGTTCTTCAGCTCCAAACTATTCCAGTCACAGCTAAGTAGGAATGTGATTTTTTTTTTTTTTTTTCTTTAACGTTGTTCCCACCATCCAGCTTCATTATGTGGTAACAAAGTTGCGGGATTTTTAGAGGCAAAGGTTTTGTTTGCTTATTTATGGACTGGAAGAAAATACTGCTTTGACAACATAGTAGCTCAAACTTTGCCCAGGCTTACAACCAGTGCAAACTTTTGACAGAGACATTACATACAGGGTGCATGTATCTCCCATATTTGCTTCTGAATTCTGATTAACTCAAAACGCACTGCTCACCTTCCCTTCACCATCCTACGTTTCTGATATTTCAAAGTGGTTTGGCCTTAGACAAATATAATCCTTCGGCTCTGATGAACCAGCCAGCAGAAATCCCCAGCCCGCCCCTGCTCTGTGACTAAGAGATCCTGAATCACTGCTGGGAGGGCTGGCAGCAGCCAGCAGCCACACCAGAAAGCGTGAACCGCTGCACTGGAAGAGTGAGCTGCCTACTAATAAAAATAACATTTGTTTTCTTTCTCTTGTGACAGCTGCCAGAGTATAAATCTAAGTATTTTACACTTCTTTTTTCAACTAAATTAAGCCGGGCAGGTGCCTCATACGCCATGGGAACTGCGGAACAAATCCAGACAAACAGCAGTAGAAGCTAGTCTTTCAAAAGGTACAATACAAAGGGAAAGCAATAAAAAATTTTTGGAAATGTACGCTGTAACAAAGAATTCTCTAGAGGAGCTCTCTACTCTGGTTACACGTCAGAAGGTAGACTCAGTAACTACTGAATTGCAAAATACCACTTTTTTTCTTAGTTTTCATGTTGTTAGGTGGCAATCCATGACATCTTTATCACATTCATATATAATGAAAAATGCATATTTTGTGGATGACAATGGCAATACACAAATCTCATTAGAGTTTTAGAATAAATTATTTCTCTCCATTCTACAGCTCTGTAACATTGACTCAGCTTTCTTAATAAGACCTTAAATTCTATTTTCCTTAAGAAAGAAATACATCTAGCTACTTCCAGCTGAGCAATAAATTTCTAACCATCTTGCAAACTCTTATGAGTTACAGTAATATTAAAAACAGCAAGGTAAATATTTCAGAATGGTTCCTGAAGTGCATGACTGCTTTCTCAGCTAAAATGCAACCTGTCAGTCAGTGCACAAGGGAAGAGTAAGCCTTGGAAGTCTTTCAGAAGCTAGAAATCCATTTATAGAAGATGCTCAGGATTCTCATGCCTCACCACCCATGTAACAAACCTCTGACCCTACTGTTAGCATGCTGCTGCTTTGACTTTTTTCCCTGCTGCCTCGCACCTCACATTACTCATCTGCGTCAGAGCAAAATGAGTGCAAACAATCGTTTCTTCATTTTGATTCGTTATGATCTGGTCTGCTACACCTAATTTGTACAAGCATAAGTGGCTATACAAAACATCGAAGCCTTGTAGAAGGATGCACTACGTATATCTCAAGCATCAAAAGGATCTGGGCATATAATTCCAAGGTCTGTGTTTGAACCACAAGCATGATTCAACCCCTAAGCATTCTGAGTGACTTGGAGAAACTTCTAAGAGAGCATATCTTTTGTGTCCTACAATTGAATGCATAAACTAAATTGAAAATTAACAAGAAAAACTACATAAATTTTGCTTGTATAATGTGTATGCAGTTTACAGTCGTGTATCTTGTGACTGTTGCATTTTTTAACCACATATAAACAGGTATCTCCTACCTACAGTGCCACTTCTAACCTTTACCCTTGAGTTGGCTGGCCTACTAAACAACGTATATTGCAGTTTCCGTTAAAATAGCTCCTCTGCTCCTACTGTGATCCCTCTACAGCTTAAAACTTGGTTCCCATTGTGGTCACCCTCTCTCTGGCCAAGCTAACACTGCCCCTGGAAACCATACCTGCCTGGTAAGAGTGGAAAGGGACCATCCTAATTTTTGGTGCCAATCAGAGGAGATGGGCTAGCACTTTTACTCTGCATGAAATGTACAGGGAGCCTGGTGTGATGAACCTAACTCCAGCAACTCATTTCAGTTTCTGAAGTTCAGTAGCATGAATTTGCTCCCCTTTCTCCTCCCATCATGTTATCTCAGGGCACAATTTGATTTTTGTTTAGTTTTTTATTTCTTAGAAATGAATTCCCATAACATAAAGAATAAAACACCCCAGCAAAGCAGCACTGCAAGGCAGCTGGGCCAGCCTAAGACCTAGGGTTTCCTACAGAAATTATTAGTACCTTTCCACCTTGATAAATCTCCCACCAGACTTAGGCTCCTACCCTGAGGCACAGGGAGTCTAAAAATACCCCAGCTCTTGTTTGAAATGGTGAATTATTAAGGGGAATGTAGGTAGAATTTGTCTAAATGTGAACTGCCATAAGAGTTGGTTAACTTTTGCTCAATCCCAGAATTGCCGTGGAACCTCAAAAAAGATTCAGAGTGGACATTTGACACTTATCCAATTACAGGATCTTTACAGATTTCAGCCCAGTCGTTTCGAGGGTAGAAAGGAAAGAAAGCTAATAAAATTTTGGCTTCTGTTCAGCATTCACCAGATCTACCGTGAAAACAAAAACCAGCTAAGTCAGTTATCATTGATGAAGTAGCAGCTCCACTTTGGAGCCAGGAGGTTGGTGAGGCAAGAGGGGAGCAGAAGGTCAGAGGTGCTTGTGTTTCTGCCTGATGCAGGAAGAGATCCCATAATGGGGTGACAGCACAAAAAGCAGCTACAGAGAAGGACTGCTTACTGCTTGTACTGCCCGGAGGAAAGAGGGCCTGCTTTGGAAGGAGAGATGCAAGAGGAAGTCTGAAGAGATGGAACATGAAAAGGGATCAAGACATTTATTTAAATGAGGTTCAGCAAGGCTCCAGGCAGCAGCGATGATGCCAGGACTTTTTCCAGCATCAGACTATAAATCGGTGCCTGTCAGGCTACTGGCTAAAACTATGTCTCAAAGGGTTGCTATTAACACAGAACCAGGAGATCTGCAAGAGAAAGGCAATATCTGGCTTATAGGTAATGGCCCTGCTGTGAAAGATGGGCTACTTATGCATACTCTCCTGACTCAGAGCTTTGCAGGGATTTCATTCAGGTAGGAAAAGATGGTTTTTAATCTTTACTTCCATGCCCTGAAGGTTGCTGGAATTGGGTTCTGCTGAACTGCCTAGGAAATCCTCTTTGCAGAGGAAGCCTTAGCTCTAACCAAGGAGTGCTTGGATTTAAGGGCAGATGTATTAAACCTTTCCAGCATATATTTTAACTTCTTCCCGCAGGTCAGCAGCGGGGGCAGCCTGCCAGAAAGGTAGGTCACAGGCCACTCTCCTATACAGAGAAAACATTTTTCATAACAGTGAAAAAGAAATAGCATGATAATAATAACCAGGAGCCTCAGCTCATGGTACTTGCTCTAGATAGAAGGAAAATGGTTTCCACAAACCTCAGAAAGCATGAAACAAACCCAGAAAGTGATTACCTGCTAAGCCTGTTTGAACCAGAATTATCCATTAGCTTGAACACTTCTTCAGCCTCCTTTACTTTAACTCCCATGCCAAAACAGATCTAGGAGCTGTCACCATATGCTGATAGTATTCATTTATTTATTCATTGCTGCTTCTTTCTACTGACACAGATGCCACTGCAATTTGGAGAACTCAAGGGTTTTTGTTTTCTTTCTTTTCCTGACATATATTAAGCTAAAACTAATAGTCCAGAACTCAGCAGCTTGGGTTGTGGATGCTTCTCTTATTACAACAGGCTCTGTAATGACAAAAAGACAGAATCTGAATTTCACTTACAGAATTTTCCATGTATCCAGAATAAATTCCTGTTGTTAAATATATTCTTGCACCCAAGAAAGCAAATTAATAAAGAGGAACACAGTGCTGGTTTTATTAGAAGATGATTTAAATCCCTCCTGCCCCTCTAACCACCACAGACACACATATATATTGTGAATATTCGGGCTCACATTTCTTAAATGTAGCATTAGCCAAGACATTCATATTTTAAAGGAGGACATTAACTAGACCGAGGTAGATAATGTAGTAACAGAAATGTTTTTAACTGTCAGTCTCCTTTATAAGGCTCTAACAAAACCTTATTCCTAATACTGTGTACAAGTCTTATCTCCCAGGGGCAATAGAAATGAATACAATCTGGAACAGACACCGGGAAGGATTTCTAAGATAATCAAGGAAGCGGAGAGTTGATTTTAGTAAAGAAGACTAAAAGAAGGCTAGCTCATACACCCAGAGAAATAAAGGCTGAGAGTGGATATTAAAGCTCTCTATTAATACATCAAAAGGTAAACAGAAGGGAGGGAAACCAGACTATTCAAAATTAGAGACAATGTTGATGCAAAAGCAAAAGGTTATAAAGTGACCACGAATAATTTTCAACCGAAGGTGAGAAGGTAGTTTCTAAACATAAAAGGAAGAGAGCTTTGGAAGGCTCTTTCAGTGACAGCAGAGAGGGAAAACACCTTAATTAAGTGTAAGATGGAGTTCAATAGATTTATCCAGTAATAACAGCAAGTTAGATTAAATGATATAGTCCCTTCTGTTCTACATCCCCTTTTTTTCAGGATAGTAGCTGTGAATATTTGTAGATATTTGCACATAAGGTATACAAGAATTAATGTAAGCCACCAATGTATACAACTCTTTTTCACCCCTCTGAGAGCAGCAATTCACGTTGCATTTAAAAGAAATCATGGTACAAACTACAAAATCTAGACAATTACCTTTATTGAAGTACTCCCAGATTAAGCCCCAGATTAGTTCCCAGATTAATGCAATGGGTGGCATTTCTGAGGGACTGTAGATACTCTACCTCTTGGAGTTATTTTTTGTACTATCATTCAAAGACATGGGTAAACTCTTCAAGCTGAAGTGATAAATGATTCCTGTTCGGTTCAGCCTTGCAGGATGAATGTGCAGCTGGTCAATAATCCATTCTTTCATTCGATTTCATGTATTTATTTTTAAATGCTGCACTGCTGAGGTTAGTTAAAACGTGTTCCAACATCAGCGAATGACTGACAATCCTTAGGTAACCAGAGACTATTTATATATGCAATTAGAAAGCCAGATTTAAATAAGACATCTGGAGATAGCAAGCATTCAGTCAGAAAGGTATATTCTTAACTTGAGTTTGGAAATTACTAAAAAGCAAGAAAATATACTAAATATATCCATTTTAAAGGATTTAGAGGAGCGAGCCTATTCTCAAAAGGGTAGCTTTTAGATTTGTTCTATCATCATTTGGAAAAGAAAAACAAGAGCCACTGATTTTGCAAATATACACAGATGGGGGAAAAAATTACAATATGCTCTGTCAGGATCGGAGCACAGGCATGTTTATTCCAAGGCATGAAGCAAATTTTCCTTCAGAGGCTTCAGCAGCAGCATCTCATACATTTCACTGGATTGGTTTGGGTATTTGCTTTGCTTTTCAAGAAGCTCAGCTACCACTTCTTTAATTTCATCTTCATCAAAAGAGTAAGTGCGAATAGTGAAAACAATATTACAGTGATGCAGCAAGAGGGACATTGATGTAACAGGAATAACAGTGGCTGTTACTTCTGCAAAAATGTTCAGGTCTCAATACTAACTTTCAAGAACTGATAAGTTTTCCCTTTTGTTGGAGTGAGGTCTTTAGAGAGCGAGGGGGAAGCAAAGGAGATAAAAATGTCCAGACCCTGGTCACCTGCAAAGTTAATCTTTCTTTGGAAAGGTGAGAAAAAGACATTCCTTCTGGAGAATGGAAGAGCCAACTTAGTATCGAAGGATATGACCTGCTTCCTGTGAATAGCTGGAATTTCACCTTCTAAATCTCTTGCTATCAAAGCATCTTACAGTCCTGAGTACAGCCTTGATTTCTCCCTTTGACATCTCTCTGAAACACTGAGCATTACGCTATGAATGCCAAGTTTCCAATTTGAGAAGAGAGAGTCATTTAGTGAAGTGAGATGTGCAGAGCAAACATTCTGGGAAGCTCTTTGGAGCAAATTTCTACTCTGAAAGTACCTGTGATTGAGGGGGCTAGGGTTTAATGTCCCTTCTGAAGTCTCTGTTCCTTATTAACCACTTATTTGTGAGATGTACAGAAAGCTGACTTCAGTGGTGTTATGTTGATTCACATCATTTGGCCCAAAATAGAAGAAAGACTTTGTTAGTAATTATGTCGTTTGGAGGTGTTTTAAGTGTAAATACCAGGGTTACTGATTCTTCCAGGCTTGAGGTAAATGAAGAAAAAAAGACAATAAAAAGTAAATGGACATTTATATCCCAAGTCTTTATACTCCAAGAATGCTAATATACAACCTTCAGCCACAGAGTTTTATTACAATTTATATAATAATGCTTGTGTTTATTATTGAGAAATTCTGAACATAAGTTAAAAAGATGCCCAATTTTCAAAAATGTCCATGATTTTTCATTATTACCTGACCTCTAGGCACCACTTTGTCAGATAATTCTCCAGCCTGTAAACCATCTCACCACTAGGCTGAAAAGCTGGTACCCCGCAGCTCCTGCCTCTAAAGCATTCTATATCTTTCTGCATCATACATAATCCCTTTATTTTCAAATTTATTTTCTGCTTCTCATGTAATTTTAAATTCATTTATTTCCTGTTTTACTGTGAACACTGCAAAGGCAGCAGTTTTGTAGTATTTTATGATGCTGAGTCTTTTTGAGTCTTATGTTGATGTCACCACATGTATTATCAACAAAATCAGCTCCAGGTATTTGGGCTGCTGCACTTCTTGTGAAAGACAATACATAAACAGATTACACTGATAACATCTTTCCCATCAAGCATTATAGGTTACCACATAAACTTTTCCTTGGTAATGGAAAGCTTAGGTTAACCAATTTAGAGCAATCAGTGCTTTTCTTTTGTTTTGTTTTGCTGAGACATTATCAATAATTCATTAAGTAACCAAAATTCATATTCCTCAAAGATGGGGGCTTTCTGTAGAGCCCACAAGTTCTTTCTAGGCTAGCTCCCCTCTTTGCATCCTCGTTAAACTCTGGTTGCCCTGAGGGTAATACAATATGTGGCTACATCGATGCGAGCAAACCAAGCAGTGCCAGGACTCAGTCCCTGGCCCAGAGGACCAAAAGCCCAGACTGCCAAGATCAGTATTCTGAAACTTGCGGTTTCCAAATGTGCAGCAACATTGAAAGTGCTGAGTGAGATCTCTTCCCTGGAGCTGGTCAGACAGGGCCAAAAGCTGCAAGGCACCATCTATCAGTTTTACAGGTAAGTCTCATGCCCAGACCTCTACACTTTTCAATTTACAAGCAGGGACATTACCAGTAAATTAAAGGAATTTCAGCACAACTAAGATTTACCGTTCCCATCTTATCCAAACATATTGGATTAAAGATTCTTAAACTATTGGCTGTCCAGACAACAAGGCTGAAACGAGTTAACAGCAGCAGTTTTCAACAGGTTAAATAAATGTGCATAAGATGCACTTTCACAAGAAAGGGGGTAAACACATGAGCTAGGTATAAAATTCCCCTAAAGTTACTCCTTTCTATGAAGATATAGAATCACAGAATCATAGAATTGCTGAGGTTGGAAGGGACCTTTAAGATCATGTAGTTTTATGTTCCCATTAATTATTTCCCCTGTGAATTTTTAAACTTCCCTACTGAAATATTTCAATAAAAGTTAAATTAAAAAAGGATTTGAGGGAGAGCTATTAAGAATTGGAATTTTGACTGTCTCAGTGCAAGGATTTAGTTGTTTTCTTGACTCTCTTCTCCCTTTTGTTGGTTATAGAAACTTTAAACGCCCACCCAGTAAGACATGTTACATTATTAACCACCTGAGTACGGAAAATGCGGTTTCACTCAAATAACACATGCCAGCCAGCTGTCCAAACCACCAAAACAGCCACCTCATCAGTTACTTGCAAAGGGATTAGGAATTTGAGGGCAAGACTGGTCCAGTGGATAAAAGGGTAAACGAGAAACAATCCAACCTAGACTGTCTTTCAGTCTCTGCCTCTGACTCACTGAGATATCAGACAATTCCCTTATCCTCTCTATCCTTCAGTTTCTTCATCTATAAAGTAGAAATAACGTATTCTCTGTAAAGTATGTGGAAACGCATGAGTAAAAAGCACGTTGGCACAATCATCATAGCAGTTACTGATTGAATACGATGCCACTGGATCCTTGTAGTACTGCAACATTTACTTTCTTCCATGAACACTAGAAATAAAATCAAAGTTCACAAGCCAGTTTGAACAAGAACATGGAAACAACCCAGGAATTTGCAGACAGCTGGTTTTCTTCCAACATATACAGTATGCTGATATAAGCTGATAAATTTTCAGATACAGTCATTAGTTTGTATTCTAAAACTTCCTCCTTTCAGTGTCTTTCTCACCACGTTCTTTACAACAGAAGAGTAAAGTGAATAATATTTAGTGTACCAAACCATGTAAATAAAGCATCCTATCCTATTAATACCTAGGATACTGAGCTTCCAGTGCTCTGCAGTTTGCAGGTTTAACATTAAGGTATCAAGTTGGGCAGAAACAGCTTTTAGATTAAAATGGATTAAAATAATCAACCAAAGAAATAAAGGCCTTTCTGTGATTTTTTTAAACATAGAAATTAGACATTAAGACCTCAAGAGAAACCAGACAGCTTGGCAGTGAAGACATTCCATTTCGGGAAAGGAGGTTCCAACCCCACTGCTACACCCCTTCCCCNTTTTTTTTTTTTTTTTAGCTTTTGAGAAGGAACTTGGAGTTGGGCCACACATGTTCCAGATCAGCGCTCGGGCCATGAAGCAGTGGATAATTTGGAGGCTGGTTAGTCATTGGTTCAAGCAGAAATTCCAAGCAGAATATTGTTTTGCCAAACATAGTAGGCGCATTCTTAATTGATCAGTCTTTTCTGACAATAAAAGTCTAACTTTCCTTTGAAAAATCCTTGCCTGTCTCTAACCAGGCAATATGGTTAATCCTCACAACATCAGAGGAGCAATGTATTTACTTATGTGTGAATGTTTTCATATATGCAGCTACTAGAAAAGAGAAGAAATTGTCCAGTTCACAGCACCAGTACTACAGCTTCATCTCCCTTGATGTCACAGGCTCACACAGTGTATGATCTCCTAATATGACCCTTGTTTCCTTGATTTGCCTTCCATTAGAGCAGGGAAAAATATTTGTAAGTTTGTATCAAGTTTTTTTTGGCTGATATTTTCTGGAAAAGGGTCAACATTATTCATTAAAATAATTTCAGCATCAAACAGTTAACCTTTCACATTGAACTGGTTCCATTTGTAAATATATTTTGCTTTCTTAACTGTCGATAATTTATCCAAACAAAATATTCTTTTGGATCACAAGGAACAAACACAAAAAAAATGTGTAAAAAGTAAATCTATTTCACCAACAAAACTGAAAACTTTTATTTCTGAACTCATGAGAAGTCATATTCCTTTTTTTATGTCCCACATATTCATTATTTCCTTTAGAAGATCTCATGTCTGTCTCTTCCAGATTTTGAGGGTTCTCTTCCATTTTCGTTTTTACCTTAGATATGACTTATCTCATCTACAATTATAAATTTAACTATCATCCTCCTGCAGCCTGTTCAAAGATCTACCTTAATTCTGTAGACCTATCTTATGCAATTCTAAATACAATCTTGTCTATCTGATCTAATAACTGGTTTCATATCAAGCTTAACACGGCTATAAAAGATCTATCAACATTTTTCTGAAAACCTTCATCACTACATTATCTCTCAACATCCGTGGGTGTGTCTTATATTGGGTATAAATAGAACATCCTCCTCAAAGTGAACTACTTTAGTCCTGACATTGACATCATTGCTATATGTTGCAGCTTCTATCTGCATGTATATTGAACTACAGATAGGCAACCTTCCATCTCCAATCTCCACTAAAGTTCAAGTGCTGCAGAATTTTCCTGTAGCTTTTATCCTATTCCTAGTTAGTTATCATGCTTGGTGATCATTTCTCCTGATTCTCACATCTCTCTGAATCACTTTCTCAGCTCTGCCATTTACTGCATTGTACATCAGGTATTTACTGTCTCTCCACAGGCTCTTCACAACTTAGTTCAATCCTCACAATAATCTCATATTCAGTTTCAAGAAGTTAACTCCAATCAGCCTATTGGATATCTTCCATTTTCAAGCATAATTTTCTTTCCTATTATGTTTTTCCCTCTTAGAAAGAATTTACCGAGTCATCCAAGAACTCCTTCACTCTTCCCCTCCAGATCGCTCCTAAAGTCTTTCCTTTGATGTGACACTAGGCTGTTGATGCTCTAAAATCACAATCTGTCATGCTGAATAACACTCATGTGTGATGATTAATTTTAGATTTACTTGGCATCCCTGGAATTCTGAAAGATAATAAAGTGACAAAGATAAGCTAGATTTATGTTCGCATTAAATAAATCAACAAATCCACACCCACCTTTGTATACTTTTGTATAACTCTAGTGGCAGAACATACAGGAGGCTAACAGGAGGCAGAAATAGCCTTTTGCATTTGATCACAAAATTGCATTCCAAATCGATATTGATAATCACACATGCACGCTTGGTTGCCTTCTTTTTCCAGCCTTGTAAAGGAACACGAGAAGTTGCCAGGCTATCCATGTTCAATTACTAGCATTCTCTGGGAGATTCCCAGGATGAAAGTGGTGTCACAATGGGTTTAGCTCTCCTTCACACTGTGCTTGTTCATGCTATTAGAGAGATGCCTCTGAGAAGAAAGTATTAGAGTATGCAGCAAATTCTAAAACTGTCCAACAAGGATAGGTTTCTTTTCTGTGTGCTTCTTTCACAGCAGAGACCTGTAAAATGTCCAAAAGAGGCAGCATGATTCAGCTCCAGCACGTGGATGTCACTCAGGTGAGATGTCAATTTTGTAGTGCCTTCCTTTCCTGTGAGCAGTATATATTCCTTATTGTTCCCTTTCAGTCTATATCAGAGCTAGCCTTCAGCAACAGCAATGGAGTCAACTATAAAGTAAGAAAAATATAAAACAACAACTGCAAAAATTGTTTCCCATTCATCTGAAAACATGTTGGCAGAAAAGTGGCATTGCTTCAGCAGACAGGGCCTCCCAGAGGGTTCAAGTTAGCTGGCAAAAACTGTGAATAAGAGCTGCCAAAAGGAATAGAAAAGTGGACAATAAATTTCAAAGTATCAACCAGACCATAGAGGAATCAACACAAATTAGAGAATTTATTAAGATTAACCAATCTAACTGAGAGCTGAGTGGATCACAGTGCTTACCTTCTGTGCGGGGACAAAAAAGGGAAACTGCTTTGCCAGCTGTATGGTAATCTTAAGGTCCAAAGTTAAAGTAATAACAGACAAAAACCCTTTGGATTTTGGCGATGTAACAAATTACTTAAAAAGGACTATTATAGCACTATCTGACAAAGCTTACAGTATGCACACCAAGATTTATAAATGTATACCATCTGTAAGTTAGATCCATCAACACAATCTCTATCATTTTCCATCAACATTCTCCAGAAATATAGGAAATTCTTTACACAGTTACTCATAGAAAAGACCAACCAATGACAAAACTGGGAAAATAACGGTATGTTCCTAAAGCTAGTAAATCAACAGATGGTGACCACACAATTNTGACAACAAAAAAAAAAAAAAAAAAAAAAAAAAAAAGGGCAAAACAAAACACACAAAAAATCTACACCACACCCAAAAGTTAAACCATCTTGCAGAAATTTACTTTGGAAAAAGCCAGGAAAATACCACAGCAAACTAAAGGCATAGAGGCAAAACATAAAGGCAGTAAATTTTGCATTAGAAAATGCAAAGACATGTTGCTTCCAAATAATATTAATCCAGAAATCTGCCCTGAAATCTTCACTATTTAATTTTGGGAAATCAGTATGTTTTAGCTTTCTCATGCATACACATTTTTTCATACCTAACTTCAGCAGCATTCATCTACCACCTCAACCTTACCCTAATCATAACCAATCCAAATATTTAACTGACATCAAAAGAGTAATCTTCATGAACTCAGAAGGCCAATGGTAGTTACTGTGGGATATCCGCAATGCATACCTCAGAGGAGGAGGAAAGCAAGGCAATTTAAATAAATTAGAAGCCAAAGAGAAATGGAATGTTGTTACCACAGGAGAGATTCCTTTACACCCTCCTAAGGTCTCATGCCACAGCTGTTGCTTGTGCAAACGGTAACATGTATCCTCACTAACTTGAAACATCATCGCCTCACATAAAATCCACAAATTCATTACAATAGGTACTTGTGCCTGTTTGCAGCTGGAGGGCAAAAATCACAGTTGTCAGTTACAGGCAGCAAAAAAATGACCACCCTGGGCAAATCTCCAGGTAAAACAAATCTCCATAGCTAGGATAATTCAGTTCTGCTTTCCTGCTCTACAGGTAGCATTAAAATATTCCTCAAGGAGAGGAGAGAAAAAGGATGATTTCTCCCACAGAAGAACATGCAAAATCTCCTCAAAATGCAACAAATCTTTGGATGTCAACTGGCTTTTCTCTCGTAAAGCCCTGTGCTGCAGTCCACAAACACATCAAGGTGAAGTTTCCCAGACATGTGACTTTAGGCAACAAAGTAGGATCATCCTTTAAATATGGACATCTAAATGAAGCCTAGTTCATATCCTCCCTTGAGGACCAATGCAGGGGAAATACTCCTGCCAACAGCAAATTAGTGACTTGTAATGGCAGATGAGTAACTCTGAGTTCCACTGTGTTTGTTCCAACTTTTGTTGTCTAGGTGCAAGCTCTTAATAGTCTGGCCCAAGAAGCAAGGAAAATACAAACAGATTCTGATAACTAACAGGTAAAACAGGTCCTTACACTTCCAGCTGTCTCAAGTAAAGCGTGATATTCAGGTGACTTCAGGCACAGATGCAACTTGCCATCATCCATTCTGACAGCACTGGCAAGGACTTCAACTTGATTTTTAAATTATCACCGAAAAATATTCAAATATTTTCCCCAAGTTTTTTCACCAGAACGGGGGTTCATTTACCAGTTTTCCATGCTGTAAGTTTAGCTCACCTACCTGAAGTCAGCATTACTCCTGGTATTGACATCACATGGTATAAAAGGGATATTGAACAATGTCATTTCCAACAAGACTGCTCACTTCTGTTAGTGTTACTCATGACAGCAGGAGGAAGCATGTATCTTCTAAAGAAGAGGGAGGCCCTGGTGGGGGTGTGGAAGAGATGCTTGCTTGTTTGAAATTGTCCACAAATACCTGTGAATTTTGATGACTGAAGATTTAACTGTGTAGGTTCAGCTGCCTCTGAATGGTCTGCTCACTTTTTGCATAATTTTGTCCTCCTAAAAAGTCACTAAAGACAATTTCATTTAGTTTCCACAATGCCATCCAGCTGAATATAGCTTAATGCATAGCTCTAAGCTGGAGGTAAATTGAGGAAGAAAGGGAAGAAAGAGAAGGAAACAGAGGGAAGAAAAACACCTATTTTCCCTCTCATCTCCTGAGCCAACTGTTTTGGGAAGAAACCTGGAAATCATGAGGTGTGAAAACCTGTAGAGGAAACGGGGAAAAAATAGTCCAGAAAACATCATGTCATGTTAGTAAGATGTGGCATTGTTAATAGCAACAGAGTTGAAGGGGACCAAATATGTTTTCAATTTTTTAAAAGCATGGTGAAGAGTCTGTCCATCCCTAGGAAGCATAAATAGAGTTTTACAACTACAGCTCATCTGAAGAAATCAGAGAACCCAAATGTATTTGTAGAGAAGCCGTGACATTGTAAATAGTCTATCTTGTCTATTCGACTGGTGTTTTTTCTAAGGAGTAAGAAGTTCTTTGCTCGTTTGTGGGTGTAAATGTGTTTGTCGCTGTGCTTAGAATCACCACATATCTGTGGCTTGGCCTTTTTTATGCTGGTCTGCCATGTTGCTTATTGGCAAAAGAAGTGCTAGAGATTACTCAGCAAGCTGCACTCCATGCCTGTGAACAACAGACTTTTATTTAGTCACTCATTCTGGTGTTATAATTTAAAAGAACAAATTAAACTAGACTCTGGGATATATTCACATATGTACTATAGTGGTTAGTGCTTCTCTTTATCCCAAAGGAGTTTAAGCTAAGGTTTTTCTTTACTTAGATGGCCCTTCTAACAGTCTTTAAGGGGGAAAAAAGCACTCTTCCTCCTCTCTCTTTACTGAATAGTGTCCAAACGACCCAGGAACTATATGATGACTCAGAGAGCTTTAAGTCTCTGACTTTCCTTTTCCCTCTGCAAGAAAAGATCTGAGATAATCAAGGAGGTGGCCACAATATCCTCTGTATTGCCTCTATAACATGGCAAGAGGCACCCTCTAACTTTTTAATCCTCTCAATATGTCCCAGTAAATGGTTATACGTGTTCCCTGTGGCCATCTGCATTCACCAGTTAGATTAGATTTGTCTCCTCGGAAAAGGCTTGTACAAAGAATTGATCAGCTTCATTTGGACTCGACTCTAACAGGGGCACTTGAGTTTGAAAAATATTGCAAACATATTCTATCAAAGCAAGATATCGAGATCTGTATTACAAAGTTAGAAACTGGATGGCGAAAGATAAGAACTAGTACAGTGCCGTTCTTGGGTTAAACTTGACCAATACAATTCCTCCTTAGCTAGCCAGCTAACTCCCCATGAGGCAATCTAAGATATCTCTCCACCACCTACTCACATTTTTTCTTTCAAGTGCTACAACACACAGCTGAACCCAATTCATACCCACCCCACCCCCCAAAAAAATGCACATTCAAGACTTCCTCTTTAAAGTTTTGAAGCTTTTCTTGCAAGACTGGCTGCTTTTCCCATCTAGCCTTCCATAGGAGAAAAACTACACTACAGCTCCTTGAGCCTATAGACACCAAAACAACTTTCAGTCTAGACTCACTGGGAACAGCACCATCTTTTGCATGATAGTAGTTCATTAGGCTGCTAATTTCCCATTTTTTCCCCCTTTTCTGACTAGGAAGTAAGTTCACTAGATGGCTGGCTATCCAGACAAGGTAATATTCCTTATAATAAAATTCCTTCTTTGCAACGGGAAAAAGTTACATAAAAGGTATAGACTGCCAGCTGTTGTTATACTCCATTGGCTTCTTACAGAGACCAAACGCAATACACCCAATAATACAGATTCTACACTTAACAAGGATGTATAAGGCAGAGATGTATACTCCACCCTCAAAGGTGTTGTCAGCATTGTCAGAATTCATCATCTCAACTGAGTAGGCTGAAAGTCTTGTTATGGAAATCAGGGGACCTTTATGAGATGTCCAGTGCCCTCCATTCCCACACGTTGCTGGGGTAGAAAACAATGAGGAAATCCATCCCTACAGTTAAGGCAATGGTTTTTGGTTCCAGCCAGAAGCACTTAGACACAAGTGCCAGACTTAGCATTCTTGCAGCTACTTCAGCTGGCATAGAAAAGAAGCTGCTGCCTGTTCAGTTCTGCTTGTTTTCATGGCTGTCTGAGGCTGGGGAGGATATGGAGGAGCAGCAACCCTCTGGAGGCTGAACAGCAGGGACCATGACACAGTCCCGCTCAGCAGAGCAAGCTTTCCCAGACATGTCTTCAAGATGACAAAGCGCAGAGCAAGGAGGCAAATTCTCCACACTGTGCCAGGCTCTGTCCTCAAAATTGTATCCAAATATTGCAAAGTACAGGCATCTCAGTTTTCTCTTTTGTCCATGACCCCATTTCTAGTTGCTTCTCTTCTGTCAGGCTATGAAGCCCATGTCCTATAACAGTGGGAAGGGTCAGGCTGATAATCCCGCTTATCCTGGCACAACTTCACCTGAGTTCATGAATCCTCTCTGGAAACTGCTGACAATCAGTAAATAAGGCTTATAGTTACTCATTGATCAGTGACAGCAGAACAGGTCTTTTAAGGGAGTAAGTTGCATCTGTGCACTGAAAATATAAAGTTCAGGGTGTGGGGGAGAAAAAGGCATCTAGGCAAATATTACTGCACAGTGTGAACACTCAAATGGGATGACCCAGGCTTGTAATTCTCCTACTGGCACTCCTGGACTTTTAAGTGGTTGGGCTTTCCAACTTAATTCTTTCTTTTTTATTGCCATTTTTTGTGGGAGAAATAATAGTAGAAAAACAATTCCTAGAAAACATCAAAATTGAGAGAGAATGCAATTACAGTTGACACACATTGGCGCAGAATTGCAGATTCCAAAAGGATATGTCTTGAGAAGAAATTTCACAAAATATGTACATTCCCTCCATATGAGTCTGTACCATTCTCCCTCTCAGAAATGGTATCAGTCTTGCAGATTAACTGCTGCTCATTCAGCTACATCCTCAAAAGGATTGTGGTTCTCTTAATAAAAGATTCAGGCAGCAACAGTGTACAAACTTAACTTCTTGATGAGAAAGGAGCAGCAACTTGATCATTTGGTTTAGATGAATACATCTTGCTCCCTGTTACTCAGTAGTGCTTGTGATAACCAGACAGGGACTGGGAGACGGGTCTCCCAAGTGAGTGCTGTAACTCATCCCCTTGTTTTGACCACTTCCACGGCCTGAGAACTACCAAGTTTTAACAAGGAGAAAGGACTAACCTCGGCAAAAACCACCAGAAGTCAGTCATAGAAGCAAAGAACGAAGTATCTTTGTGTATGAGTCTGGACAAATTTTGCCCATCGGCGGTTAAAATTTGAGACTAAGGAGAGTGCAAAGTGAGACTCTTTATATCCCCTTAGGTGTGAAATCCACAATGCTCACCTGGGAAAGAGAAACTGAGACATGCTGCATAGGAGAGCTATAAGGGAACACAGAAGTGACAAGGAAAAGAGCAGGGGCCAGACTGAGACAGCAAGGGACCATAACCCAAGAGGGATAAGGATGACTTCTTGCTCAGCTCTGAAGAACAGGATGATCTGCTGACAGTAGAAAGAAAGGCTAAAATTTACACCAGAACTAGGAAAAGCTAGTGACTATGGACTTTGTTGTTAAGAATTGACAAGTCTGTCACTCTAACTGTTGCAGCCAAGGAAGACATATGATATCTGCCATAAGCACAAGGTATGAGATATGTGCTTAAGGCAAGAATGAATACTGATAGGAAATGGGGGTGAGGAAAGCACAGAAAAAAAACTCCCCTGGTTGCCCTTCACATTGGAACAAATGATCTGCCAGATTCCTGTTGAAACAAAATCCAGAATAACTTGGCTCACTAGAAATGAAACTCAAAGCAAGATGATCTATATGGTAACTATCTCTGTCCCCAGTGGGGAGCAGGCATGGGATCAACAAGAAAATGAGGGTTAACAGATGAATTAATGAAGTATGTTATTTGGATCTGAGGATGATTTCAGATGAGTAATCCTTGGGAGGAATCAAAGGGAAACAGTCTCTTGACACAGGGATTTCCTCATCAACTACAATACCTGGCTAAGTTACATGCCAGGATCAAGTTTCATGTGATTCAAAGTAAACAAACTGGGGAGAAGAACTTTGAACAGAGAGCTCTGAAATCCATGACATCTGTCAACACATAAGATGAAAAATTGCAACAGATATGGAAACACTACAGGTCAATTAATGCCTGGGAGCAGAAGAAGGGAAAAAACGAGAGTAAAAGACATGCGCTGAAGGAATTGGTAGAGTCATCAAGGCAAAATAGTTAATATGATATAATCAGAAAAGGAAAGCATAAAGTCAGGAGAGGAGACACATGTGCCTTGAGTCTACACATGAAAGCAAATGGAGGCATTTGAATTTGATAAAGTACATGGACACAAATACCCTAAGACTCGGCAGTTAGCGGAGAAACAGGAAGGGCTGATCAGGGTAAAACAAAATCAGTGATTCAAAGGCCGGGGTGGGGTGAGGAGGGGGGTTATTCAAAAGGACTTAACTGTACAACTAGTCAATAAGTCAAAGGCTGCAGCTGAAAGGCAGATCCAGCCATTCCTATATAAAGCTAAGGGAAAGGTGCAGAAAAAGCTTCTTATCTGTGTGAGGAAAGTTTCAGACATGGAAGTGTTTTTTTGCTGCAGTGACAATATGGTTTAGCAGTATCAGAGTGGACCAAGTAGTTGTTTCCCTACCAGACTCAATAGTGCTGTGATGCTCCTGGGAGTCTGAACAGACATGCAAAAACTGCTAGCAGTAGTCCACCAGAATTACAAAGCAGTCCATATAGGTAACACAGGTAAGAGCAAGGAGAGATGCTCTGAGGGCAGGATTCAGGCCACCGGAGAGGAAACTGAAGACTAGGATCCCCTGATGGCAGGACCAACTGCAAGACTGTTATCACATGCAGGGCCAGAAGTACAATAGCTATAGAAGGAAACTTTGTAAAGAAGAGAGATTAGATTCTTTGTGACCTGAGGAAACATCTGCCATTAAAAATTTCCAGAAGGAAAGGGCTTTAGCTATGCTGAAATCTGAAATCTGAAAGATTGAAAAGCAGGACTTTTCAACCAGAGAATTGCCAAAGAGCAGATAGTTTGTGGTTATACATCTTCTCAGATAGAGTAACAAAAGAGTCCTTAAGAAAAGAGTAAAAGAAAAACTGGGAGAACTTAAATAGGAAATGTTGGTGAATAGTTAGATCATCCAAATAAAAAAGCTACAACAAAATTACACATGCTTCTACACAGATAAAGTAAGAAACAAGATGGTAGAGCCAGAATACCTAGTCACATTGGAAACTTAGAGGAAAAACAATCAGTGGAACATTATTCCATTGGGATGTGACGTATAGGGAAAAACTACTGGATAAGTAAGTGCAACTATACATTATAAGCCTTTATAATTTACATTATAAAGTCTTCATATGAATTATAAGTTAACGGAAGATCTGTACCTACAATATGGTAGAACCCCTATGGACTGACATTTTAGACCTGACTGGGAGGAGTTCAGGAATGGAGCTATACTGGCTTGATGGGCAGGATAGCAATAGTAACCAACACATTGGAAGAGATTTGTGAGGCTGTGAAAAATGTGATGTTAGTGTTGATGACACAATTTATTTTTATATATTTTTAATAGTTCAGACACTCAGGGAACTGCTAACAAGAAAAATAACATTTATTCATTTGACCGGCACACAAACACAAGTACAAAATATGGCAGAGTCCTTATGACCTTCACAGAATTTGAGTCGGCATCCGGGTTAAAACAGAAAAAACAAAGCCATGTGCTACATTTGTGCTTGACTTGAGATTGTCTAACTGACTTTCTTAGACTGGTGGAGTTTTCTAGCTCACAAGCCTAGGACAAAATCACTCTGGCTTTGAAAAGTTTATTTGTGTTACTCCTAAAATTATAAATTGAAGCTTTTTATAAAGGAAGTATATCAATATGAGCTGTCAGAATACAGGAAATACACTCTTATGAGTTCCTAGCTATATCTTCTGTAGGAATAAAAAGAAAGAGCATGAACACTAATGAAAACCTGCATCAGAGCTTGTTTGAACAGCTAAACCAAGAATAAATCACAGCAGCCAAAGAGCAACACAGTAAAGAATTTTGGTACATGTTGTGTCAAACAGAAATATGACAAAGAAGGAGATGCGATTAGTCAGTAATTTGAAAGTGTGTAAGGCCTAATCTGACTTGCCGGTATTACAAACCAGATATCTTATATCTAGCAGTTTATACTGCCAGTAAAATGTCAGTTATGGTTTAAACATTTTAGTGCCCAATCTTGACTTTAAGCCTGTGGAGCAGACAATCCAACATTTCCCAAGATCATATTTCACAGTTTAATCATCCTTACTCTTAATGATTCACACTTTATTTTCAGCTGGAATGTCTCTAGTATTGGCTTCCAGCTGTTGGTTCTTGTTACGCAGCTCCCTGCTAGATTAGAGAGCTCTGTAGTACCCAGTAACTTCTTCCCATGAAAACACTTATCCATATTGACCACATTACCTGTAAATCATCTTTTGGATAACCATACTGCACTTTGTCTTTTGTTCTGACACTATCCTCAGCCCTCATAGTGTGTCTGTCGATTCCTTCTGTGTTGTCAATCTTTCAGCTTGCTTCTTTAAATATTAATTCATCTCATTTTAGCTGGCTACAAGCTGGGCATCTAGCCTAGGCAAGTCTACAAGCTCCTTCTGTAATCCACAGAGGACAGAAGGCAACTCCAGAGAGCAATTGATCCTTATCTCTTTGATACCTCTCAGGATCAGATAAGGATTGTTTGGATGCAACTCTCTCTCCACAGACTACAGCAGGAAGCTAGGCCACCCAGCTGGACGGCACATCCGGCTTTCGGAAGGCTGACTTTCACTTAAATCAATGCAAGATGATATTCAGACTCTGGTATCAGTTGTTTTCAGCATTTTGGCATGTACTTCACCAGGTCTGCATATGGTAGTCAAGACACCTCACTCCTCTTGCTATACATACATGCACGTCTGTCCCTCTCTGTGGCATCGTAACAGAGAAGTTCATTTTGATTGCCTTCATGCTCTATGACGTCTATATCCTTCTTAGGAACCCTTTTCCAGATTGCAACTTCTCCTTTTGTAATCTATATTTGGACCTAATATCTTCTGGAAAAATAAAGATGACTCTGCAAGCTGCATCAATATTGACATTGTAACTTTGATGATCCAAATAGCCTCACATCTCACCTGCACCTATTTAAAATTCCTGTTTTGGAGCTTGAATTAAATAATTCTGAGCTTTACAGGTAAGTGACATCTTTGATACAAGCTGAAAACTTGATGTAATAACTCAGCACGTTCCTTCATAACCAAGACTTAAAAACTCAGGAAGTTGTATCGATTTCACACTTCAAAACAACCATAAATTTTGGAAGCCCTAACTTTGTTTTGTAATAACACCTTTTTGTGACACAATATCAGCTTTTCTCAGAAGGGAATTCATGGAAATGTGTCAATTCTGAAATATATGAGATTATAAATAGAAAAATAACAGTTATTGTAGATACGTTTATCTCTAAATCTTTGAATTTTCAAGATCCTAGCATAATTAGGCAGCAAGATGTTATGAAAAACTGACTGTTGTGATATGAATCAAGGGAAACCTTACCATAACATCTTAGAGGTGTTCCGAAAGCACTATGAAATACAACAGTTGAAATAGATCTTTGAATTAGTGACCTCACAAACAGTCCACCCTGAGCCACCTTCAATACATTGCAATCATTCTAAAGCTGCAAATTAGCTTTGCTTCAATTGCTTTTATGTATTACTTAGGAGAACATAAAGAATTGTTCTCAAATCAGGAAAAATATCCAAACAAACAAGGGCTTTATGTATTACATAATGTTTACTATGTTCTATAAAGAAAACTGAAGGATAACAAAAATGAGTGAGTTAAAGACGAAAGAGAAAATCAAGCTATAAGAAGTGACATTATAATCTATATTAAAGCCTGCAAGGCAGAAGAAGTGCTAAGCAAAGCTACAAGCTGCATTATCAGGCAGCAGCCATTACTATGGCTGCACCCAGACGCACACCTCTCTGAGCAACCCGATCTACTTGAAGATGTCCCTGCTCATTGCAGGGGAAGTTGGACTAGATGACCTTTTAAGGTTCCTTCCGTATTTTCCTATGCCTCTCCAGCAAAACAACCGTCTAAAAGTATTCGTCAACATCCATTCTGCAAGATATTCAAATTCAGTGAGAAACTTAAAATATTACAATTTCTTATTCCAAATGACTGATTTGAAATTAATTCAACTGATTTGAATTAATCTATTGCTTGCAAGACAGAAGAACAATGTCCTCACAGTGTAAATGAATTGTTATAACTAATTTTTGCTGGTTTATTAATGGAAAACATCATTTTTTGAGCTGAAAAATGAAGTTTGTCTATATTCCAAATATAAAAAGAACAGAAGGATAGAAAATTAGGTAGCTATTTCTTTCGCCCTGGGCTAACAATCATGGGAGTGACAGTCTTCTTAGGGGAAGAGGCAGAACACTACAATAACTCTGAGCGATCTAGGAAATGCGTTAAAGGCCTCCCAAAGAAATTCAGCTCAATCTCTATGTCAGATATTGCTGCAGTGCAGACTGGGGAGCGGGAAGAGAACATGGGCTCTCACCGGGGAGCTCTAAAGTTGGATGTGGTGAATCCTCCAAAGAGACAGGGATTACAGGTTTACTGTTTCAATATTAAAACAAAGAAAGCTGAAATGTCTTTACTGTGCTGTGGCAGTGCAGCACCTGGCAAGGTGCCTTTTGGGGACAGACGACCTGGAACCACCTGGTTCAGTAAAATGAGAACAGTTCTTGTATTTAGCAAAAAGGATGCTAATCCCCTTCAGAAAACATTTGTTTCTTCCCTCCTTTCATCCACAAAGCCTTACTGGAAAGTGAATGAAGGATGCCAGATTTAAAAACTGTCTAAAGCTTATTATCCACTACATTACCGTTTATCAAGTTATTAAAACAAACTCTTCATAAAGGTGCTGTATTTCTACTGAGGTTGTAAAGAGAGACAAAGTGAAATCCTCCAACCCCCTTGCAATACGAAAGTATTCATCAAATGAAGCACCAGCAAGGCCGTACGTCGTAGGTATGCCTGTGCTTATTTTAGTAGCAGTCTCCCTCTTGCCCATGATCATCTTCCTTACACTGAAATAATGACGTTCCAGCAGCAGAGAGTAAAGATTTGCTAGGGTTTCTTTTGTCTTTTTTTAAGTTGCAATCTTTGCTGTCTGCTTTGCATTTCATCGTGGGTTATTATGGCATGGGAGTGAAACTTGTCAGTTGTCAACCTCACAGTGTCAGCAGCCTGGAAATGCACATGCTGCTAACTAGCAATTACTCACACGTCAGTGTTAGATCTGAGCGAGCACAGGCATCTTGGCGAAGCCTTCAGAACTTCAGTTTCAGCTCCCGGTACAGGCTATTAATGACAAACTACAAATCAGGGAAAGAAAGGCTTTTTCAAATGCAGGCATTCAGCCTGGGAGATTACCATTCGCTTTACTATAGCTGCAATCAAGGAACTTGGGAATGTGCTGATTTACATGGGACCCTACTGGCATTGCCAAGACACCAGATGGTACTTGGCCAATCACAAAATCAAAATGTGATTTTTCAAAGAAACGTGGTGCACCGTACCAGTGCTCATACATGATATTTGTATGCAAATGTAGGAGAGTTTTCTGCCACTAATGACTAATTGCCAAGTCACTCAACTGTAACACAAATTGTCATTTTTTTCTCCCAAGGTGAAGGTTTTCTTCCTCAAAAGTGAGGTAGGGGTTTTTTTTCCAAATGTGTTGACAAAAAGACATACTAGCCTATCTTCTGTTGACAGGAAACTTGCAGGAGATTTGCTGTCATGTACAATATTTTTACATTTTTCTCGCAGACTAGTTCTACCTTCTGTAACAAGTCTTGTTATATTGCTCTCATTTTACATCTTTTTTCTTTTTGTGATTGAGCAATAGAAACATTGAATGGTAAGAGCAGCACCATTGTTAATTTGACTGAAAATACTGGAGTTATCAAAATATAAACCAACTTTCATGCAGTTTTAGCTTATTGTCATAAGTTACTATGGCAGCAGGCAAAACTACGTGCAGTTAAATAAACATTCTTTTTAGATGAGCATCAATTATTTCAATTCATGCAACTTTAAAAGAAGAATAATATCTGCCATTAAGCTAAGCCATATTTTTTCTCCTAAAAGCTGAGAAAATCTTCCTCGAATACCTTACTTCTTGTTAGTCACTCTTCCGTTATCATCTCTCCAATGTTTTACAAATTATAGTTACCTATCTCCCAGTGGAACTATTTAAAAAAATAATCAGATATGATAGAATTTGTAAAGATTTTTTCTACTTCTTGTTCCTTTGATTACTGATTATACAGTCAAGCATGGTAAAATTTTTCCTCCATAATCAGATTAGAGTTATTACAAATATTAACTGTCTCCAGTACTCAAACATCTACTTTGAGTTAACGAATTATACCAGGCACTTGGACTGGTTACTTTAATCTGTGTTTTGTCATGACCACTTGAGGATCATGCGACAGAAAATAAACCTCAAGTTATTTCTCAGCCTAACTTCATATCTTAACAGTCATACCCTCTCCTCTGGAGAAAAAAATTATGGGTGAAGTTTGTACTTTCCTGACTGTTACCGAGCAAAGGTTAGGCATGAAGTGTTGTGGATAATCCACAAAGGTCTCTAAGCAAGATTCAAGTCTGAGGACACCTGACATTCGCCTGGGATAAAAGGCTGTCCAGAAAGTTAGTCCACAATGCTGCACATGCACTCGTGTAAAAGTCAACTCCAAGGAGTATGCTCCGCTTGGCAGTGCCGTCTCTTCTTAATGACAATCACATAAGACTTGGACAGTCATCTGCACATTCTTGGCTAAGAATCCCTTCCTCAACATTCACGATTTAGGAACATATGGGCTCCCTTGTCAGCTTACACTGATGCCCATCTGTTCAGATGGCACGGAGTCTGCCCACAAGTCAGTCAGATGGTTGCTCTAGGGTACACGTGGCATGCAATAATGGGTTTAGATGAGCAGCCCGCACAATACTGAAAATGCTTTTTCTGCTGCAGGATGCCTCTCATCTGTACCAACAGCCAAGCATTGGCACCACGTGGCTTCTTGCACTTGGTCAAAGCTATTTGAATGTATTTGCCAGAAAAGAAAAGGAAGCTACCAGTTGACCACTCTCACTGATTGCAGGAAACATGGCTGTCTGAGTAACAGAAACTCAAAAAGAAACACTTACTCAAGAAGAAGAGTCTTGGCTAATCATGCAAACTTAACATACAAAGTGGCCCAGAGGAATATACAGAATATACATAACCACAACTGAGTAATTCAGTGAAGATTAAGGCACAGAGTGTAATACCAAAAAAATACCTAGAAACATTGTTTCACTTTTGCTTTCATCTTTCACCATTGCTGGGAAAACAGGTATAAATGACAGCAAAAATGATCATCTAATAGGCACAGTCAACTCCTATACAACGGCATGTAAACCACACAGCACATTAGCATTGAGAATGTAGAAACTTAAAATTCACATAAGCAGTTTGGACTTGGTTTTAGATTTTGCAGTAATTGTTCCCTAGAAATATCCCTCAGGCGCATTGGTAATTGACAGGATCACACGTTGAGTTTGACTTGGGTGGCCCAGGGCATCTAGGAAGAAGATTCACGTCTTCCAGGATATTTAACACAAAGTTAGTTTTCAACATCTGTATATCCCCAAAGAGAACATGTGGCAAGCAGGTAAGGAGAACAGGTGAAGACACAACCTGTTTTCCTATACGTAGCAACGTGGCATCCCAGAAGATTGCACCAAAAAGGATTTATAGCACAGACTACCATATACGTACATCAGGACTGCATGTCTAGGACAGCAAGTGTACATTTGTATCTGAACAGAGGTTGGTCCTTTCTTTACTACAGCTCAAACTTTAGTATAGCTGTTGGTCTTTAGTTCAAATAAGGCAGCAGACCAGGGATACCATGGCTAATATTTTCCACTAGTGTTTTCACAAATTAAGAGAGATTTTTCAGACAGTACTTCTCTGATTCAAAATAAAAATTTTCTATAAATACATACCGATTCATGACAACTGTTCGCTAACCCCACAGGCTGACATGTTCTAGCAAGGGTAGACATTCAGGAGGAAGTCTGAGCTGCAGATGAAAAACTGTTCTCAGATTATTCCGGGTCTGAAGATTGTTTATCCAATCCCTAACTACTTTAGGGAATGCCTTCTAGTAATTAATATACTCACAAAAACCATGATGAGTTTGCACACATCAGGCACCAGAAATGGATTAAACTGGTAGTTAATATTGTTTGAAATGTCTAATCAGAAATCCTCTAAAATGCTGCCTTTCAGTTCTATTTCAGTAGAGATTAAATTAGGAGACAGCTGAACCACTTAATGAAAGTAAATCCACAAATAAGAACAAATCCAAGGAAAATAATTCTTCAGTAAGCAGTGGTGATTTATCCAAGTCTAATACAATTAATACTACTCAAATAACATAAAGCATTTCACTCAAATATTTGTTTATATTCTTTAGGTAATTCACACTACCACCTGTGTTTCCTTCCTATAAAGCCCTGAGTAGCAAAGCTTTACCTGCAAGTTTAGTGGAAAGTGAATTGCAAAGTCTGTTCTACAATCATAAATGAAAACCATTTTTAAAATCTGCTCATAAAGTAGCACAAATAAAGAATATCTTCAAGGAAATTTTTTAAATATTGCAGTAAAAATAACTGTGCATGACATGGCATTAGCTTCTCTGTTTTTCTGAGCTAATTTTCCTGTGTGTTCCCTGTTTTTCTTAGCAAATAAGGCAACAAGAGACCGTGCCATAGTACTTGTGAACAGAACTAGGGGTCAACGTGATCTTTTCTCAACAGCAAGCTTGAAATAAATCCTACTGATCTATGTTGGTTTTCTTCTCTGGTTTAGAAAGTCATACCAGATTAAAGCATAAGGAGAATGCTTCAGTGAAAAAGTGTTCGTTTTATCTTTCACCTCTTTTCTAGCTCCTAAAGTATTCCTCTTCGAGAGCAGAAGAAATTATAACACTATTAAATGCATGAAAGACCCAGGTCACTAAATTTGGCCTTGGATCTTAGGCATCTGTAGAACAATGACATATGAATTTGCTTTTATCATTTATATCCTGGAAAAAGAAGGAAAAAAAAACACAAAAGAAGCCTTTACTTTTCATGCATAGACCCAACATCAAATGTGGTGACTCTCAAGCCACCAGGCCTTGAGGCTGAGCCTGTCATTACCTAAGAGGAGGAAGCATAGAGATACCAAGCCTGAATGGGGTGTCATGCAATTGTCTAAGATTCAATACATACTCCATCACAAAAGCCATAATTTAAAGCAAGAATACAGGGGCATACATAAGTAAAACAGACCTCAGTAAAGCCAGGCTTCTCCAAACAATAGACAAAATCACAGTGACAGATTGTCTACCGAATGCCCAATATTAATAAATTCTTAATGCACTTTTCTGCATTACTGTTATGAAAAAAAAAAGACCAAAGAAGGCACTTTCATGAACTAAAGAGATTCCATTAGGTGAATTACTCTTTTGGACACTCAAGAATGAATGTCACAGGTGTAATAGGGACAGATTCTGGAAAACTTTTTTCCTCCCGCTTGCTTACAATAATTACTGCATGCAAATCTAAGGCTTTCCTCTTGCAAACAAGCAAATCCAGTAACAAAGAGGATTACCTAGAGTTTGTCCTACTGTTGAACACTGAGTTTTTTAATAGATCCTAAAAATCTCTGGACCATTAAGTTTAATCTTCCTTCTCTTGATCCTTGATAGAGTATAAATTAGTGATATTAAATGTCTATTTACCTGTCAATGTCGCAGTTAGTCTGTAAATTGTGGCAAACACAACATCCTGTTCTATTTAGGTCTTTGTGCTGTGCCCTCTGTTGTAATACCTGAGCATGTCTGCCCAGGCACCAACTTTTAGAAGAAAAGAGATGAAAAATATGGGAAAGGAAGATGGTTGGTTGCAGTATTCCAATGATAAATTCTGCCAGAAAAACTGGTCTGGTGTCATGAAGAAATATCTGTTTATGAGTTATTTTAGTGAAACCAAGAGTTTCAGTTGCAGTTCAAGATAAGAAAAACATCCCATCTGTTTGACCAAAGGGCAGTGTGAGAGAAAGCACAAAGACAGCAACAGAAAGGACCTACTCATAAGGAAACAATGCGGGAAGGGGAAAAAGCGTTCAGAAAGGTACAGATTTCGAGTTTAATTTCTGAAATCAAGGTTTGCCAAATCCAGCCCTAATCTGCAATCCTACCTCAGGATACCCCAAACCATGGGTAGCAGAAGAAAGCACCCCTGCATTTTCCAAAAATAGCTTCTTTGTGGTTTGGGTTTTTTTTCTCTCATGGGCTCAAGTTTCTCTTCCAATGCAAAAGGCTTTCTTAAGTAAAGAATTTCATATGTGATACACAACAGGAGCAAAGGAAATTCAAATCAAAGTGCTCAGAACATTGTACTCATTATAACAAACCCAATTCCCCACTCTGCTGTGTTAGCTTTTCACCACAGCCCCCATCAAATCACTGGGGCATAATATCAGTGTAACAGGGGGGAGAAACAAGTACTGAGAAGCAGTGTGAATACTACTTCTGAATTTCAAGTTTCAGGCCTTATTAGACTACTAGTTTATTCTATTTTTTCAGGGAGGATACCTATAGGTAATCTGAGCCTAAAATGTATGCTCATTTTATTTTTATATGTATGTATATATATATACACACATAAGAAAAACGCATGTAACGTGGATATATGTGGACACACATATAAGCGTATATACATATATATGAAAAATTGTGTATCCCTTAAGCATTGGGTACACATAGTACAGAAAGTCCACACAGGTTTCAAACCACAGCAAACAGTGAACATCATCAAACTTTGTGGATGATATTCACCGTTGATAACTGCTACTTCACAGTCCCAGATAAAGGCTAATAGGCAAAACTTTACTTCATCTGAGAAGGATCCCTGTAGTATGCATGGTGACTCCCTCATCATTCAACAGAGCATACTTTCAACTTCCCAGAGTGCCAGTGATCCAGCAGCTCAAGACAAAGAGACATCTGGCACAGCACCTGTGAAGCAAGGTGAGCTTAAAGGTTAGCACCTATATAAAGACTTAAGCACAGAAATGAGGAGCAGAGAATGGGAGGTTTGTAGTAAAATTAGTCTTAATGCTGGAAACTAATCAAAATATTTTAGCCTGTGCTCTGGATCCAAAATTCAGAGCATTTAAAGATGCCAGCTCTCCCAGATGCAATCTGTGAGAAAAACAGATGGGCAACCAAAACATAATAGTCTATTGTACTGAAGATAGATCAGAAGTGCTTACCCAATCTAAAAAGCAGGAAAGACCTACTCCCTCCTCCATCCCTACAGAGAAAAAGCAATGCTTGAAGAAATGCTACTTTTAGATAGCACTTGCATTGGTATATATCTAACAGTTCCATCTAAATACATGTTACCCAGGCAGCGCAAAGATGAATATTGGGATGCAGTACTGAGAATTTGGGCATGCAGGTGTGCTTCCTGAGCAGAACTCCAAGTAAGCTATGAAATAGTTTTTGAGAAAAAAATTATGAAAACTCTATCAGTCACGTCAGTTGAAAGTGGACAGCAGAGACATCTAGACGTGTGTGAAGGATCAGTTCTACATTCATGGGAACAGAATTTAGAACAACCATGTAAAACAGCAGTGCAGTAAGCTGCCTTCCAATTAACATGTATATACTGTTTTATTTGATGTGTAATTCTATATACCAACAACTGACGCTTTCACTGTAAAACCATAGTCCTCAAGGACTCTGCCTTTTCTTTGAAACGTGAAGCAAAGGATTAAAAAAATCAAACATTACTGACTGCGTAATACGAACCTACAAGAAGACTGGTGACTCCAGCAGAGATCAGCTTGTCAGAGGATCCCACCAAAAATACAGAAATTGTTCTCCAGCACTGGTTGACTAATAGAGTCCGTCCCATTGCTAAATAGTAAAATGGAGTGAGGCAACAGGGCTAGGAACATAAACCCACCCAGAGCCTGCGCAGGAGACAGTGAGAAGCTGAAATAGTGTAATGGAGGGGCAGCCTGGGACTGCCACATAATGAGTCCTGACGGAAGGAAAGAAATCTTTCGCATTTCTGTACAATTAGGGTTGCTGCAGAGCGGAATTGATTATGCAGACCTGATCAGCAGAGTTATTCAGCCTGGAAACTGCGCAATCCACAGAAGAACATCTTGTGAATAAGATCTTGTGTCAAGGCTTGTGATTAGTATTCTGTTAGGGACTGGTTTGATTATTCCAGTTATAAGAATTAACTTAAGCACGGACTTTGAAAAAAATGAAACCATGTGGGAAATCCCTTGCACCACCACAGTAACTCTCATTCTTAACACATTCAATACATGACACTAATTTATTTAAAACTGGATTTTTTTATCCTCATGTTCCTAAGTGGAAAAGAGGCATTCTGCCAAAGCAGAGCTGATAGACCAGGGAAAGCCTTTCTATCACACTCAAAGTTTAAAAGCATTTATCCTTGAATGCAGTGGGGGATGGTGATGCTCTAAGTTGAATGGAGTTGTGTGCAAATGCCCACATCAATAAAAAAGGTTTGTACACTGTTAAACACAGTCCTTGGAGGTAAGCTAATCAGTAAACTAGAGAGTTTTAAAACTCTCAAGTGCAATCTTTGAACTGAAAAAAAGATATCTGCTAATGAAGTCCCCTGTGGGTTAACAGTCTAGATTTGGCAGCACACATACTGCTATAGCTGAATTTCAACTAGGTTGGTACACACACAGCAATGAGAAAAGTTGTATTTAAGGTCAGAAAAAAGGATGGATATGTATATAATACGCCCAGTGACCAATCTCTCTCTTCGCAATTATTAGCGTTTAAGTTGTAAGGTGAAGAAGAGCAATCTAAATGTCCTATTGCTGAACGGGAAGTGGCAAGTGAGATACACGCTTATGGATGATTGCTTTCAAACAATACCTGAGAAGTCTCTCACCCATACAAAACGTAACAGAATTTATTGTTATGAAAGTGGTATATATTATATATATATATATATCTTTTTTCAGTGTATTGCACAGAAACAGATATGATCTCTACTTCTGGGGCTTAATGATTTTTGTTTAGCATAAAGTATTCAGGTTTATGACTAAACTTGGATTAGAATTTTGAATGTAATAAAAAATTGTAAGCAGAGTAAATATTCAATTTGTAGCTCCATATAGATTTTATAATTGTCCTAATCTTGACAATAAGGGAGGATTGTATCTGAAACAGTGTTACTTATGCCTTATTAGTAAAACATGATCTATCACACTGCAACCAAGAAGTTGGCTATATGAGCCCCATTATTTAATAAACATGATACTTTCATATGGTGTTATGATTTCTTCTCTCTCTTTGACTAAAAAGCCTGTAAAATACACAAAAGTGGCTTTGGGGAAAAATCAAAACAAATTACGCTCTGAAATTATCAGCTTCCTAGAACTTGTCACAAGTTAGAAACACAGACACAGGAAACAGCAGAAGTTGTTTTTTATTCTCCAGGAAAAACATCAGGACTTTTAAAACTGACATCAAAATGGCCAGGGCAGTCAGAAGAAAAGTAAAAGGTATACAGAAAGCAGCCCCCAGAAAAGCGGCTCTGCTAAACAGCAGGATTAGTGTGTCCGGGCATATGTGTGAGAACTACATTCCTTCTCTCTTACCTACAAAGAGACTTCCAAGCACACATATCTTTGTCACTTTGTCACATACCTTCACACTAACTTTCTCTGCCAGGTTGAAGGCTGACAATTCTTTGACCTCCGGCTTTGTAGTAGAGGAGGGAAGGAAGCTCTCCCAGGCTACATTAGAGAGAGCCGCAGAGCTGTAACAGAAAAATTAATGGAGCAAGGAAAACCTGGTTTCCACATTCCGCAAGCAATTTTATTCCTCGTTTCATTATTCCTCCTTTAAATCAAGCTTGAAGTTTCTGGTTTTGCTTGGGTTTGGTAGCAACACGCTTTTTCTTTTTGAACTAAATTAAACCTGCCTTGCTCACCTGTCTATTCTTTTATTTGCCAGATGGGACTAGCTTCAAAGGAGCATTTATGTTTATTCAATCCCCATCTTTTGGCAGTTTTACTGGTGTTTAGTGAATACTTTAAGGCAAGCAGAAAGCACATTTTGGGATGTGATAGTCATTTGGGAAGAGGGGAAAGTGGCTGATACATAATTTCCCACAAAACAGAAGAGTTTCATAGCAAACTATTCAAAAATGCGTCATGCCAATATAACCAAAAGTAGAGATGCTACGGTGTCACTATAAATGTCCTCATCCATAGAGAAAGGACCAGGTTAAAGATAGACAGTTTGGACTTCCCGTTGCTCGATTAGTTATTCTTGCGGTGCCTTGGGAGGGCATAAGGTTCCTTCATATCCATCTTTTCTGTGAGTCAATCATGCTTAACACTTCTCAGAGAGCTTCAAATTATTTATTAGTTTTTTACTAGGCACTGGCTCAGAACAGACACTTTTTCTAGGTGGCTTCTGAATTATTTGCTGCCTAGAGTGGTTGTAACCAATAATATTATTTTCCTTACAGGACATTTGAAAATAAACTACTGTTTTGTGCCTGCAAAATTTAGCTGCAAAAGTGTTAAGCTGTATTCAGGAAGTGCAAAGTTGCATTGGCGAGGTACCTAGGGATCACTTGTTTGTATTAATGCAATCAAGAAAAAAAGGGGGGAAAGCAAGTTTTGTATATGCAAATAGAGGCTACAAAAAACTTATCTGCTCTGCTAGAGAGTAAAAACTCATCCCCAAAGTAGGTAAACTGAATGGATCTATTCATAGCGCCTTCTGGTAGGCTTGTTTTAAATTATTTCAGCATTGTTATTTCCAACAGAGAGAAGTGTAAAGAGACAAAGATCAGGTTACAAATGCCTGGAGGGAGAGAAAGGAGAAGGCAGGAAGACAGACATTTTTTATATTCCTCTTCTACATAAAAAAAAAAAGTAAGAATGACTATATTGCTCAGAACAAAGTCAACTTTATCCAGGATCCTATGTCACAGTGGACAGTAACAGATGTGTCAGAAACAAGAGAGCAATAACATTAATACTCTCAGCTTCCAGAAATCTATGGCTTAAGATCTTAGTAAGGCACTGTTTACATCTTTGAGTTTAATAACTTGTGATGGATTTTTTGTTATTATTCCATGAATTTATTCGGTGATTTTTAACCCATTTCAGCAAGGATTTTCTTTGTTTGCTGTAAACTAGCTGCTTTTTGATTCCCCCTGATCCTTTTACAGTGAAAAAGAAGAGCAAACATCAATTCTCAACAGCCATAGGTGCATTCTGGACCTATTCAGCTCCATGTTGATGACTTCTATGTGATTCCCATTCCTTTCCCATATAATCCCTGCCATTCCACAGCTAAGCAACAAACTCACAGTCAATGAACCTACACATGGTGATGCCAGGATTTATTTTCTGAGGAGCAATAGTTAATTTTGAAACAATACTAGTTTTTCTAAGTTTGTTTCTCTCTCAAGCTTACTATGTGATATGTCATTGCCTTCTGAACAGTATCCCAAGCAAGGAAATATTACAAAGCCAATTATCTGTCTGTCATTTCTTAGGAAAGGTCATAAAACTTGTGGCTGGCTGTTTTTTCATGCATGGAAACTGTATTTCAGAAAGCTTACATCCATGCAGAAGACCAGACCTTCGGCAATCATGAGCTAATACAGATCTTCATATAGCCTTCAGGAAACCCGAGAAGCAGGGTGAAGGAATCAGAGTTGCAAACATTCCTGAACCAGGAAGGGAGAGAGAGAGATTGACTCGAATTGTCCGGGGAGGAGGAAGAGGAGGAGGCAGGCTGCAAATGTGCAGGCAGGGTGCCACAGGACGGAAGTCTTCCTCTTGGATTATTTGCCTATTTTACCTATTACTCTTATTGCCACTCAACACAAGACCTGGGGGATTCTACTCATTCATTTCGTTATTGAGGATATTTTAGAGGGAGATGGGGTTGTCCCGATAATTTTAGAGATAATTTAAATACTTCATAAGTATTTATCCCTCTTTAGGTACAGTTATTTCTCTGTAGGCACTCCAGAGATATAAACTTAACATCATATTATAGAGAAGGAAACACACAGCAATAAGAGAGAAGGAGACATGCTGCAATAGTGAGACAGGAAAAGCTTTTATAGATCACGTATGCATTCAAGATTTGGGGGCCAAATAAATTAATGAAATAATGTAGAGAACTCAGACACAATGTCTCCATAGTGATTAGCAAACAAGAAATACATTTGTTCCTTTCTGTTTCTGGTCCCTTACATGCTTCCCCAACTGGATGTTTTTACTCAGTTCAACGTCAGTTTTAAAAAACACAAATGCTTATTTAAGACGTTCCCAGAATAGAAATGTCAAATGTAAACATCTACAGAATTTCCAGGCCTTCTTTTATTTTGAACTTTTGCATAGCGCTTGTGAGATTACATCCAGACTAAAAGGAATTCTGAACTATGCTACCGTGTTTTTCATCTCCTGCCAAAGACTTCTTCGAAATTCACAGCTCATTACAACCTTCTGACTACTTAATAAACGAGGCTTTGTATTATCACTATTATCACCTAATTAAAATATCTCGTTTCAGAGTTTTATTGCATAACATAAAGCTTCTGCTGCAAATTTGCACAAAAATTACTACACAGACTTCAGCTAATTGCACCTCTCAAACCATAGTTCTGCTATAAACTGGCACAAGCCAAACTACATATAAATAATATCAATTACTCCTCTGTAAAAAAAAAATCTAGAAAAGACAAGGTTTAAGCTCAGCTTTACAGAAAACACGCTTCAGCCTACGCCTTTACACCTATAACAAAGTTCTGCTTTCAACACCTCTGATATCTGAAAGGGTTTCTTGTGCAATTGGGGCTCGCTTTTGCAATTTGAGACTGCATTACTATTATTTGTTTCAGGAAGGATCTGACATGGCACCATTTAAAACCAACTCCAATGAAAACCTTGTACTCTGCAGGCATATCTACCCACAATCTGCCTGCACTGTGAGGGCGGAAGAACAATTTTTGTGGTATGTTGAACATGCTTATAAACTGCAGTGGGTGTGTCAAGAAAGACAACATAAATAAGACAAATGATACCCAGCAGTACTTCTCACACACTATATATACCTCTGCCTTTCTGTCATAGTCTCTGGGGGGAGAAAGAGGGAAGGGAACCAGCAGGTCACCAAGTAAAGAGCGAGGTGGATGGTGGGTACCTGGCAATTGTGTAGGAAGACACAAAGAGGATGACAGAAGCAGCAAATTCTTCTTTGTCAAAGGCAAAGCCCAAACCAGCTTGGGAGGAGGGGATTTGGAGAAAGATGTGACCACCTAACCCATGCTTGCAGTGTGTTCATCTGAACATTGATTTTCACTTTTGTGTTGCCCACTAAGGCTTGAACTGCTCCCATCAGTGTCACAGGGATAAATTCGCAGCTATGAGATGTTGCAGCAAAAGTGGTTCTTTTAATGCAGGGAAGCTGGGTGGGACAGCACAAAGTCAACACAGTGCTCATAGTCACACATTGCAATGACAGGACAGTCCCGTGGTGGACCGAAATCGTTGTGATTGAGATGGGTCTTCACCATAAAAGATGCAGGTCACGACAGTTACATGACAGAGAAGACAAGGGGCCAGACCTACGAACACAGTAACTCTCAACAACAAACATTTACAACTCCAGGTAGCCCCGCTGCCAGTGGAGCCTCCTCCCATCACAACTGGGGTGTCCAGGTTCTTCTAGGAGGGAGCCAAGCTCTTGAAAATGGGACAGGATCCTGTAGTTTTGAAAAGGATGTAAGAATCCCAACACAGTCACAGCTTAGAGAGAGACACCTTCTTCTATACTGAGTTCAACAAAGATGACTAAAACAGCATACTTAATTTGAATGCAAATTAGCATAATTAGCTTTTTTTTAAAAAAAAAAAAAAAAAGAAAAGAAAAGAAAAGAAAAAAAAAAAAAAGAAAAGAAAAGAAAAGAAAAGAAAAGAAAAGAAAAAAAAAGAAAAGAAAAGAAAAGAAAAGAAAAGAAAAGAAAAGAAAAGAAAAGAAAAGAAAAGAAAAGAAAAGAAAAGAAAAGAAAAGAAAAGAAAAGAAAAGAAAAGAAAAGAAAAGAAAAGAAAAGAAAAGAAAGAAGCAGCAATGGGAGGCAGAACAGAAACAAGAGCAGTTGATATGGAATGCTCTCCCTGTCCACCATTCCCCTGCACGCAAGTCCGTGCTTTCATATCAGTTTAGGAGTGTCTGAGTTGCAGGCAGCTCTGCCCACTCCACCTGATCCCCAGGAAATCCTTTCTGCCCTCTCCGGAAGGCCTATGCGTGCCCTCCAGCCCTCACTCGCACAAGAGCAGACCCCTACCCCAGTTATGGCTGCTGCCAATGTCAAGTCCTTCCTGTCCTCACCTGAGCAAGGTGCCCAGACAGGAGCAGCCACCCTCCCACTCCAGATGCTCCTTTCCAGGCTGCTCTTCTCAAAGGGACAGCTGGCACAACAGCAAAATGCAAATGCTGAGGATCACAAAAAGTGACAGAAGAATGTAGCAGAACAAGGAAAGAACTGGGCAACCAGGATCATCCAAGAGATGCCATGAATCAGGAGAAATATGATGGATGTGTGCAAACAATGAATGCAATGGAGAAAGGTTCAGTCTTTCATCTTCTTTCCTAACGTAAGAATTAAAGGGCAATGAATGGCAATAGTAAATGATGGATTTGAAACAGACAGAGATGGTTCCTCACTGGTGTAGTTCAGCTGTGTTGTGGATATAATAAAGATAAAATCCAGATAAACCTGGATTTGAAAGGGGACAGAAAAAAATTGTTGGTTGAAAAAAAAATAAATCTGTTTAGCAGCACTGAATATTAGGCAGCATTTCTGACTTGGAAGCTACAAAAATCACAGTTCAGTGGTTGCTTGGAGAATATTTGGGTAAAATATCACCATATGGTTGTATCTTGCATCTCTTGTACTTTTCCCTACATTTCAGTGACAGGATCATTGGTGACCATCAGAGACAGGAAACTAAGATAAAGCCAAGCCCATGATGTCATGAAAAAGGAACTTTTGTTTATTGAACAGAAGTTGTTTTTAAAAATGTTGTATCTGATGCCCCAGACCCACTGGGTGTGTTAGCCTAACTGCAAATAGGAGGGTGTCATGTATCTCTGCTCAGAGAGCACCAGCATAGCTCTCTCTTGAAGGTAAGCATTGACACTAGTAAGGTTTTTGTCATAAAAAAAACCAGAGAGATATTCTTCTCCATTACAGGCAATCGCTGTGCTCTGGAATGAGCCGCAATCCTTCTTGGATTTTTATTAAATAACCATGGAGGAATGTGGAAGAAATCAAAAAGCTTGACTCTAAGGTCACTGTCAGAGTGGGACAAGAGGGAAGCATTAAATGAATATTTAATTAATAATACAGAAGTGGAAAAAAGAAAGTCTAATAAGCAGGATAATATGACACCTTTATGATTTCTGGGTAACTTAAACTCAAGACCCTGTACCATGACAATCGGCAAAAGAGTAACATAAGGGACCAAGAAGGGAAAAGTAGAGGAAACAAAGAAATATTGGCCTTAGGAGAGTCTTTGTCTCTCTGTTAGGAGACTAGAACTGACTGCATTATGAACCTTTGGTTATTTATGAGTTTAATTTTCTTTGTAATAGAATGTACAAAGATGCAGAAATCTTTACATCAGAGAAGCAAAGACAACAATACCTGCACAAAACAGCATCAGCCGTGCCGGCATAACAACTCCTCTCTTCACACACATTGGGAATTTTGATCTCAAGAGTAATTTTAATTTTTACAATATCTAAGGGTTGGGGTTTTTTTGCTGTATTTACATCCATTTTTAGTAAAATAAGGTCCTTGTTGTGCTTAAATTATTCCTTTCCTCTTTTTCCCTCCAGCTTCTATATTACTGATGATGATTTCTTTTCTACATCTCTCTCTGATTATACCTTAATCAGTAAGGAGGGTCTTGCCAAATAGGTTCAGGTTGTTACATTTCTACAATCCTCCAATCCCTTCAGGAATTTAATTCCCAGATTGTAGCCTGGTCTGTTTTCAAGCACTTTACAGACCAGAAAGGCCACAAATATTTCCCAGAGGAAAACATATAGCAGCTGGCACCACTGGTTTCTGACTAAGGAATTTGAAGATCAAGACTTAGTACCGGAAATACTGAAGTCCTCGAATAAATTCTTTCGTAACTTCACATGCAGGATCCATTTTATTCCAAGATCACGTGTGCCAAATCTCAAGACGGAGTTAAATTTTTTTTTAATGCTGCTTAGCATTAGACCGGTTCCAAATTTCTTGGCATTTAACTTGGAAATGTCTTCTTATAGGATTTCTAAGGAGGCCACCTATTGGTTTTGTCCTGGAGAAGTCTTTCTCCCCTCCCCCCACCATGTGTACATTTTGACTCTTTGTGATGTCAGATATTAGGCTGTCTTTGAATGCCTTGTTCTTTAAACATTTTCCTGCCCATCATTTTTATAGCTTTCCTATTTATTCTTTTTCTTCTCTTTGCTTTCCTTTCTGGAGCTTTCTGGGGTTTATTATTAGTATTTACAAAGGCTTAATGCTGGAAAATATGCATGATTACTGGATTACGCAAACAGAAAACCAAGCAGTGCACACAATTAAAATCCTCATCTAGCTGTTATTCTGAAGCAACCAGATGAAGTTTTCAAGTGCTGCTCGCCACTTCATCACCTTGACAATTGCTGTGCTAGCCTAATTAAAAGGAGACAAATCAAAAATATTAGAAGTAATGACAGCGCTTTGACAAAGCAGGCAAGTTTAGCTGTCATCGCGTTTCCCAAGGATGGCAGCGGTGTAATAGTACAGCATCCCGCGATACCAGCACTATCTCAGAAGTACTGAGCAGCCTGTAGTACCTTCCCTCAGCCCAGGTAAAATTGCAGACTAAAGGTCCTTTGGATGTTCCATTATAGGGGACAGTAAATAAAGCTAATTAAAGGAAATCTCTTGTTCACTTTACCCAGCCTTTTAGGAACAACAAGGCCTAAAACTGTCATACTATGTAAGTCATGAGTTCCGCAACTCTTAATTTTAAAATTATGTATGACATTCCTGTCAAAACATGTCCCTCTACAACCTGAATTATTATTGTGAGCAAGAAAAACATGATGTTTAACTCGTAGAAAGAAACCAAATGGAAAATTTAGATTTCCTTTTAGCAGCAAATAATGTTAAAAGAAGTGGCATAGAGCACATTTCAACAATCAGCCACAGGCTAAATAAGCGGGAAACAAAGCTCAATGAAGCAACCCAGCGGATTGATTCATTAGGTTTGTGTACCAGCAGAGCTTGGTTCGCACCCTGTCTTGAGTTAGAAGTAAAAATAAAAGCAGCTACCTCAACTTTAGCCTTCCTATAATACCAAGAAACATCACTTGAGTTCCCATATGAAGAAAGTAGCAAAGATCACAGGCAGCTATATTAAGAAGACAACAGGAAACCGAGGTAGCAAGGTTTTTCAGCACAAGGGCAACAATGGGAGGTTAAGGCAGCAATTTTCATGGAAACACAGATACGGAATCACGGAATCTTTAGAGTTGGAAGGGACCTCTAGAGATCACCTAGTCCAACTCCCCTGCTAAAGCAGGGTTGCCTAGAGCACATCACTCAGGAATGCATCCAGGCGGGTCTTGAAAATCTCCAGAGAAGGGGACTCCACAACTTCCCTGGGCAGCCTGTTCCAGTGCTCTGTCACCCTCACCGTAAAGAAGTTCTTCCGTGTATTTGAACGGAACTTCCTGTGTTCTAAGTTGGAAACAACTAGAAAAGGTAATCCCTGCCCCTGTGGCACTGAGACAACACTTCCACCATTTTGTAACACTTCCAGAACAAGGAGTACTTTCCTGTGACCACTACTGTACCCAGTAGAGCCAAACTGGGAAGATTTATACTTTTTTTTCTGACCATCTGCCTGGCTGTAGCTGTGCATTTTATCAAACACACACTTTTTAGAAGTACAGCATTTACAATAAAAATATTTCTAAAATCTAGGAATCTGCTGAGACACAGTCTTGCTAAGTCTGACTGAAGATGCAACTCCATCTCATACACAAAACCAGAGTCTCTAGTCATGCAGAACAGGAGATGCAGCTACTTTTTATCAAACTTTCCTTGAGGAGGATTTTCTAGATTACACCTTTCCTTTTCCTAATGTAGCATCAAAGGATAACAAATACAACATAGCTATGATTTTATTATATTATTGTGTTAGTATCTTACTGTGCAGTATTTCTCTGCTTCACTCCAGTATTTTTGTTCTGCACGGCACCCAGAGAAATCTCTGATAAAAGCAGTGCGCTTTCTATGATTATTATGCCAGATTTTTTCCCAGTCTTCTGATCATGTCACAAGTTCTGTTGACTTTTTAATTAATGAGTTGATAGCCATTGATAAACATTTCCTTAAGGAAATGCCATTCGTATGCTGAACTCACTGAACCACGCTGGGTAAAGCAGTTACCACCAACCCACTCAGCACTCAGCCAGCCATAGCTTCTGTTCAGAACCTGCTGTTCAGCAGTTTCCCAATGTTTCCAAAGTTTTCTCAGAGTAGTTTCATAAGACGTTTCAAGCGACACAAATCAGCTCTGCTGCAAAAAAATGGGCAGTCTTGTCCTGCCCCATGTTGCCGGGTTCTTGTTTCTCTCCTTCACCCCAGCTTGTACGTCACCTCCATCACTCAAGTAGTCAAATCCATCCTGACTGTTGAGATAAACTAAACATCGTCTCTAGGGTGATATTTTTGCCAGATTCAGTCTAGTCCATACAAGGTTACTGGTGTGGCTACCTGCATGGCTGCACAAAGTCTTGTACCCACCACCCAGACAGAGCAGAGGAGGAGAAAAGTGCTGGACTAGCAGCAGGCAACTAGAAATAACATGATGCACGAAAAGGAGGTATGGCTTCTTTTGATGAAAAGACCAGAATATTCTGGCTTAAATTGCTTGCGAAGCAATGGTGTAATGCATGTAAGGCATGAGAGAAAGTCTGTGCCTCTCCTCATGCTCTGGCGAAGAGCAACAATTCAAAACTCTTGGGAGGAGCAAACAGATATTCAAGGAAAAGATCTAGGAAAATGGCCAGTGACAGTCACTTCTGAGGGCACTGATCATTTACAGAGACCACTCTGGCTGTGCAAGTTGTGTTTGTTAATTTGATCATGCCCTAGAAATGCTGAAACATAAGATTTCCCTGCACAAAGGCCTGTACGTACTGTGCCTGGCTTTCAAAATCAGTTTGTCCGATTGACAAAATTTCTCATGCAAATCAGTTACCTCCAGAAAGTGATGCTTGCCTGCACATTTGCCTGAAAATTGTCCAACCTGCATAAACAAATAAACACAACTCCTGGTCCAGCAGAGGAATAGCGGTGCACATTCACTTCCAGCAATCAGTTTTGCTGCAACAGTAACTGACTTCCGCCTCCCCAAGGATTTCCACTGCATTTACTACTTTACTTCTTAGGGATCTAACAGCAGAAATACCTTTTTCTTTGCTTTACCTCTCTAATTTTGGTTCTTATGTGTAACAAAGGAGCTACAAAATATTATGAGAGAAGTAGTAATAGGGGAGATGATTATACTTACAAAACAACGGACAACATTTCCAAAAGTTTGACTCCGTGGTTCTACTTACTTCTACTTACTTTAAGTGGCAAATTAGCTATGATGATCCAATCACATACTATCAGATGTTGCCAAGTTATGTTCACATGAATCTTTTTTTGCCGAGAATCTTTTTGTTATTCCCTTAGTTAGGGCACTAATGAAGGCCTCTCTCTATTATTAGTGTTAAACATAGAATCATAGAATCGCTGAGGTTGGAAGGGAGCTTTAAGATCATC